>CM068371.1:314335526-314935526 GCA_034769895.1 Magicicada septendecula
GACGCTTGGCCTAGATGGAGCGAAAATGTGCTGGAGCCCAGAGTGACAGTACTTGCAATAAAACACTCATTTCAACCGTAACAACCTTTTATTAGTGCTTCCTCATTTCATAATCAAAACATATTTTGCTGAAACGATTGAATATGAGCAATAAATATAATAAGTAAGTAATAAGTTTCATGTTACAGGCATTTACCAAGTATTGAGTATAACTATAATAACAGTGTTCAAACGATTGAATTCTTGTGTAATTCATAGCAGTTCTTAGTTTTCATTTTATCAACAAATATATATATATATATATATATATATTCAATCTGTCTTAATCACAATTACCAATACTATTAACAATAAAAATTAATTAAGCAGTATAACAAGTGGATGCTTTTTAACACAGTTAAGAATATAAATCACAAATATACATCCATATGACTTGTTCTAACCAAATTTTAATCATTATAAATATTAAAATATTATTTATATGTATGCTTTTTATATCAAACAATATATATATATATATATATATATATATTGTAGCGTGACAGATAATCCACTTAAATCAATTACCAGATGATCAGTAGTAAAAATCAAGTGTATGGAATATCCAGAAAAATCCAAATGAAAACCAAATAAAAAGCACTATAAATTACCATTATAACAAGAAGAAGTAAACATAAAGAAAAATTCTGCAACTAATATAATTAATTGTAAAACAAATTAAGACCCCAGAAACCTAAAATTAAAATAACAATAATACCCAGGTAGGACAGGACAGGCAAGGAAGATACCCAGACCAAGTAAACCGACAAAGTAAACAGACCAGTATAAACAAAAGTGTATAATAACGAAATGGTGCTGAAGAAACAAGAATGAAGAAAGAAGATATCTAAAATTAACAAATATACTTAATGAACAGAGACAAGTGAAGATCACATAGAATAAAGGAAGTGGAACACGACCAATACCCAATAGAAACCCCATAGGGAGAAACCAAAAACCCCAAAAATAAGTAAATGTCACAACAGAAAGTATAACACCCCAACAAACCATAAACTCATGTAAAACAAATAAAAACAAAAAGTGTCTAAAGTGCTAAGTAGAAGTGCACCCAAAAAAGTTATTGTATAATTTATATAGACAAATCTTAACAGGTCCCCCATAGTTAAACAATTTAATATTATAAAACTATGAAAGGACTAGTGATAATATCAAGAAATAACCAGGGACAAGTGCAAGTTATTAGATTATAATAAATAAACTTTGAGAAGGTACATGAATTACTGTACAATTAAATAACTTTAAGTGTTTTTAAATAGTATCATGAATGATATTTAATCAAGTAATATGGTGAAGGAGCAATGAATACTCTTTCTAATAAAATGCCACTGTTTATATGAGAAGATTCAATAGAATAAATAATATAAATAGATAGCTTGGGGTTAGTACATAAGGTGACGGGGAATACATCCCTAAAATTAAGAAAAACAGATAAGAATGTAACTAAATAGTTTTAAGGGAGTGTTAAACATTTAATGGAGCAAAATGTTAGGTTCCAGTTTCCATATATTAACTCTATAAATAGTATTTAGAAGTATAGATTAATACTTGTATTTATCAAATGTTATTTTGTTAGTAGTTTGAATTAGGAATGCAATATCTGAATGTAGGTACCATTCCTATATTGTAAAATGTTTTTAATAAGTTACTGTAAGTAATCGGTACAAAAAAGGTATGATTCTAAATACCAGATTTAATAGTAAATAATTGTTATGTTTTAATTGTTTACAATCAATACTAAATGTTATAGTAGTAAAGGAACAAATTATTAATGAATATTATATTAGAATAGAAGGTCAGAAAAGGGTAAAAACTAACTGTATTATTAAAAACTTTGCAAGTAACAACAGATAAAATCTAGGCCAGATAGTAAATTTAGACTACATTATAACTGACAAATCTAGTCCTATAAACCAACTAAACTGATGAAATTTATGTAAGATAAACCCACCATATAGTAATACTATGTAACTTATACTTTATAAAGATATTGTCAGAAGATAAGTAAAATTATAAATAAAAATGTAATGTATTAACTAACAATTCAGAGGAGGAGTCATAGATAAATGAATTATATTTAAAAACAATAATTAATGAACTAAATTGCTAGAAATTAAGTAAAGATAAACGATTATATCAATCTTAGATTCAGTATAATAATAATTACATCAGAGAAAATGGCTATTATCTGGTCAAGGACAGGAAACACATATTTGAACCTACTATTCCAACATGAAAGAAATATAACTTTTTTAAATGAAAACTTTGTAAAACTATATTAATTAGTATCAAGATAAGCGAAATAGATTAAAGAAATCGAATATGTATTTAGTATGTCATACAGTTAATTAATAACGAAGATATTTTCCGTGTATAATGTATCCAAATAAAATGTATCGGAAGCTAAGATAATTTGAAACAATGTATAATATATATTAAATTGGCTAAGATTTTCAGGAGACGAAGGAAATGAGAACAGTTAATTATTATCCGTTGAAGCGAGGTTTTGCTCCGTATAACCTAAACTAATGGCGTGCGATAATTGAACCGAATTCAGTACAATTTTTGTAATTTTTTTATTTGAATTTTTAACTTGTGAAACAGTGAAAACAAACAATAAACAGTGCATTACAGATAAACAGAACCACACACGCCTAAATAATTGAAATAACACCACTACAAATAAATTTTACGGACGAACAAAAAAGGTTATATACGACACATTTTAACCAAAGTGAAATAGACATAATAACACACATTGACACCAAGTGAACTAATAAACACTACACCAGGAACACTCAATTAACTCTAGAACTAATATACACAATTGCTGAGACGAATAAACGGTGAAAGGACATATTTATTGGAAGAAATATTCATCGAGGTGATAGACGTTTAACTGCGCATGCTCCTGTCGGCCATTTTGATTTCTCATTATTCTCATCGAAGTGGAGCAAACGAATTTCTAGACTGCATTGGTTCGAAATATATACTATATAAACTTCATATATTAATTAATAACGTTGTAATTGTTAGTTTTAAGACATTTCTAATTGTAAGTGTTATACTTTCTTGGCCCTACCCTTCTCTGGCTATTCTAACATAACCGTTAAAAGAACATATTTTATATTACAAAACAGGTTAATTACCTACCGTCACGCTTTTTGAAATCCGAAAACAGGATTACTCGAGTTTCGACACATTAAGTGTCATCTTCAGATCCTCGATGAATATAAGTTAAAAATACATTTGTTGATGTATGCACATCCCGTCAGATAATAAAAACAACACAAACATAACAACAAAAATACTTAAATAATTTAACACATATTAAAACACGAGACAAAACAGAACGAAAACATGTGTTAAATTATTTAAGTATTTTTGTTGTTATGTTTGTGTTGTTTTTATTATCTGACGGGATGTGCATACATCAACAAATGTATTTTTAACTTATATTCATCGAGGATCTGAAGATGACACTTAATGTGTCGAAACTCGAGTAATCCTGTTTTCGGATTTCAAAAGGTAATTAACCTGTTTTGTAGTCTTAAAACGCTTTTGGAGGCAAATACAATGTTTAAAATATTTTATATACCCAGTTAATGTAAAGTTTTTGTCGACCGGCCCTGAGTACGAGTCGATACTGTTGTCAAATATCGATTATTATCGATATTTTTTAATAAATTGTTAATAAACCTTCTATTTATGCAATTTGGTTGAAATTTTCTTTAAATATACTTAAAGAATAAGTTAACTCAAGGACACGGACTAACCGAGAGGCGGTATTTACGAAAATAAAGAGCGCATCGAAGAAGAAGAAGAGCCGTCTATCGACCAGTACCGGAGTTAACCAGATTAACTTAAAAGTGATTTACAGAAAGTGACACCTCTCCACTATCAACCATAATACCATTAAAATTTTAACACCAAACAATAACCACAATTATTTCTTAAATACCAGAAATAAAAAACACGAACAAAAAATATTTTTCAGAAACAACAAAATAATAAAATTTAAAAAATGTTTTAATTCATTTTCAAATTATAACAGTATTATTTTGTAACAGGTACGTTACAAAATTGGCGCTCACAACAGTGGGGTGCAACGTAGATACAAGGAACGTTACAAAATTGGCGTTTCGCACGTGGAACTTAAACAACATTCTTACAGATTATTTTGTTATGTTACTATATATATATATATATATATATATATATATATATATATATATATTCAATCTGTATCAATCACAACTACTAATATTATTAACAATGAAAATTAATCCAGCAGTAGCCCACAACAAGTGGATTGCTTTTAACACAGTTAAGAATATAGATCACAAATATATATATATATATAATATATATAACAATTATCTAGATTTTAATATAAAAAATACATGCCTGTGGACAGTAAATAACTGAAACCTAATGTCAACTTTGCGACATTGTGAATAACTAACAGAAAAAATCTCGTCAAATTGAGAATAGACTTTGCAGTAGGCTATTTGTGTTGAGAATATTTATGTAATGTAGCATAGTTTCTTTTACTTAAGATTTTTTAATATTTAAAAATTTATAAAATTGTAATTATGCAGCGACAAACAAAACATTATTTTGTTACACTGAGCCATCCGAAACCAGTAGATAAACTAAAGTTTTGATAACATTTTCATAAACCTTATCGTGATTGTTATTTCTATTTTTGTACCACATGGGCGATATTAGTGTAATACAAAAATGACACAAATTGCGCATCTCAAGGAGATGTGATATATTTATAATTACATTTGTCGTGAAAATTATTGGTGAAAATAATTATTGCGTAACACGATGAATCAGAGGCGCACGATCAATGTCAGCAGTTACACAATAAATTATACGTATGCCATAATATTCGTACAATATTCTGTACATGTGTTCACATTGTTTGCATTTTGTCAACATCGGACAACAAAAATAAATGTTTATTGAAGTTTACTCCATTTTAAACAAATCATTATAATATTTACGAAAAACGTAGGAAATATATAGTTAAGGATCTTATGGTCTCTACTAACACTGTCACTGCGCAAGATACTACAATAACACAACCTTGCAACCTTGGAGTTTGTCTTTCCCACTTTTGATATTCTAATTCGTTGAAACTTCTTTTAATTCACTCACTGTATGTTTCTCTATGTGTTTATGTGTTTATTTAGTATTCAGTTATATTTCCTTAATAAATAAAGTTCTTATATTTTATATTATCATTAATAGGCAGACTTTTAAACGTACTAGTTGTAGTTGGTATTTGTTTAGTTAGTTTATGTTTTTATTATTTTCTAATTTACTGATAATTTTCATTTGGTATCCATTATGTAACGCTGTTTGTTTTATAATATGTCTTTGTCATTTAATGGGATTCTAAGCATTCGGTATAATAAGGAATTAAATGCTGATATTTTGTGTTGGGTTGGAAGTTTAAAATTATTTGGAACAATTAAATTGTTATGAGCAGATTTTCTGTATACTGAGAACTCTGAAATGACCTTTATACATATTTAAAGATATCAGTTATGTACACTGTTCAAACATTGAAATCAAATTAAGTATAACAAATGTATTCTTGTGTAAGTTGTAACGTCACAGAACGTTCCATAAAGGAAATCATTTACATAGTGAGTTATCATAAGAGGAAAGTGAGGTGAACAGTATCGAACCCAAGTAGTCCTAAAAAATTGTGTAATTTTGGCTAATAATTATTTCTACTAACATGAAAAACGACCAGACTGTGACTAAGACACAAACCCCATATATATTATTAAAGTGAATAACAGTGAAAAAACCATAAGACACTATAAGAGAGACGAATAATGTCATAATCAACCAAAATGAAATCATTAATTATTAAGTCTGAATAGAGTATTAAGAACTATTTTTTGTGAATGAATGGACATGATCCATTATTATATTATGTAATGTAAATAAAATAAATGTATTGAATTACTTAAATACATTATTAAATACATTATTAGAAAGAATCTAAGTTAAAATAAAAATTATATATTTGTTATGACAAAAAATATTAATGTGTTGGATTAGAGACCAAACACCCAGATTTCATGAAAAAAATTAATTATTATCAGATTGAAATAAAAACTATATGTAATTGTCAAGCAGACAAACGTGAACAATTTATCTTAAATAAAGAAAGCTGTCAAATGAATAAAGGTCAGTCAAAATAGCCAAAAACAGTATTGACTATAAACATGTGGTAGGCATATAATATTGTATAATTTATGGATTTAATGTTGCCAAAATGCAACCAAAATGCATTAGAAAGTTGAAATATGATATAAAGCGACTATACTAATATATTTGACTAACTTTAACATTGTAATAGTCAAGTTAGCAAAATATTTACCTATACCATGTATGGCTGGAACCAATCAACCAGTACAAAAATAATCATATCTGGCTAAATATTTACAAAATGATAACAAAAATAAAATAGAATGGTACAATACTTCAGTATACCTTAAAAACGAACAAACTCAGTTGAAAATAAAGTCAATTATAAAAGAATTTAACTTATAAGAGTGAGATTTGTCACACCATAAGAAAAGGGCATCTCAAGGCCAATCAATGATGCTATGTCATCCTGTGATAAAAATAATGTATGTAAAGAGTATCACAAAAGACAGACAATATAATAAACTCTGAGTTTACACTAGTGAAATACTACATATGTTAAAGAAAGAGACTAATTATTGTGTTATAACATTAACAAAAAACCTAGGCCATGGACAGGGGCCATGTAAAATTGTAATTATTTATGTATTACCTATGTTAAATTTTGTTTGTTTTGTTGTAGGAAGGTAGTAATGTTATATGTTCAGATTGTGGAAGGAACATAATAATTCCACAACAATTTTTGTTCTAAAAAGATTGAATTTTAATGACAACAACCAAGGTGAGAGTTGTATATTGTGTTACTTATTAGACTTAATTTAATTAAAAACCAATCATAATTAGTATCACTAGATTCAGTTGAAAACAGAGAATCTAAATGTAATAATGGCATACAAATTGTGAGTACTAATGTAAAACTGTTTGATAAATACCAGAGTATTTTTTTGAAATATCCTTAGTATGAAGAATAAGAAATTCGTTCTAAAAGCTTCGACGGAAGTGAAAATTGTTCCATGACATTCCATTTCGTTTATTCTCGAACAATCTAGAAAGAATTTTTACACAAATATACCGGAAGTCAATGAAAACAATTAGCCTGAATTAGTATAAAAGAGAGACCAAATTCGACCCAAAAACACTTGAAACTTGAACTCCAGAACTGATGCATCACCCACGACACTGATCAACGCAGCTAAGGCGAAACCGAGAGGCGAGAAATCGACAAGACACGAAGAAAGGCTTTTTCCCGTACATAGACAAACAGACTGACTTAACCTCAACGAGAATCTACGCCAATGTGTTGCTGAAATAGAGCAGCAGCACGACAAATTTTAATAGAAATCACGCAGCCAGAACGTCAACGGCCCAGGAGGGACCAAAACTTTAAATAGAGAACCATTTCTGCGGTGTTCGCATAGACTGACTAACTTGACAATAATCCCCTTAACGTAAACAAACAAAACACCAAGCCTTTCTCTCGACTACATGGGAATCAGCGCTACGGCGGCCAATTTCTGAATCAACGCGAAACAGATGATTTGTAGCGGCGGCGTTTGAACGATAATCTACTGCCAAACGTTTTTACAAAAAGTGCGGAAATAGTAAATGATCGCAATTTTGACTTAAAATAGATTCAGTGCACATATGAAGAGGCGAGATTGAAAAACTACCCGAGAGGAGTGTCCTGTGCGAGATTAATTATTCATTGGAACGTGAGTTACCAAAATTAAAGTCATTTTTTACCTGGTTACATTTATCACACAGTTGTACTTCACACGCCACATACACACCTTCAAATCACTTAATTTTTCTTGTAAAGCGTCTTATTGATATGTCTTGGTAGTTCAAAGGAGTCACGTCCTGAGAGTAAAGATTTTTTCACATATTAAACTCATGCTTTTCAACTGAGTAAAAAATTGAAAACACTAGCCGATACTTGATTGGATAAATAAAATTGTCAATAATAATAATAATAATAACTTGTAAAATTTTTTCTTTAGTAACTGTGCAATATTATAATTTTTATATGAATGTTAGTCCTTCAGACGATTTGTTTGTTTCTGAAGAATCATTAAACTTACCTGATTTTTTCAAGCTAAACTGACTTGTTTATATTTTCTTAGAAGCAAGATTTAAAAACTTTAATTTTCTTTAATAATCACATTTATTTCTTGGAACAAACGATTCCAAGTGGCGCCCACAAAAAACATAGTATTAAGTTGTGTTACAGGACTACATCACCGCAGAGGATCCAGTCAACAGTAAGTAACAAAAGTGCGCGGAGGTAACGCCCGACATTTTACAACACTTTTACAATTACACTACACCACTTTATCTATTTGTTATAAATTGACGATTCCAACGTGAGGCTGTTAAAGAAGGAACACGACACCCCCACACCCCCTTTATTCTATTTGTTATAAAGTAAACAAATAATATTTACTATTAAATATAAAAGTGTGTGTTGTGTACAGTTTTGTTTAGACATCGTTGCAGACATATAGTATCGCAAGTTAGTATCGTGAAGAAAATTGCTTCCAAACATACACTTCACACACACTATATATATATAACGTAACAAATTATATAATGTAATTTACATTTGTGGACCCGCACGATTTTAGAGCGCCAATTATATTACATTACAACTTTATGTGTTATATAACGATACCTTTTATGTATGCAGGTTGTATAGTGATACCAGGTGTAACTATAATAAGAGTAGTAGATTTATGAGTAGTTAAAATTTCATGTTTATTGTTTTAACAACCATTATAAATAATAAACATTGTTAATAATCTTCGTTCAAGATATCACTCATTATTAAGTGTTTATCTCTTAAGTTATACGGTGTTACACACATTTAAAACACTCTTACATCTAGACATGTTAACAACCTTAAGCTAGACATTTATTCAATGTGATTTACTAAAACAAAATAAAATATAAATGTAATTTTAATTGAATTCATTTACTCAGATCTGACCTCAGCTTGCTCAGTCTATACCAATGTTTTTTTAAAAATTAAATTCTAAATTATATTATTTACTCTTAGACTGGCATTTCTTTCATACTAAAAATTTTAAATTATTCTCTTCTACAAAATGCAAATATCAAATCATTTCAATTATTTTACTTTGATAAAAAAATAATATGCTATCTCAAAATTAAACTCTCTTTTTTTTCTATATTTCTCTATATGCGATCGCTAATTCTTACGACTAAAATATTTACCTAAGACTCTATTACTTTATTTCTAATTATAAATCTTTTTTTGTTTTAATTCATTGTCTCTTTATATAGTCTTTATGAGCTCTTTTAAAAGAATCATTTAAAAATGCATTATGCATGTCACCTCGAGTTTTGATGACCTTACAAATTATTGACTTGGTCCAGCGTTGTCCAGAGTTGGGTTTCCGTTACTCCTGGCTTGGCGTGGTCCTGGATATGTCCACAGTCCAGCGTCGTTCTCCAGTAGTGTGTGGTCCGTCCCAGAGAATTACTATCTGCTGCGAGGTGGATCTCATACGGCTGTTAGGCGTTTCACAAGCATCTCCTAACGTCCAGCATCTCGTGTCGCTCTTGTATCTTCTCTGTTGATACTCTTGCTGACTTAAACGGTCCCGGTACTCTACGTTTCCCGTAATATTGTAAACATAATTACTGAACGTCTTTATTCGTTCATAGATGAGACTTATAACAAAATAAACTGTTCTGCCGACGGACGACAGCGTGTCCGACTGCAACTGTGTTTTGAAAAGAAGAGAAGGGTTTCCAGTCGAACCCTTAATTTATACCCTCTCGAGATTCCGCACCTGTTGGTTCCAAAATTGTCCTGTCGAGATCTGCAGATCACATGCTAGCCCCCACTTCCGAACCTTTTCATATATTTGCAATTTTTTGCAAATGGCAATGTTTTGTATGGAATCGAGATAGCACAAATCTTAGCTAATTTGATTAAGCACTCACTATATTAATTTAAGCGTCTTAGTGTAATTTGCGTATTTTTGGCACATTTATTTTCGCACTGACTTCGCGTAGTGTCCTATTAACGTCATTTTCTTACTGTGGATAACTATAAAATTTACACACACTTTGGTGCCTTTTGTTTGTTTATACACTAATTAGTTTTCACACAGTGAATTAAAATAATTATTTTAGTAATTAATTGGGGAGGGTAGCTGAGATTCCTGTCTGTACACGCATCACTAACACACACAAGATACACGCGTAACACACATACAATCGAGCAGGTGTTCTTTGCCTGTTGGAACAGGTTAATTTCTCCCCTAGTATAACAATGAAACATTTTTACAATCCCAGACCTGCCCATTTACCCCAGACTTATAACAATTTACAAATTTTATATTTATTTAAATCAATGCTTAATAGAGCATATGGCTGTATCGTTCAATATATATATCCACAGGACTTGTTCTAACAAAATTTTAATCATCACAAATATGAAAATACTGTTTATATGTGTATGCTTTCTCTTTATGCTTTGAAAACCGATGGAGTGTTGTTGTTGAGGTTTAATAAACGGAATCCTCCCACCTGTACTTTTGAAGAATTGGTGATACCCGTTAGAGCCTGTGAGGAAGAGTGTGGCAATGGTGCTGGTGAGTTCCGAACTCCTGCTTGTCTCCTTCTGGGCAGCTGTCTTTTTAGTGTTGTGGAGCATCTCTAAGTCTGACGGCGATGGGGAGCGTTCTAGTGTACAGCTCTGCCGATGGAGACGGATGTTGTTGTCATCATCTCTGCATTTTCCTCTTCTCTCGACTGTGCGAGGACCCTGAGGCACTTTATAAAATTACGAACTCATAGTAGTTGCACAAATTATTTGCCACGCCGTCAGACCTCGAAACGTTCAGTCGAAAGGATGGAGATGAAATGAGGACGAACTGCTTTTGTTGCTAGCCCACCAAGATACAGAAAAGAAACTTGTTACAGATTGTTTAACTTAACTTCGGCCAGCGAGGAATCAGCTGTTCAGACGGCTGACTAACTATATCACGTCGTCGTTCAAGGTCGCGGCATGCTGATCAAGTGAGCTTTGTCTCCCCACGGCCACACAGTGGCGGCTTTTACGTTTGAATCATGCCGGAAAATTCAAATCCCGGCACACGACTCTATATTAAATATTTATTACAAAAAGGGAACTAGAACTCTCTGAGCTGCAAAGAAACAAAGAAGATAAAGAGAAAAATACGTGATACTGGAATACCTAACAGCAAATTATGTTATTATTATACGGATACATGTGTAATTATTACGTTTTAAAATAACGCCATCAGTCAAACGATCAAAATAATTTCAAATCTATTAAATACATAATTATAACATACTCAAAACCATTTACATTTCCATGAGGCAAAAAAATGTTTATTTACAGATTTATAGTCAACCTGCAAAGGAAACATGAGTGTGATTCCCAGCATAAAAGTTGCGAAAGTAAATTATGTAGACATTAAGTCTACTCAATATTATTTGAGTAGCAGGTTGTTAGTTAATTTACGTTGAAGTCTTGCTTTATTTAAATCACAGTTAAAAGTGACGTATGATATGGTTTGCCAATGTTGTGTTAATTCGTTGTCAAATGGCAATGTTGAATTGGTTTGCCAAGAATTCAAGACATATCGATATTCAACAGTTCTTATATTGATATCATAAACATGTAAAAAATGAAATGTTGCAATTAATGGATTAGATACATACGAAATTCTGTATACGTCTGTGCTACCAATATAAAATTGCTGCCTGTCAGTACAAAAAATTAGTGGCTTTCCCTGGTAAAGCCATAAGCCGGTCGAAGGAATGCCTAGAAGGCACCATCCTGAGTAAAGGTACACATTTTAAATTTCTTGGATCGGACATAACTTGCAAATATGACTTGGACATTTCTAACACGCAAACGTCTTAGCTAACTGTGGTAAAATAAAAAAATACGCATGATAAAGAAGTACGTATGATCATTTGGAAGAATGCAAATCTAATACCAAATAGCGAGATGAAGATATAAAAGGTGTGTTTGGGTTTTCAAAGCTTCAATTGATGATGAATACATACATACATACTGTACGAGTAAGGAGTGTTTTGACTCCTTATTATTCATGACAAAATTTATCATCCATCCAGACTTGAATGTAAAGAGCTTGTCAGTTCTTTAGGACAGTCTAAATTTCCCAAAATAGCAACTGAATATCATACAAAAGGAAGACGGTTCACAGGGCATTCGAGGAAACACATGACAAATGGAACGGGCCATTTCCCATAAGCGGTCTATCCCTGACGGGAATGATGATGATAACAATGAAATAACGAATTCATTAATTAATCCTATTATTTTTTTGATTTATACAATACAGTTCAATTAGTTTCTTGTGTCATTGATATTCAAATGTACATAACAAAGTTATCGATGTACGTTCTCTTACACAAGCAGAAAATAAATTATTCATTCCTTGTTTCTGACAGACCTATGAGGCTACAAACTCTCTTTGACCCAGATTAAGGGAAGCGCAGTTAAGTATGAGGAGACGATTGGAGTTGCAGTAATCACTTCACAGGTTAGTCGACACTACACAAAACCCATTAACTATTCACAATACGTCGTACCACCCCCCCATACACACACACACACACACACACATACACACATTTCTAAAAGAAAGAATGGAATTCACGTGGTTATGTACTAAAAGCCTTTAAATTTAATAGAAGGGTCAGTGAAAAATTTAATAAAGTTGAAAAACTAATTAAAGGCGAGTTGAGGATGGTTCATCAATGAAATAAAAACGGAATAGGTGAATTTAATATTTATTACCACATTTTGTTATGTCGGTTTTAATACCTCTGCAATAGTTTACTTCCCCGTGTCTTGAAACCTCCATAATACTTAGTGGATGATTTTCACATAATTATGTGCTGCTCCAGGTCTGAACTCATATGGATTGTGACAATATCGAGAAAAATAATAGATAGAAGGCAAAGTTCTCGTTACTAACAACACGTCCTAACTCATCCTTCCCACTTAAAAAAATAAAGCATGTGATAATAATTTTACAGTAAAGTCTGTCTTAAATCTTTACAAGTATACTTCATTACTCAAATTATGAACTAATGGAAGAAATTAATAATATGTTAGAAAACGGCTTCAGCCTCTTTTTCTTTCATCGACTAAAAGGGGTTGAAGAAATCCTGCGATATGAATTTGAACAATTGTGAATAAATGTTCCTACAAGTTTCACTACATCTGGATTAGAATTTGTAGAAGTGTAGCTGAGTAAACCTACAAATACTTGAATATATATTTTTGAATGTTTATGTTTGTTGTACAAAATGGTTGCAATAATATAATATGACTAATGTTCTGTAATAATAATACGTAATAATAATAATAAGAATAATAAAAATAGTCGCTTATTTTGTACCTACAATGTAGTTTACGAAAGGCAAGGCAGGTTAAAAATTTGCAGTATACAAAATTCGTTCTCCATTAGAGGAGGACAGTGTGGCCTGCAGGTAACCTACTACCTGCAGTACGATTCCCTCAGGATGCTTTACTAGCTACTCACATCCACAGGCTGACTTTGGGACCTATAAAACAAAACTTCATGTATGTGTAAATACCAGTGATAGTATTATTCCCACTCACTTCTGGCACACTCTTAAGGTAAGAAGAATCTGTGAGCTAAATTAAAGGTAATCGTTTTTTGTCAACAGTAGAGGATTTAGGATAGAGGATTGCAGTAATCAGTTTGCTTGTAAACGGATATTCCTCAAAACTACATTAACATCAGCCTGTCCATTTCTTTCGTCTAGTCACGGGAAACCAAGAGGATATCTATTTAAATCAGAAACACTGAGAAATTCATTTTATTTAGTTTGTCAGTAATCAAAACAAAAGGTTGATATTTGGGACATAATTTCTTACATAAGTATATCTTATTGTATATAACGAACAGTAGTTTTATGCAGCACACACAAAATTTTATGCTGTAGCAAATATCTTTGATAACAATCATTCAAAACAATGAAAATTCGTTTCTAAAAGCTATTGTGATATCCATTAGCACACAGTTATCTGACTAACAAGGTTAAAAATTAATAGAATATTATAAATACTTTTCTTATAGAGGTCAAGGAAGCTACAAAAGAATGATTATTTGTAATTTTGTAAATTGGCTAATTTCTAAATTTGTAGTAACAAAAATTATTCTTTCTGTGGCACATAACAAGTCAAAAGTAAATAAGGAAGTAAATGAATCATAAGCTAGAATACTACACAAAAGTAACTTTGAAATTAAAGGCAAGAGAAAAAAATATTTTTCAAAAATTTGTAAAGAAAAATCGTAAAGAAAATCGTAAACACGTAAGTTTATAGTTGTGAGTAAACAGTTCACAGTTGATTTCTTATGAGAAAACAGTTAACGTTACCCCTATTTATTCAAAATTTTATAAATGAGTAGAGCATGTCTTTATATTGCAGCGTACCAAAATAAATATTGCATAGATAGGTATAATGATAATATAAACACAGAGTCTATATCAGGAGGTAGGAAATTTATTAACTAACAAAATTTATACTTCTGTCTTATTAAGTTTTCCAACATACAGTTATTGTTTTAATTATTGAGTCTTATAAATATAGAGTTTACTGATTCTTGTTTTTACAACTGTTAGTTTACTTGGGTGTCGAATTCCACAACTAACGTCGATGTCCGTCGATCAGCTGTTGATGATCCGCTACCCGTTGACCTTGGCGTAGCTGACACTGACGTTTCACGCACACGCCGCGGTTATCAATCTGTTATTGTTTATTAATTAATCTCTGGGTTTTCGTATACGGGTAACTAAATAGGTCTGTGTATTATGCTTACACAATCCAGACTCAAGTGTTCTCGCGTCAATCAGTAATACCCCGATGGATATTACTGTCATAAGCGGAAAAATCTGTCACTTACGCCAAAAACACTAATATTGATCTATTTAAATCTTGATATGATTTGAGTTCTGCGATTCTAGGTAACGTATAAGAGAAACGTGTAACGTATACCTAAGTTCTACGTCACTTATAGAATAGACACGTCCTGACACGGAAAAACTCGCGACAGTCAGTACGACCTTCTATGACGAGACCTCGAAGCAAACTGCACGAAGTTTTCTCCACAAAGGACTGAATCGAATAAGTTTTAGAACTTCTGATTAGTTAAAATCTTAGATACGCCATAGATTTTTATCATTATAGACTGACTTCATGTTAAAACTATGTCCAAGTCTGCAAAGGCCTGACTAGATTCAATCTACAAATTTTATTACCTTCTTGCAGATAACTAGTTAAAAGAAGAATTAATTTCGTTAAAAAACATATTAAAACTATAGTTCTACAGTACTGAATGTATGAAAAACGTAGCATTTATTATGGTGCATTCTCTGTCCAAGTTTCATGAAGAAATGTTAATTATTAATGAAGTTCACACTAATATTGCACTGGACATGATAGAGCATAAAATTATGGGTACTTTGACGTAGCTCATTCTTTTTACCCATATCTTAATTCAAAACGTACATCTAATTTACAAAAAAGGAATAAAATCAATTTACAACTTGTCTATGATCGTCAGAGTATGTATTACAGCACTAATATCTCTTAGTGATGACTTTCCTTGCACTGGTTCTGTTGATATATTGCAACGAATCACAGGATCATGATAGGCGGGGCAAGTTCATATATTACACAGACAATGGACATTCATATTATATTGGTAGATGGTTAAGTTTGGTTGTTATCAATTGTATTTAGTAAGGTTAAGGGTTTAGTTTAGGAAAACTGTGCATTATTATTTATGGTTATTCATGTACTGTGTTAGTGGAAATGTGCGCGCGTGTGCGTGTGGGAAACGTTTCCCGGGCGGTGCGTGAAGTATTATCGTTGTTTTGACATTAGCTGAACTGAGACATGTGTATCGCTACAATCCCTATACCTGTCGGACTATTGTTAACGTTCATGTATATTATTAGTGTGTAGGCAGTCATGCATGAGATACGAGTAGTCTGATTACCGCTATGCATGCTGTTACAAAGTAAATGCACTCTACTGCATGAAAAGTGCATGGTCATTTATACTAACCATGTGACTTCCATCCACCAATAGAATGCGGACTGGTGGTTGGAAATTTTCTTAAGCCTGTCGTTACACAGGCAGTTCTTCTACGCCATCTACCGCGAACGGGTCGTGCACTCCTTGTACAAGAATTCTACCGCTTGCAAGGTGTTGTAAAGACTATTCGTCGATAGTGAAACGGGAAGGCTCAGAACTGTGTATGTAGTACATCTGCACGCAGGAGTGTTTAAACGCATTACGCGTATAATTACGACAGTTCTTCTACGCCATCTACTGCGAACGGAACGTGCACTCCTTGTACAAGATTCTACCGCTTGCAAGGTGTTGTAAAAACTATTCGTCGTTAGTGAAACGGGAAGACTCAGAACTGTGTGTGTAGTACATTTGCACACATCAGTGTTTTAACGCATTGTGCGAAAATTTACAAGCAGTTCTTCACTGCTGCTACCGCGAACGGTACATACAATCCTTGTACAAGACTCTACCGCTTGCAAGGATCTGTTAAGACTTTTCGGGGATAGTAACGCGTGTGACGCAAAACAATTGATTTTATATCTTTACACACGATATTAATATTGTAGTATTACGTGTGTAAGAAGTGAGTGTAACTGTATCACTGTGCGAGAGTTTCCGCAGTGACAGTATCATTAATTGTTACGCAATTGTTTCATCAAGACGTTTCCGTGCTAGTGCAAGATTTCCTCATAGGGTGGTCTGCTGATCGCGGTAGACCTTGATATTCGCGAGAACACTTGAAGAAGCCGGAGAGGTATAAGCTCAATATACCGTTATTGATTAAACTCACTGTCACCTGAGATATTACTTGGTCTTAAACTCTATATAAGTTTTGCGAGTAATAAAATCCGTAGTACCGTTGTGTGCGAAGTGTCGGATTCATCGTGGGAATTGCAGGACATCAGCCCAGCTGTTATAGGACATCAGCCCAGCTGTTACAGGACATCAGCCCAGCTGTTACAGGACATCAGCCCGGCTGTTATAGGACACCAGCCCAGCTGTTATAGGACCAGCCCAGCTGTTACAGGACGCCAGCCCAGCTGTAAACGTTTCTGGTGAAACGTCTGTCATTTGTAAGCCACACCTGACGAACCAACTATACCGCAAAGACCGGCCCTTCTCTTCAACAACATCATCGTGGGAGTCTTCTTATGTAACGTATCACGTCTTGCGTATGAACATTATTTAACATTTTGAAAGAAAGACTCTATATCAAACATTACATTCTGTACATTTCAAATATACCATATAAACTATAACTTGTGTTTGTACAATAAATAATCTTAAACCCTCCAATATAGACTTGTAATTTGAAATACACATACTATCATATCCTATGCGCCAATAGTTTAGTAATTTGTGTTGTCGCATAGAGATATTTTGGCGCTTAGCAACGTAGGGCTCGTTAAATAGCGGTAAATTTACGCTAGTACATATTTGTCTATGAATATAAAATTTGTTGGAAAAATCCGACGTATAAATATAATTAACATAAAAATTGTATGTGTATTGTTCATATGAAAAGCTGAGGATATAATTTTTCAAGTGTGCATATTCTCTTGTATATCATATATGAACAGATTTTATCAGTATATTGGAGGTAGATTATTAGTTGTTGTATGTTAGATAAGGTATTTACATGTTGATATTTTGAACTGCTTTTTCTGTGTGCGTATAAACTGGTTACAATACGTTCTAATCTTGTTGTGATAATAATAACTTGCTTGGCGTATAAATCAATAAATTTAAATTTACTAAATTTTAAATTAAATTTTAATCATTATGGCGGATACTGCTGAAATCAAGAATGCTTTAGCGGCCTTATTAGCGAAGATGGAAACCATGTCCGAAGAAATGAAAGCCAATAAAGAAGAGCGGAAAACTGATAAAGAGGAAAATAAAGCCCGTCAAGAGGAGGTGAAAATGAGTCTACGGGAATTAGCGGAAAAAATGAAAGCAGAAGAAGAAGAACATGACGCCAGTATGCAGAAATTTTGGGAAGAAATGGAAGCTGGTAGAGAAGAGAGGATGGCGAAACTACAGGAAATGTCAGCTGATATTGAAGTAGATTTATCTGTTGAGAATATTGTACCTTGTGATAATTTTGAACTACCAAATGTCCTTGTGGAACATACTCTCAAAGAAAGTAATATGGAAGTTAACCAAGATGTTACATCTGGAGGATTAACGGAGAACAGTAGCGTAGTAGATGAAATTGAAAGTGATTATACAGAAACAACCTTATTAGGGCCTAGTAGTTCATATCTCGGTAAAGTCGAGTATTTAGATTCTGCATTAAATTGTAGTGAAGATAACAGAAATGAAATTAGTAGTAACAACACTATTAGTCTGGAACATACTTCAGGTAAGTGCTATGATGAGGTGATAGTTTATAGTGTAACAGATATAGCATGCGAGAACCGTGAACGTATGATAGAATCTGAAGCTATCATGGATGCGGACAGTGTATGCATAACACATAAAAATCCCGAACCAGTAGTAGAGCCTGGAACTAGTATGGATACTAACGGTGCAGGTATTTATGACACATGGCCAAATGATGAGGTACTAGATGAATCTATATCAGGTACTGAGGTGTTTACGGAGGATGGAGAGGTAAATGATACGGGTGACAATAAGGTGACAACAATTATGGTAAATAATAATGAACCGCCGCGTAATCAGTTTCATGTTCAAACACCACAAATTCAGCCGCAATTACAACAACATAAAAATACAACTCAGCAAATTAATACCAACTTATTAGCAACAGTTACTGAAAATGATTCAGTTGAAAAGCAGTTCAATCAATCAAGTATGAAAAATGTTAGTTATAAGAATGAAACTGTTATGTATGGCCTATATCCTGCCGAAATTAGGGATAATTTAATGTATAATAATGATAATAGTAGTAGATATGAGGGTAATATTAATATTGAAAATGGCACCGATCTTGTGGTCGAAGCAAAAATTAGGGGTTATGTTGACGAGATATTGTTTGACAGCGGCACAGGAATATCGCTGTTGGACGAGCAGTTGCTAAAGAGGTGTAAAAACCACTTTGTACAAATGCCGATTCTGCAGGTAAGTCACACAAGGATAAAATCAGCAACGTGTGAGTCGCAGGTAATTGAAAAACAGGCAATTAAAGCAACATACGAACAGGGTAAGGAAATAGATGCGACCGTCCTTGGAGTTAGAAAACTCAGACATAATATTATTTGGGAAGTTGATAGATTGAATAAACTGCATGCTGCATTGGAGTATCAGAAAGAATTATTGCCAGCTAAAGTTGATTGTCGACCTCACGTTATCAGACTGGGACGCTCGAAAGATAAGATAACGAGTAACTCACCGACCCCCAAGGTTCAGTTAATGAGTTGCGAGATAAGGCAATTGCGGCGTATATTAAACAAATTCAAATCTGTATTTCCAAGTAAACGTGTGCGTTTCAAAACTGAGAAAAATTTATACAAAAAACT
Source organism: Magicicada septendecula (assembly GCA_034769895.1). NCBI lineage: Eukaryota > Metazoa > Arthropoda > Insecta > Hemiptera > Cicadidae > Magicicada > Magicicada septendecula. The sequence goes on from CM068371.1 coordinate 314,355,384, forward strand.
CAGAAATAAATGTCAGGATATAGGGGTAAGAATGTGTAGTGATTTAAATATGTCAATTCAGGTTTAAGTGTTGTATGTAAGATGGCTCTGTGAATGAACAATAATCTAGTTTTGATAAGGAATGTTGTCTGTGTACCCTATGACCCTGCATAAGATGTCGTTATCTGTGTGTCAAGAACATGTGTGTTTGTTTTGGTTTGAAGGTTACCACGTGTCTTTTGATTTGATGCTTCTGTCAAAGTGACAGTTGGAATTGTTAGTATTAATTGAGGATGTTTATTTGATTTTAGTTCGAGGGTATTATTATTATTTCAGGATTAGGAAGTTGTTTTGGGTATATTAAAAAAAAAAAATTTTTTATTTTTTGTTAGTTAACTAAAGAAAAAAAAAATTTTTTTTTTATGCGGGAGGGAGTTAATCCTGCAACGAATCACAGGATCATGATAGGCGGGGCAAGTTCATATATTACACAGACAATGGACATTCATATTATATTGTTATATTGGTAGATGGTTAAGTTTGGTTGTTATCAATTGTATTTAGTAAGGTTAAGGGTTTAGTTTAGGAAAACTGTGCATTATTATTTATGGTTATTCATGTACTGTGTTAGTGGAAATGTGCGCGCGTGCGCGTGTGCGTGTGGGAAACGTTTCCCGGGCGGTGCGTGAAGTATTATCGTTGTTTTGACATTAGCTGAACTGAGACATGTGTATCGCTACAATCCCTATACCTGTCGGACTATTGTTAACGTTCATGTATATTATTAGTGTGTAGGCAGTCATGCATGAGATACGAGTAGTCTGATTACCGCTATGCATGCTGTTACAAAGTAAATGCACTCTACTGCATGAAAAGTGCATGGTCATTTATACTAACCATGTGACTTCCATCCACCAATAGAATGCGGACTGGTGGTTGGAAATTTTCTTAAGCCTGTCGTTACACAGGCAGTTCTTCTACGCCATCTACCGCGAACGGGTCGTGCACTCCTTGTACAAGAATTCTACCGCTTGCAAGGTGTTGTAAAGACTATTCGTCGATAGTGAAACGGGAAGGCTCAGAACTGTGTATGTAGTACATCTGCACGCAGGAGTGTTTAACCGCATTACGCGTATAATTACGACAGTTCTTCTACGCCATCTACTGCGAACGGAACGTGCACTCCTTGTACAAGATTCTACCGCTTGCAAGGTGTTGTAAAAACTATTCGTCGTTAGTGAAACGGGAAGACTCAGAACTGTGTGTGTAGTACATTTGCACACATCAGTGTTTTAACGCATTGTGCGAAAATTTACAAGCAGTTCTTCACTGCTGCTACCGCGAACGGTACATACAATCCTTGTACAAGACTCTACCGCTTGCAAGGATCTGTTAAGACTTTTCGGGGATAGTAACGCGTGTGACGCATAACAATTGGTTTTATATCTTTACACACGATATTAATATTGTAGTATTACGTGTGTAAGAAGTGAGTGTAACTGTATCACTGTGCGAGAGTTTCCGCAGTGACAGTATCATTAATTGTTACGCAATTGTTTCATCAAGACGTTTCCGTGCTAGTGCAAGATTTCCTCATAGGGTGGTCTGCTGATCGCGGTAGACCTTGATATTCGCGAGAACACTTGAAGAAGCCGGAGAGGTATAAGCTCAATATACCGTTATTGATTAAACTCACTGTCACCTGAGATATTACTTGGTCTTAAACTCTATATAAGTTTTGCGAGTAATAAAATCCGTAGTACCGTTGTGTGCGAAGTGTCGGATTCATCGTGGGAATTGCAGGACATCAGCCCAGCTGTTATAGGACATCAGCCCAGCTGTTACAGGACATCAGCCCAGCTGTTACAGGACATCAGCCCGGCTGTTATAGGACACCAGCCCAGCTGTTATAGGACCAGCCCAGCTGTTAAAGGACGCCAGCCCAGCTGTAAACGTTTCTGGTGAAACGTCTGTCATTTGTAAGCCACACCTGACGAACCAACTATACCGCAAAGACCGGCCCTTCTCTTCAACAACATCATCGTGGGAGTCTTCTTATGTAACGTATCACGTCTTGCGTATGAACATTATTTAACATTTTGAAAGAAAGACTCTATATCAAACATTACATTCTGTACATTTCAAATATACCATATAAACTATAACTTGTGTTTGTACAATAAATCATCTTAAACCCTCCAATATAGACTTGTAATTTGAAATACACATACTATCATATCCTATGCGCCAATAGTTTAGTAATTTGTGTTGTCGCATAGAGATATTTTGGCGCTTAGCAACGTAGGGCTCGTTAAATAGCGGTAAATTTACGCTAGTACATATTTGTCTATGAATATAAAATTTGTTGGAAAAATCCGACGTATAAATATAATTAACATAAAAATTGTATGTGTATTGTTCATATGAAAAGCTGAGGATATAATTTCTCAAGTGTGCATATTCTCTTGTATATCATATATGAACAGATTTTATCAGTATATTGGAGGTAGATTATTAGTTGTTGTATGTTAGATAAGGTATTTACATGTTGATATTTTGAACTGCTTTTTCTGTGTGCGTATAAACTGGTTACAATACGTTCTAATCTTGTTGTGATAATAATAACTTGCTTGGCGTATAAATCAATAAATTTAAATTTACTAAATTTTAATCATTATGGCGGATACTGCTGAAATCAAGAATGCTTTAGCGGCCTTATTAGCGAAGATGGAAACCATGTCCGAAGAAATGAAAGCCAATAAAGAAGAGCGGAAAACTGATAAAGAGGAAAATAAAGCCCGTCAAGAGGAGGTGAAAATGAGTCTACGGGAATTAGCGGAAAAAATGAAAGCAGAAGAAGAAGAACATGACGCCAGTATGCAGAAATTTTGGGAAGAAATGGAAGCTGGTAGAGACGAGAGGATGGCGAAACTACAGGAAATGTCAGCTGATATTGAAGTAGATTTATCTGTTGAGAATATTGTACCTTGTGATAATTTTGAACTACCAAATGTCCTTGTGGAACATACTCTCAAAGAAAGTAATATGGAAGTTAACCAAGATGTTACATCTGGAGGATTAACGGAGAACAGTAGCGTAGTAGATGAAATTGAAAGTGATTATACAGAAACAACCTTATTAGGGCCTAGTAGTTCATATCTCGGTAAAGTCGAGTATTTAGATTCTGCATTAAATTGTAGTGAAGATAACAGAAATGAAATTAGTAGTAACAACACTATTAGTCTGGAACATACTTCAGGTAAGTGCTATGATGAGGTGATAGTTTATAGTGTAACAGATATAGCATGCGAGAACCGTGAACGTATGATAGAATCTGAAGCTATCATGGATGCGGACAGTGTATGCATAACACATAAAAATCCCGAACCAGTAGTAGAGCCTGGAACTAGTATGGATACTAACGGTGCAGGTATTTATGACACATGGCCAAATGATGAGGTACTAGATGAATCTATATCAGGTACTGAGGTGTTTACGGAGGATGGAGAGGTAAATGATACGGGTGACAATAAGGTGACAACAATTATGGTAAATAATAATGAACCGCCGCGTAATCAGTTTCATGTTCAAACACCACAAATTCAGCCGCAATTACAACAACATAAAAATATAACTCAGCAAATTAATACCAACTTATTAGCAACAGTTACTGAAAATGATTCAGTTGAAAAGCAGTTCAATCAATCAAGTATGAAAAATGTTAGTTATAAGAATGAAACTGTTATGTATGGCCTATATCCTGCCGAAATTAGGGATAATTTAATGTATAATAATGATAATAGTAGTAGATATGAGGGTAATATTAATATTGAAAATGGCACCGATCTTGTGGTCGAAGCAAAAATTAGGGGTTATGTTGACGAGATATTGTTTGACAGCGGCACAGGAATATCGCTGTTGGACGAGCAGTTGCTAAAGAGGTGTAAAAACCACTTTGTACAAATGCCGATTCTGCAGGTAAGTCACACAAGGATAAAATCAGCAACGTGTGAGTCGCAGGTAATTGAAAAACAGGCAATTAAAGCAACATACGAACAGGGTAAGGAAATAGATGCGACCGTCCTTGGAGTTAGAAAACTCAGACATAATATTATTTGGGAAGTTGATAGATTGAATAAACTGCATGCTGCATTGGAGTATCAGAAAGAATTATTGCCAGCTAAAGTTGATTGTCGACCTCACGTTATCAGACTGGGACGCTCGAAAGATAAGATAACGAGTAACTCACCGACCCCCAAGGTTCAGTTAATGAGTTGCGAGATAAGGCAATTGCGGCGTATATTAAACAAATTCAAATCTGTATTTCCAAGTAAACGTGTGCGTTTCAAAACTGAGAAAAATTTATACAAAAAACTCAGAAATAAATGTCAGGATATAGGGGTAAGAATGTGTAGTGATTTAAATATGTCAATTCAGGTTTAAGTGTTGTATGTAAGATGGCTCTGTGAATGAACAATAATCTAGTTTTGATAAGGAATGTTGTCTGTGTACCCTATGACCCTGCATAAGATGTCGTTATCTGTGTGTCAAGAACATGTGTGTTTGTTTTGGTTTGAAGGTTACCACGTGTCTTTTGATTTGATGCTTCTGTCAAAGTGACAGTTGGAATTGTTAGTATTAATTGAGGATGTTTATTTGATTTTAGTTCGAGGGTATTATTATTATTTCAGGATTAGGAAGTTGTTTTGGGTATATTAAAAAAAAAAAATTTTTTATTTTTTGTTAGTTAACTAAAGAAAAAAAAATTTTTTTTTTTATGCGGGAGGGAGTTAATCCTGCAACGAATCACAGGATCATGATAGGCGGGGCAAGTTCATATATTACACAGACAATGGACATTCATATTATATTGTTATATTGGTAGATGGTTAAGTTTGGTTGTTATCAATTGTATTTAGTAAGGTTAAGGGTTTAGTTTAGGAAAACTGTGCATTATTATTTATGGTTATTCATGTACTGTGTTAGTGGAAATGTGCGCGCGTGCGCGTGTGCGTGTGGGAAACGTTTCCCGGGCGGTGCGTGAAGTATTATCGTTGTTTTGACATTAGCTGAACTGAGACATGTGTATCGCTACAATCCCTATACCTGTCGGACTATTGTTAACGTTCATGTATATTATTAGTGTGTAGGCAGTCATGCATGAGATACGAGTAGTCTGATTACCGCTATGCATGCTGTTACAAAGTAAATGCACTCTACTGCATGAAAAGTGCATGGTCATTTATACTAACCATGTGACTTCCATCCACCAATAGAATGCGGACTGGTGGTTGGAAATTTTCTTAAGCCTGTCGTTACACAGGCAGTTCTTCTACGCCATCTACCGCGAACGGGTCGTGCACTCCTTGTACAAGAATTCTACCGCTTGCAAGGTGTTGTAAAGACTATTCGTCGATAGTGAAACGGGAAGGCTCAGAACTGTGTATGTAGTACATCTGCACGCAGGAGTGTTTAACCGCATTGCGCGTATAATTACGACAGTTCTTCTACGCCATCTACTGCGAACGGAACGTGCACTCCTTGTACAAGATTCTACCGCTTGCAAGGTGTTGTAAAAACTATTCGTCGTTAGTGAAACGGGAAGACTCAGAACTGTGTGTGTAGTACATTTGCACACATCAGTGTTTTAACGCATTGTGCGAAAATTTACAAGCAGTTCTTCACTGCTGCTACCGCGAACGGTACATACAATCCTTGTACAAGACTCTACCGCTTGCAAGGATCTGTTAAGACTTTTCGGGGATAGTAACGCGTGTGACGCATAACAATTGATTTTATATCTTTACACACGATATTAATATTGTAGTATTACGTGTGTAAGAAGTGAGTGTAACTGTATCACTGTGCGAGAGTTTCCGCAGTGACAGTATCATTAATTGTTACGCAATTGTTTCATCAAGACGTTTCCGTGCTAGTGCAAGATTTCCTCATAGGGTGGTCTGCTGATCGCGGTAGACCTTGATATTCGCGAGAACACTTGAAGAAGCCGGAGAGGTATAAGCTCAATATACCGTTATTGATTAAACTCACTGTCACCTGAGATATTACTTGGTCTTAAACTCTATATAAGTTTTGCGAGTAATAAAATCCGTAGTACCGTTGTGTGCGAAGTGTCGGATTCATCGTGGGAATTGCAGGACATCAGCCCAGCTGTTATAGGACATCAGCCCAGCTGTTACAGGACATCAGCCCAGCTGTTACAGGACATCAGCCCGGCTGTTATAGGACACCAGCCCAGCTGTTATAGGACCAGCCCAGCTGTTACAGGACGCCAGCCCAGCTGTAAACGTTTCTGGTGAAACGTCTGTCATTTGTAAGCCACACCTGACGAACCAACTATACCGCAAAGACCGGCCCTTCTCTTCAACAACATCATCGTGGGAGTCTTCTTATGTAACGTATCACGTCTTGCGTATGAACATTATTTAACATTTTGAAAGAAAGACTCTATATCAAACATTACATTCTGTACATTTCAAATATACCATATAAACTATAACTTGTGTTTGTACAATAAATAATCTTAAACCCTCCAATATAGACTTGTAATTTGAAATACACATACTATCATATCCTATGCGCCAATAGTTTAGTAATTTGTGTTGTCGCATAGAGATATTTTGGCGCTTAGCAACGTAGGGCTCGTTAAATAGCGGTAAATTTACGCTAGTACATATTTGTCTATGAATATAAAATTTGTTGGAAAAATCCGACGTATAAATATAATTAACATAAAAATTGTATGTGTATTGTTCATATGAAAAGCTGAGGATATAATTTTTCAAGTGTGCATATTCTCTTGTATATCATATATGAACAGATTTTATCAGTATATTGGAGGTAGATTATTAGTTGTTGTATGTTAGATAAGGTATTTACATGTTGATATTTTGAACTGCTTTTTCTGTGTGCGTATAAACTGGTTACAATACGTTCTAATCTTGTTGTGATAATAATAACTTGCTTGGCGTATAAATCAATAAATTTAAATTTACTAAATTTTAATCATTATGGCGGATACTGCTGAAATCAAGAATGCTTTAGCGGCCTTATTAGCGAAGATGGAAACCATGTCCGAAGAAATGAAAGCCAATAAAGAAGAGCGGAAAACTGATAAAGAGGAAAATAAAGCCCGTCAAGAGGAGGTGAAAATGAGTCTACGGGAATTAGCGGAAAAAATGAAAGCAGAAGAAGAAGAACATGACGCCAGTATGCAGAAATTTTGGGAAGAAATGGAAGCTGGTAGAGAAGAGAGGATGGCGAAACTACAGGAAATGTCAGCTGATATTTAAGTAGATTTATCTGTTGAGAATATTGTACCTTGTGATAATTTTGAACTACCAAATGTCCTTGTGGAACATACTCTCAAAGAAAGTAATATGGAAGTTAACCAAGATGTTACATCTGGAGGATTAACGGAGAACAGTAGCGTAGTAGATGAAATTGAAAGTGATTATACAGAAACAACCTTATTAGGGCCTAGTAGTTCATATCTCGGTAAAGTCGAGTATTTAGATTCTGCATTAAATTGTAGTGAAGATAACAGAAATGAAATTAGTAGTAACAACACTATTAGTCTGGAACATACTTCAGGTAAGTGCTATGATGAGGTGATAGTTTATAGTGTAACAGATATAGCATGCGAGAACCGTGAACGTATGATAGAATCTGAAGCTATCATGGATGCGGACAGTGTATGCATAACACATAAAAATCCCGAACCAGTAGTAGAGCCTGGAACTAGTATGGATACTAACGGTGCAGGTATTTATGACACATGGCCAAATGATGAGGTACTAGATGAATCTATATCAGGTACTGAGGTGTTTACGGAGGATGGAGAGGTAAATGATACGGGTGACAATAAGGTGACAACAATTATGGTAAATAATAATGAACCGCCGCGTAATCAGTTTCATGTTCAAACACCACAAATTCAGCCGCAATTACAACAACATAAAAATATAACTCAGCAAATTAATACCAACTTATTAGCAACAGTTACTGAAAATGATTCAGTTGAAAAGCAGTTCAATCAATCAAGTATGAAAAATGTTAGTTATAAGAATGAAACTGTTATGTATGGCCTATATCCTGCCGAAATTAGGGATAATTTAATGTATAATAATGATAATAGTAGTAGATATGAGGGTAATATTAATATTGAAAATGGCACCGATCTTGTGGTCGAAGCAAAAATTAGGGGTTATGTTGACGAGATATTGTTTGACAGCGGCACAGGAATATCGCTGTTGGACGAGCAGTTGCTAAAGAGGTGTAAAAACCACTTTGTACAAATGCCGATTCTGCAGGTAAGTCACACAAGGATAAAATCAGCAACGTGTGAGTCGCAGGTAATTGAAAAACAGGCAATTAAAGCAACATACGAACAGGGTAAGGAAATAGATGCGACCGTCCTTGGAGTTAGAAAACTCAGACATAATATTATTTGGGAAGTTGATAGATTGAATAAACTGCATGCTGCATTGGAGTATCAGAAAGAATTATTGCCAGCTAAAGTTGATTGTCGACCTCACGTTATCAGACTGGGACGCTCGAAAGATAAGATAACGAGTAACTCACCGACCCCCAAGGTTCAGTTAATGAGTTGCGAGATAAGGCAATTGCGGCGTATATTAAACAAATTCAAATCTGTATTTCCAAGTAAACGTGTGCGTTTCAAAACTGAGAAAAATTTATACAAAAAACTCAGAAATAAATGTCAGGATATAGGGGTAAGAATGTGTAGTGATTTAAATATGTCAATTCAGGTTTAAGTGTTGTATGTAAGATGGCTCTGTGAATGAACAATAATCTAGTTTTGATAAGGAATGTTGTCTGTGTACCCTATGACCCTGCATAAGATGTCGTTATCTGTGTGTCAAGAACATGTGTGTTTGTTTTGGTTTGAAGGTTACCACGTGTCTTTTGATTTGATGCTTCTGTCAAAGTGACAGTTGGAATTGTTAGTATTAATTGAGGATGTTTATTTGATTTTAGTTCGAGGGTATTATTATTATTTCAGGATTAGGAAGTTGTTTTGGGTATATTAAAAAAAAAAAATTTTTTTATTTTTTGTTAGTTAACTAAAGAAAAAAAAAATTTTTTTTTTATGCGGGAGGGAGTTAATCCTGCAACGAATCACAGGATCATGATAGGCGGGGCAAGTTCATATATTACACAGACAATGGACATTCATATTATATTGTTATATTGGTAGATGGTTAAGTTTGGTTGTTATCAATTGTATTTAGTAAGGTTAAGGGTTTAGTTTAGGAAAACTGTGCATTATTATTTATGGTTATTCATGTACTGTGTTAGTGGAAATGTGCGCGCGTGCGCGTGTGCGTGTGGGAAACGTTTCCCGGGCGGTGCGTGAAGTATTATCGTTGTTTTGACATTAGCTGAACTGAGACATGTGTATCGCTACAATCCCTATACCTGTCGGACTATTGTTAACGTTCATGTATATTATTAGTGTGTAGGCAGTCATGCATGAGATACGAGTAGTCTGATTACCGCTATGCATGCTGTTACAAAGTAAATGCACTCTACTGCATGAAAAGTGCATGGTCATTTATACTAACCATGTGACTTCCATCCACCAATAGAATGCGGACTGGTGGTTGGAAATTTTCTTAAGCCTGTCGTTACACAGGCAGTTCTTCTACGCCATCTACCGCGAACGGGTCGTGCACTCCTTGTACAAGAATTCTACCGCTTGCAAGGTGTTGTAAAGACTATTCGTCGATAGTGAAACGGGAAGGCTCAGAACTGTGTATGTAGTACATCTGCACGCAGGAGTGTTTAAACGCATTACGCGTATAATTACGACAGTTCTTCTACGCCATCTACTGCGAACGGAACGTGCACTCCTTGTACAAGATTCTACCGCTTGCAAGGTGTTGTAAAAACTATTCGTCGTTAGTGAAACGGGAAGACTCAGAACTGTGTGTGTAGTACATTTGCACACATCAGTGTTTTAACGCATTGTGCGAAAATTTACAAGCAGTTCTTCACTGCTGCTACCGCGAACGGTACATACAATCCTTGTACAAGACTCTACCGCTTGCAAGGATCTGTTAAGACTTTTCGGGGATAGTAACGCGTGTGACGCATAACAATTGATTTTATATCTTTACACACGATATTAATATTGTAGTATTACGTGTGTAAGAAGTGAGTGTAACTGTATCACTGTGCGAGAGTTTCCGCAGTGACAGTATCATTAATTGTTACGCAATTGTTTCATCAAGACGTTTCCGTGCTAGTGCAAGATTTCCTCATAGGGTGGTCTGCTGATCGCGGTAGACCTTGATATTCGCGAGAACACTTGAAGAAGCCGGAGAGGTATAAGCTCAATATACCGTTATTGATTAAACTCACTGTCACCTGAGATATTACTTGGTCTTAAACTCTATATAAGTTTTGCGAGTAATAAAATCCGTAGTACCGTTGTGTGCGAAGTGTCGGATTCATCGTGGGAATTGCAGGACATCAGCCCAGCTGTTATAGGACATCAGCCCAGCTGTTACAGGACATCAGCCCAGCTGTTACAGGACATCAGCCCGGCTGTTATAGGACACCAGCCCAGCTGTTATAGGACCAGCCCAGCTGTTACAGGACGCCAGCCCAGCTGTAAACGTTTCTGGTGAAACGTCTGTCATTTGTAAGCCACACCTGACGAACCAACTATACCGCAAAGACCGGCCCTTCTCTTCAACAACATCATCGTGGGAGTCTTCTTATGTAACGTATCACGTCTTGCGTATGAACATTATTTAACATTTTGAAAGAAAGACTCTATATCAAACATTACATTCTGTACATTTCAAATATACCATATAAACTATAACTTGTGTTTGTACAATAAATAATCTTAAACCCTCCAATATAGACTTGTAATTTGAAATACACATACTATCATATCCTATGCGCCAATAGTTTAGTAATTTGTGTTGTCGCAATATATATTAAATATATGAGTGCACACGTTTCAAAAAGCCACGTCTAATCAGGTATTCAAAATAATTTAAATACTGTTGGATATGAATATCATGTATACAAGAGACCAAGAATATTTTATTGGTGGATATGTGTGCATGTAATCAGAAGGGAATACATTAACACATAATATATAAATGCAGCCCTGCTCTATGCAAATGCAGATAAAATGTTCACGTAGACATTTCGTGTACTAGTTGATTAGCAGGAACATAATTTATGAATGTGGGAGTTATGATTTAAATTACAATTAACAACAGCGTTAAAATGTTACTGGTAAATTGGTTTGGTACAGAATATCAAATGATATTCTAATATATATGATAATAATATTATAAATTTAAGAATTTTATGTACATAATTTGTTGGTTCAGTTAAATTAGACGTTATAATTAATCAGTACTATTGGCATTTAGCAGTTATTAAGAAATAACGTTTTATATCGTAATAATATTCAATTGATAACTAATGATTATAGTATGTACTAAACATTTGCAATCACTCGAATAGTATGTTGATGTACACACAGGTATCCTAATTACAAACTTTTCTAATCTGTTCAGTGGAAAGTGTTTCAGTACATATTCTGCACAACTAACAATTTAAAATTAATACTTCACATTACCGATTACCAAAACGTTGTACATTTTATATCAAAAGTGCGTGATATTGCATAATGTGTAAAAAAAATTAGTTCACACTTTCTTTAATTTCTTCATCAGGAGCGAGGCTTAAATGTACTTTATGCTTTGAACGTTTTCACTTGGCATATGATTTATGTGTGATAGCCCGTACATAGGGTTTAAACATTAACGATATGGGGTTTAAAACGGTAAACGATCTACATTGAGCCTAATCAGTCTTTATCTAACTACTTGTATGATTGTCATGGATCACTAGTACTTGAACACTCTCTTGTGCACACGTTTAGCTACAAGTGCTAACAACTGTTCTGTTACACAAGTAATTTTTTCCCCGAACACATTTTCAGTACAACGCAATAAACTTTACTTCCATATTCTTAAAATTAGCAAAGTAAACAGGGACTTTAGGAAAGTAAATTCGTTAACAATTTATGAATTCTCAAATTTTTAGCATGTCATGGAGACCCGCATCATATTTCATCTAACACGACATTAGATACGATAAACAAATTTTAATTTTGAATGTGTAAAATAACGCATATTAGATATTTAAATTTTAATTCACAGAGTGAGCTAACAACACTTATTATTCGTTTATGGAAATAACGGCTGTTTTTTTAAAGTAGGGTCTAAACGACATAGAGTCTAGAACGATAAAGAACCTACACTGACCCTAATTTAGGTGTAACTAACGTCTTGCAGACGTCTTGAATTATATTTCGTCGTGAATTATTAATACTTGTAACATGCTCTTGCACACCTGTTTACGAACAAGTGCTAACGACTGTTCTGTTACACAAGTGATCTTTTTCCAAATATATTTTCAATATAACTCAATACACATTACTTTCTTATTTTTTTAAAAATTGAAAGTGATCACGGGCTTCAGGAAACTTTAAAAAAAGAAATTCGTTAAACGTTTATAAATTCTTGCATGTTTAGCATGTTCTGAAAACGTTCATCATACATCTATCACTATACTAGAAACGATAGAAAGCGATTTAATTTTCGAAAAGATTAACAGTAAGTAAAACAATAGCAAAATGTTTATAAACACAACACATGTAATAAAACCAATCTAATGGTAGCAATTTATTGCGAGGCAAGCAGATTCAATATTATTAGCAATGTTAGACAGCAAAATTGTGGTGTATCGTGGATCCTGTTCATCTGACCAAGAATCCATTGTGTGCTAATTATGAGAGTCCGTTAAGTATGTTACACACGATCAGACAAACACAGATCACACATCAGATCATATTCCACACACACAGATTACACAGATCAGGTATATACTTAGACACAAATCTGTGTTTATGATAGTAAAACTGATTAATGAAAATCATTAGCTTATAGAAAAAAAGAGCCACTTTAATTCAACTTATAGATAACATGACTCAAGTAGATGATTACTAGAGACAACGCTGTTGCTTCACAACATAGCGCGATAAAATTGAGTAGATGCAGGAAAAAATATTATTATAAAACTCCGCGTAACGTTAATTATTAAAAAGCAATTGAAAATTAATATAGGCGGGTGAAATAATAGTTTGATAATATAATTGAAGAAACAGAGACAAAGCAATTGTATTGCCTTCGGAAAGATATTTGGGTCAGAAAAAACAAGGAAATAACAGGTAAAGAGAAAAAGAGGATGGTCAAAACGTTTTTCAGGAACGAAGTGAACAGATGCTTGATGTAACATAAAATCATGAAATTTCAGAACATTTATCGTGTTTAGTTATTCAGATCGAATTAAATAACCATTACCTATCACAGTGCGCTGTCTGGGAAACTGTCACCTATGGTACTATCTCCTGTTCAGACGAATGACTTGCCTTAGTTGTATTAGACGTATGTTCTGTGCTGACGGTAGATCTTGATCCATCTGACAGACGCCAATTGTACAAATTATATATACGTCTGTATAATCAACACTATATACTGTTTTCTAAAAACACGTTAATTATTTGTTCTAAATATTTTCCTTCAGTGTTTTATTTCATTCTTGTAAAAACAGACTAAGTGATACCAATAAATTTTTTAAGCCACAATTTGTAATAATACGTTTAGATATCGACAGATTTCTAAGATCAATTTAAGGAATTTAGGAAGTAAACGAATGGATTATAATTTTTAAGTATTTCCGCGATCGTAACCCTAAATTTAACACAAACTGGATTCACAACTGCTGAAAAATCTGTTTATCTAAAATACTAAAAATATACATAAAATTTTCCAAATTGAACAAGTCGTTTATATATTTTAGAAGTGTTATAATTGTAGAGCGACTGAAAAATTTACTTTGTAATTGTTATTCTTGCATTGTGATATAAAGTGCTTATTTTTTAAACTAACTTCTGTAGAATATAAACTTAAATACTAAATATATGTATTATTTATTATAAGCAAAACTTAATAAAATAACAAAATAAATAAAACAAACAAAATAATTAGTTAAAATACTAAGATACTGGTTACTTTGACTACCTTAATGTCGTTTTATAGAGTAACAGTGGGAAAAATTATAGATAAAGAATTTTGTAATTTGTGTACCTTTATAAGTGTTACATACATCTTATAGACAAAAATAAGTGCTGTATAAAGGTAAACTCAAAAACACACGTGTGCCGTGAATTTGCAACATTTGTAGTAATACTTCCTGTTAGGAAAGACATTAAATAGAGTGTATATTGGGCAAAGTAAATAAAACAAGTCAGACAACTCGCAAAAACTAAGAGTACGTGAAGATTCCGGTATTTGTAAAACATACATGTAAGACCCTACGTATATTAGAAAGTTGCGAGTACATTACTGTACCTGTTGAACAGTTCAGTTAATGTATAAGCGTCCACACGAATGTACTGTGTTGCAGGTACAAGTGTAAACACTATCAATAATAAGAATATTTACGAGGAAATTTGAGCATGGAAAAGATAACTACAATTTAATATCCACAATTTTTAATTATAAATTCACACATCGAAACATTTCTAAGATCGATCTGAAAAATTTAGAAAATAAACAAATTGATTATAATTTGTTCGTGTTCCCGCAACTGTAAGACTAAATTCAACACATAACCGGAATCACGAACTGCCGAAAAATCTATTTAAAATGTAGGCCTACAAAAACTTTTCTAAATTAAATTAGTTGTTATAATCTGGAAGTGAAATGTTATTAAAAACAATTTATATTAAAATGTAATGCAACCACCAGTAAACAGTCAATAACGGCAAATGCGAGTAAACGCATATGTGAGTACCTGTATATGTCTATAAGTGAACTGTTGCAAACGACGAATTTAACTTGTTTAATGTAATTGGTTTACAACCAGAACAGAACTTAATAGATTTGTACAATTTGCTTAGAAGCGAACCACATCTGACGTGAAGCTGGTTACACGTAATACAAACATAAGATTATTATCCGGCATGCCCATACGCGTGTAAATATTAATTAGGTCTACACCTACACCCTAATTAATACACAGACACAGAGACAGACAGATCAGTAGACAAGCGTGCAAAAACACACACACACAATAACCTTACGTCGACATACAATACTTCATTACAGACACTCATCCTCTGCTAATGAACACGCACAAATAATAGCTGGTAACGTAATGGCGTGTTGCGTACATAAGAACTTTGTCTTAATTGTGAGTTAATGCCATATTTAATTCCTGAACAAAACATACGTATTTTCTCATATTTTTTTATTGAATCATTATATCGTTCTCAGTAATAGAAACCCGTTGTTTTTCTAAGTTTTAATTATCTTACGTTAGTTTTTGTAATTCTGATAAAATTTGGAACATAAAAATAACCCGTTCAATATAACAAAACAGAATGAGCAGAATATTCTCCATGCAAATACTTCCAAATTATGTTTTAAATCATCATCTCGTAAAAAGGATTGAATATTATATGTTGGGCGATTTTTTTAAATTGTAAATTGTATACACAGGCCTAATGTGGCGGGTGGTAATCTTGTTTAGAATAAATGGAAATGTTTGTTTTTATAGCCTAATGCGTTTGTCTAAAGATGTAGAACCGCATGTCCACAAGATCATTACCCTTTACCATTACTCTTAGGTAACTCACGTTTCCCTAACTTTTTGTGTGCCTTATGGACAGAGGTTTACTTAAGCTAGACAACCTAACATAGCTGTTCCAATGGCATTTAGATTTACTAATCGCAAAAATTGTTAATTCTGTAAAAGCTACGTAAGAAAACAATATAAAATCAATAATTTTTACAGCGACATCATATACTATACTAACAAGCACACCGAAATATTTTTGATACACTTAGCGCTTAGTATTAAGAATATACCAATACGGTGAGTTCTCGATGCTAAACTGAATACTTTTTGAGTTTTTATAAAGATAAAATATTAACGCGAGATAATACTTCTTCTTCTTCTTCAGGCTGTGACCTTATGATCCGTTGCGCACTCATTGGTCTGAGCATCTCTTCTTTGGTCTTCCAATATTCCGTCGTCCTTTCGGATTATTAGCTAAATTTGTTTTGGTATTCTGGTCGTATCCGTTCTTTCAACATGGTCTGTCCAATCCTGTCTAGTATTGCTTGATCCTTTCGTTTAGGTTGTATATCTCAAGGATGTTCCTTATATCATCATTTCTTAGCCGGTCCCTCCGTGATACTCCTGATCTTAAAAATCTAATTTCACTAGGCTGTATCCGGCTTTGGGTCTTTGCGTTCAGTGTCCAAGTCTCACGCCCATTAAGGCCGCATGGCACTACCATCACTTTCAAAATTTCAAAAAGTATCTCTTCTGACCTTTCCAACGCGAGATAATACACCTATCGTAATGCAAAAACCGAAAATACAGTAACGTGAATATAACAATACTGGTTTAGTACGTAGATAACGAACTGAATGAGAATCAGATACACCAGTTTCATAGATTATAAGGCAAAGCTAGATTATATCACTCTACGTAATAGGCCTACGGTCTTCAGTTTGCAATATGTTAATTAGGCCTAATAACCTCAATATAATGGTGTTGTAACAAGTTCCCTTCTTCAGATTCTAGAAATCCTTATCTTGTCATTGTAAAAATATTATTGAATGGATACACATAACAGATAACATACACGATACTGAGAAACAGTGCGCACTGTCCACTGTTGAGCCAACATAGGGAAACAACGTTAACGTCGTTCAGACACAACAGCGAGTTAATTGGACATTGAACGGTTCGACATTTGACCTTACGCCGAGCAGTGTGCACTGTTTCGTAGTGTCGTGTATTTAAGCCTTACTCAATAATTTATGTAATTACTGTTTTGAATTTCACCAAGCGTCCTCATGACATGACACGAATTTTTAACACCTGTTGATGCGAACTTCTTCCCGAAACATGTCGTGTTAAGGAACATACCAAGTTGCAACACGGATTATATTGAGTTAATTAATTAACTCATATGTTGTTGCAAAACCATAATTTGTGGCAAAACCATATCCTACAGCAATAGGCTACATAACCAGAAATGTGTGGATGCTGTAATCACACACATGATTAATGAAAGTGTTCCTGAATCCTATGATGACTATCAAAGAGAAATGACGAGACAAGCCCGTTTTTTAGCAATGACTTCAAAAATTTTGGACACGCAAAAATGAAAGTTTGAATAATGATAAGATTTTAACTATGCTCCATCCGAACTCTTTCTGATGTGTCAAGGAGTTTATCAGATTTATTTAAGTGCAACTTTCTGTAAGTTCAATAACAATTCGTACAAAAGAATGCTTGTCTAATTACATGTTTAACACAAAATTTCTTCTTACACAAGATATGTTTCTTTTTGATTTATTTTTGTTTATTTTTCTCTTATTTTTTGTTATTTTTATGTGAGAGGCTCAATCACATGCACTTGATACACCGCCTTAACTCTTAGAATATAATTATATCGTACACAGCGAAGAATAAAAACTAATAATCATTGAAACTGACGTTTTTTAAACATAAACACTACTTCCTTGTCTGGCATGATCAAAGCTGTAACTCTCCGAAATGCCTACCAGTATTAAAAACTTGTCTCTTGAAAGTCGAAATTTAAAACACTATATGTCATAAAAATCATTTGTCGGTGTCGTTGCAAAGTATTTTTTGGCTTTTTTAAACGGGGAGATTATTTATTATCTTTTTACAAAACAAAATAAAGCAGAAAAAAAGGAGGAAGCAAAAGTTGCTAATAAATATCCAAAGACATTTGTGCAATGAATATATGCTAATATACTCAAAGCGGTTCAGCAAAATGAAAATAAGGCACATTGTGTAGTAAAATCCAATTAACAGTATAATCAGTCTCATTTATCTAAGATAGATTTATGACTCCGTCTCCTAGTAGTTTTCTTGACTAAACAATGTTTCATTTCTCAAGAATCAGAGTAACTCTATGAAACAAAAATCGTAATATGACTCACATTTTTATCATTTGTTTATTAAAATTAAATATCAGTTGACAATATTTAGATTAATGATTGCTTAAATTTTCTGTGCTTATCAGAAATAAAATATATAAAGGGGAACGTAAATATAACTAACTTAATTAATCTGTTTTGAATAGGCTATATAGAAATTATTACCAGTTCTTCTTCTTCTTCTTCTTCTTCTTCTTCTTCTTCTTCTTCTTCTTCTTCTTCTTCTTCTTCTTCTTCTTCTTCTTCTTTTACTTCTTTTTCTCCACCTTTACGGAATGCAGGCCCGTGGCCTGTTCTATCTCCTTTGCTACCACCGCTTCCTAGAATACCTACAAATTTTATAATCTTCTCCCCCTTAGCTTATAATGGTAGAACATTTTGTCTACCTTTTTGTTCCGCATTCGGTAAAGAATTCCTTACGAGTTTTAAGAATTCATCCTCCACTCTTCCCTCTTCACTCTTAATTGGATAAAAAAAGATTTAGATAATTTCTGATCTGCTAATTCTTTATCCTATCCCTCGTCGTATACCCTTTCACTTACCTATTGAATTTCATTTCCATTACTTGTTTATTACTTCATCTTACTCAGATAATTTCCAGCCTCTCTAAACTACATGAAATCATGCACATACATGAGCCTATAAAATTTCAGTTTTGTTTCCTTTAACGCATTCTCTCTTAAAATTCTCACTATTCTGCCGCACATGTCTGATATTTATGGAGATTGATTTAAATTTTCTGTCAGTGCCGTAAGTAACGTTGCAGTCCAGATAATTAAAATGCGACATTTGTTCTACTGGGATGTTATTAATTGAGATCTGTGTGGTGGACAGATACCGTAATAACATCTAAAGAAAAGAATGAAACAAGCAGGGTTAGGAAAGAAATAGCAGATAAATAGGAAGGAATTAATAGCAGAAAGCATACAGCAATTTATAGAAGAAAGGCAAAAGTTAAAGACTTAAAATTTAATCAAATCAGAGAGTGCAGAGATTTAAAAACAAGAAAGCCAAACAATTGAAATCGAAAATAACAAAATAACTGAAATAAAAGTATGTTGGGCGACAATTCAGATCAGTGAATACACAATATTATATATACACAACACTTACCGTACCCTAAACTAAATAATAATGATACTGCTGATATTAGAAATTTAATAAAGTACGTCATGAGTACTTAAAAAGTGTTACGCTTAAAATGCTGTATTTATTGACATCAGATGGCCTAGTTATTGCATTGTTAGCATCAGACAAATAACGTTTATAATAATCAATTAATTGTAGCTCTTTTCGAATAACCACCTAAACGTAAGTAATGTGTGCTCCCTAAAATGTCTGCCAAAATTAACGTTCAATGTGTATAAAAACACCAGTGGCGGAGCTAACGAAACGGGGGCCCCCCCGCGAAACTAATTAGGGGGCCCTATAAAAATCGTTAAATTTTGTATACGTAATAGGGGAAAACACTCAAATGAGTTTCTATTTACGTGTGTTTCACAACAATGGTTTGTAAATACTTTCTCGTCTATCACAAAGCGTTTGCAATTTGCAAAGGATGTTTTACACGTGTACAAACTCTTAAAATTCATTGTTGCTAAATAGACAAAGTTCTATACAAACTATAAAAAAAACAAAATAAAAAGAATGATTTATTTTTACGTCAAAGATCTAAATTAAGACTATGAAACAGTACCGCACACAGAGTGTTAAAAATTTATTATTTAAAAACGAATATCAAAGTAACATTCTAGCTTTTTTCAAACATTTAAATTAGTTTGTAACTGAATTTGTAAAATTTTTGAATATACTCTATACAAGTTCTCCTTAAGTCTAATCCAATTCAATAACACTCGAACTCAAGTAATGTACAATATTTACAGATGAGGATCAACCAAAGTTCACTGTTTTCCTAAGCCTAGTCTTCTTTTTTTAATAGCTAAGAACTTTTCAACCACTTCGTTGATATTAGTTTTCTGTGTCTCTTTATGCTCAATGCTTAACAGTGCCAAGTCACTCAACCGAGTTTGGGCCATGGTACTTCTTAAGTATGACTTAATATAATTAATTTAAGTTTTGAAAAGCTTCTTTCCGCTGTAGCTGTTGTGACAGGTATGGTTAAATAAAGCTGCAAAGCTGTAGTTAAGTCTGGGAGGCAACTCATAAGGCAGCTGTTTTCTTCAACCAGTAAATTCATCATTTCTCGAATTCTTTTCTTGTGTACAATTTCTTTGGCTATCAGAGCTTTGAAGGATATTACTTGGTCAGGCAGTGATGTGGAAAGGTCACCAGGATACACATTTACCAGAGCGTTTTACAACTCATTTACGCTTATTTTTCATGTTACAAGTTATGTCACATGACTGGGCCAACTGGGGCCACCATGAGGGTCGGGGCCCCCCCGCGCCGCGGGGTCTGCGGGGGCCTTATCGCCGCCACTGAGAAACATGCCACAAACCAATTGTTGCCAAACGATCTTTAGATACATAATTATTGCTGCCTGCTCAATATAAAAATTTCCCTTTTATTGTTTTTGTCACATTATTATGACGTTTTCGCCGTTCTGCAGAATTAATTTTTTCCGTATCGGAATAATTTTTATATAGTGGTGTGCAACTGTGATCATTCTGAATTAATTTTTTATAGGAATACATTAACGAGCTAATTAAAAAGTCATAAGTTGATAACATGGTGGCTTGAGAAAAATTGTTACCTCTTGTCATTTTATTTTTACACTAGCTTCCTTTACCAATACTTCATATAAGCTATAGCTCTGCCTCCATTAACAGTTTACAAAGAATATAAATTTTAATGAGATTGAAACATTATATAAAACCATTTATTCACTGACCTACTAATCAGCACCAAGTTACCGTTAGCCACTTTACCAAGGCCTCGGTAACCATGAAACCGCCGAATAAAATGTTGCATCTAAGACGAATGAACAGACCGTGTAGATGACAATTTTTAACTATTCTGGCGCCCATGATGTGGGTATGCCGCGTCACGCGTGTGTCATTCGGTCTGCGGGTGTTTATAAGGTAATCCCCGGTTCATGACGCGTCACCCGGAAAGGGGTAGATTCTTCTCGAACCTCGGAAGGGTATAAATATAAGCACCCGGCAACCGGCCAAGTTCAGTTATGGCTTTTTAATATAAATGTGCACTATCGGAGTTGTTATTGTGACCTGCGGTTTAGTGTAAAGTGATTTTTGTGAATTACTTAATGCAACATTGTTAATAAGTTGACATTTACTGTTGTTGCACTGCAGTGTGTTTGACAACCGTTGGTTGCAGAATTGTTGTATACGAGTGCCTTTCTTAATTTTAACTGTAATTAGAGTTGTAATTAGAGTTGTTGTAGTTTTAACTGTAAATTAGCAATTTAATATGGTGTCGATTATTCTGTTTCCATTGTACAACACCGAAAAACACCGTTTGCTCGCATCGGAGGAACGACAAAATAACAACGTAAGCAGGAATCAGGGAACATTAAAGCGTTGATACAGAGACAAAAGCAGAGGAAAAATCGTACTACTGCAGAGCTGGTAGGAACTATAAGTAACATAGCTACTCAACTATAATCATATAAAATTAGTTGCAGCATCAGGAGGGATTAATTTCGAATTTTTGTTGATACATCGGAAAACTCTACGTCTTTGATGTGGGAGAACCACTACATACACGATTATGCAGATCATGTATAATATACACATTTACGTATGGTGTATGTCCGACTACACGTCTCTAAAATAACGTGGATCTTGTGGAGGTGTGCAGATATAAACCGATGATCTGTTAAGGAGATCGGTTTGTCTTCACAAACAAGACAGAAGCATAAGAGCCTTGTACATGTAATGCCAAGAGAGCATAGCGTCGGTTGTAATCTGACTGCGTGGCCAATAATGGGCTTATGTTCTCTATGAGAAACCAACACCATGCTTCTCAGACAGGTAGGCCTACATACATATACATATACATATATGTATACATATATATATATATATATATATATATATACATATTACTATAATAGAGAAGCAAGATGGCGAAGGTTGAAGATGGGAGAACAGGATCTCCCGAAACATGTCCCTAAAGGAAAAAATACATCTTGAGGTAAAATAGTTATAAGTATTATAGTATTATATACATCAAGAAACGGACTGTAGCAGAAAGTGATTGAAATATATATATATATATATATATATATATATATATATATAAACGGACTGTAGCAGAAAGTGATAGAATATATATTGTAACAAATTATATAATATTGTTTAATATAAATTGATTTGGGTGGCCCCACGTTCAGGGCCAAAATAAATGTAACGAATCTTTGTACATAAATGTAGGCATGTCGTGCCCCAAGTCCAGGGCGACAAAATTATGTAACAATACAACATTACAAATATAATTTAATTTGGGTTTCAGGTGTATCTGTAATAAGAACTCTATGTAACTTGTAACGGTATTTCAAATTTATTTGATATTAATAAAATTGTGCACATGGCACTTACTTCGACTTAAAACATTAGTTATTATTTTGTTACTATGCCGTAAGGCTTATGCTATATACATCCTTACTGACTAAATAAAATCTCATTTCCAGACTACTCAGTCAATTAGTGTGTTTCAAAATATCAATGTTTAAATATCTTTTTATATATTGTTATGTAACTCAAAAATATCAATAGTTACTGAATTTGTCTTTTGTTTCTCAGTACTGATTTATATCAAACACTAATTTTTTACTTAAATGCTTTGTATTTTTTTCATTTCAATACTAATTTGAGCTCTTGTTTACGTTAATCTTATTTCAATAGCATCTATGATTTTAATTCTAATTTGCAATAAACATTGGCTCTTACTTTTAAATAGAACAAGAATGTCTTTAATTGTCTTTGAGTTAATTGTTCGATTAAGAGATAAATAAGTTGTTTATCACCTTATTGTCGTCAAACATACTCAATCATTGGATCCATCTGTAATCGTCCTCGTCTCGAACTCCAGCATCACTTCCTCTTGTCCAGCGTCGTCTCCTCTTGTCCAGCGTCGCTCCTCTAGAGTCCAGCGTCGTCTCTCTCTTCTTCTCTTGTCCAGCATCGCTCCTCTCTTGACCAGAGTCGACTCTCTCTCTCTGTCCAGAGTCGTATCACTCTCTGGAACTTCTCCTTGTGCTGTTTCGGACGTCAGTTGATCTTCTTATGTGGATCTTCTTATGTAATTTTGTTACTATTTAAAAATTGTTTGTTTTACAATCCAGTTACATAACTGTATGTAACTGGAAGGATGAAACTATTTACAAAAATTTAAATATTCTGTGCGGACGGGCAGAAGCTCCCGCTGCACTGTGGGTGATTTAAAAAAGAGAACCACTGTAGCGTGTGGGTCCTATTATACCCATGTCTTGGTCAACACCTGCAGTTGTACGAAATCGACATGTCAGAAACTGTCTTTGGGTTCAGTTCCCCCACTCCTTGTTAATTTCGCTATTTCTTATATTTCTGCGAATTGCAGAGTCCTGTAAGTATACTCTTATACTCATCTTATAACTATTTTCACTACACATGTTCACTGTAATTTTGGACATTGCAACTTAACCCTTTCGATTTGTACACAGTTATTTCACTACTACACTCGTACGGTGTGTCTGTTTCACGTGGTTTTTGTACACAGTATTTAGTAAATTTTATTACATTTTATTGTGTTTTTGGATTTTACTTCTTAATTATAGTTTATGAATAATTAGGGAAAAACAGTAATTATGCAATTATTCATCTTGGGGTGGTAAACTCGCCTGCATAGACCTGCGTTCACACACACTAGCAAAATACTGGTGTACACACTTTCAGTTACATTTGTGTGTGTGTGTGCACGTCGATTCAGGTCGAAACACCTGTTCATATTTTTGTCTGAGCCAAGCTTGCAATCCCTGACATGCTTATTTCTAATACATTATTAATTATTTACAGTTTATTAGGTATATTTAAATTTTTATATTCAATGCTCAGTACATCACTTATTTGTACTGTCGCAATATATATATATATAAACACACGCGCGCGCGTAAATTAAAACGGGACGTATGGTAGCTAACTAGAAAAACAAAACCCCTAGACAAACCTTCAGAAAAACAACGGGGGCTTGTTAGTTAACGGATTTGTTGAAACAAGGCCGATTACAAATACAGTTGACACGGGAGGTATAGTTTTAATTGTGCTCCCTGATCTGGTTAAAAATCTCTAGCCAATTTGATGATTCTGTGAACAGGTACTGGTAGGCCTGTAAAAGTGTTTGTAAAAGTGGAGGTACACTTACGCCTGGATAGATTTGAGTTTGATAACCAGGTGCTCAAGACACTGTTGGTGACACAGTGATTGAAGCAATTCTAGGTGTGGACAAGTTGAACGCGTATGGGTTTGTAGTCGACTTTAAATAATGTCTTGAGAATCGGGCATGTAAAATATTAATCCTCTCTACAACAAGTCGTCAGAACATTCAATGAACGGATTAAATCAACTTGCCGTAATTGTCCCACCAAACTCTGAAAGAATCATCATGGTTAAAGTCAAGGTAGATACTAGATGGAACCACTGCTTTATATTCGAACCCCAGCACTCAGCACACCTAGCATAATTGCCAGAAATTTAGGAAAATTCGACGTAACCGGGAATGTTGCTCACGTAGCAAATATTGTAAACCAGGCTATCACTTTACAAAGCAATACACACATGGGTAAAATTTATCCTGTGGCTTGGGTAGTCGGAATGAAGCAACAAAGACCACGGTCTTCTATCTTAGGCTGAGTTTAAAGAATTAGGCAGATTTTACAGGAGTTTAAATATTCTTTTGTCGTTAGGGGATAGTCATTTAAAATACCTTTTATTGTTCAACATCGCACCAATACAGTAGATACAACATCTATAAGGCAACCTCTTCGAAGCTCTCCGTTTGCTAAGCATAAGGAAATGTCTTGACTAGTACAGGACAAGGTGACAGAGCTAATTATCGAGCCTTCTTCAAGTGTTTGGTCTTCGCCCGTAGTGCCGGTAGCGAACAAAGACGGCTGTCTGCGTTTCTGTGCAGACCACCGGAAGCTAAAGGACCTGACAAAGAAAGACTGATATCTACTACCTCGCGTCGACGATACGCTCAACACGCTGTCTGGAGCTCAGCGGTTTTTACATTGCACCAGAAGAGCGGATATTGGCAAGTGGCTACTCATCACGACGATAAGGTAAAGACAAATTGCATGATCCAAAATGGCCTATTGTAGTTTAAAGTCATGCCGTTTGGACTCTGTAATGCACCAGCGACGTTTGAAAGATTTGTTCCGCCGAGGCCTGACATGAAGAAATTGCCTTGTTTACTTAGACGAGACGATGTCATAGTTTACACCACGAAGACCCGTACGACCGCCATAACACTTTGTGACACACAGAGGTATAGTAAAAGTAAATGAAAACGGTTCATACGGAAAATAACAAGATCTATATATGATTAAACCCCGAATTTTCTTTAGTTCCATGACAAATAGACTGTCAAAGGAAGAAAAATGTTGCAAATACGGATTTGACAAAAACACTAGTAGAAAGTAGCTAGGATAAACTAAAAAATATTATTGATCACAAAATGTACTCGTGTCTACAATTAAACAACGTAAAAAAAATTTAATAGAAGTAAGAAAAATAAGAAAGTAGTTATTAAGTTCCATAAAATAAATAAAAAGTATAAAAAAATTATATTTATGAACCAAAAAATGTTCATAACTTACTATGTATACTGGAGGAAAACAAGCATTAATTCTTTTTGTAATAGCAACAGTTGTAACCCTCATTAATCATCAGTAAAACACACGTAAGGAAGAATAACCCTTGCGAATATTAGTAACATTTAATAAAACAAATACATTTTTTAAACCGAAGTTAATGTTGTTATTATTTACAAAAATATAAACAAACAAAATTCATTTGATATCAGAAGAAAATATACATATTTTAGTTAGGCATTGGCAAATGATTCTCTTAATTCCACATACTTATTCATATAACATTGTCTTAATACAGAGAATGTACTTTACATTATGTTTACAACAAAAAAGAAAAGTGAGTAGTATGTGCAGAATTTATGAATATTAAATGTTTATTTATAAAGAACAAAGTGCATTTAATATGCAAGTTTAAATAACCTAGTTTAAGTTTGTAAATTTTGTCTTACTGCACTAGTTGCCAATGTTGGGGAGACTACAGGAGGTAGCGTATTACAAACAGCAGATTTTCTTATAATAATGTAATGTGTTTACAACGGCAAAATTCTGCTGCTACTAGTTGTTTAAAGACGAGTGGCATGCTACATACAATACTTAAGTCTTAAGTGACGTTTATTGAAAATTAACAACAAATTTCAATTTAAAATATCAGAAAAATCAATATCAAAAACCTGATGAAGCAACCGGGTGCGCTAGTAAGGTGGTGATGACTATCATTATGCTGTTGCTGCTGCGATGATAATAATGATGATGATGATGATGATGACGTTTAAGACATTGTAATCAATTTTCAAAGGCAAATAGTGTTTCCAATTCTCAATTAAACAAATAATGAAACAATTATTAAACAAACAAAAGTGTTTGTTGTTGTTTTAGTTCTGTCCCACATTACTTATTCTTGAGCAAGGTAACATTCGTAGAAGTGGCAAGAAACGTAACATTCAACCACGTAACCGTTTCTACATACTACAAATGTCTTCACCACATTCGTTTTTTAACTACGTATTCCTCACTAGAAATACGAGGGTCGGCTGATAAGTAATGCATAGTCGCATGTAACTTGCAAATGAAAAGGGGTAATCAAATGGATAAAAGTACATTTTATTTGCTACAAAAACCTTCATTAATTTTTCCACGTAGTCACCATTTACAGCTACACATTTCTGCCAACGGTGAACCAGTTGTCGCATCCCGTCAATGAAGAATTCCGGTAGTCTTTCCTTGATCCACGACCTCATAGAGTCTTTCAGTTCATCGTCTGTGGTTAAATGAATACCCTTAATATTCATATTATAGTAGGAATAAACCTATTTTAGTACCAAGCCACGTTTCCGTTAAATATATGAAAAATATATTATACAAACCGTCTGTGACTTATCGTATTTGATGTCCCTTCTTATTACGACATGTTTCAAGACTCTTGTCCCTTTGTCAAGCATAAAATTTATAGCACATATCAGATATGTTTGTCAAACGTTAAAAACCATGTCACGATGACCACAAATAACGGATTATTAAAATAACGAACTATATTAATTTGTAACTTGAATACACACATCGGGCCAGACGGGCCGTGGTTTTCTCAAAAGATTTAATGAACACAAACCACCCACCATCTGTCGTAACTATGATACCATCAAATCAAGTTTCGCCAAACATCTTATTAACGAAAATCATAGTTACACCGATTTCAGAACTAATTTAAAACCCCTCTACTTATGCAGTAAAGGACGTTATATGAACACACTCGAAGAATTTGAGGTGTACAAAGCGTTCAGGGACACTAATACCAAGCCACACATTTTGAACGACCAGTTATTATTCAAGTATAATGTATTGTACGACACCGCGTTGAGATATTGAGATAACAAGAATCAGTTGCCGTTAATGCGCGGTGAGTCGCTGTGCAGTGTACACTGTTCGACCGATGCGCGTATTCAAGTTACAATTTAATATAGTTCGTTATTTTAATAATCCGTTATTTGTGGTCATCATGACATGGTTTTTAACGTTTGACAAACATACCTGATATGTGCTATAAATTTTATGCTTGACAATGGGACAAGAGTCTTGAAACATGTCGTAATAAGAAGGGACATCAAATACGATAAGTCACAGACGGTTAGTATAATATATTTTTCATATATTTACCCTTAATATTCCTCTTGAAAAAGGTTATCTTCCACGTCACGATAACGTTTCAGAAGCTGTCCACAACATTTCTTTTAGTTGTTGCTTTTTCTCCTCTGTGAGTTTGCGTGGCACCCACCGCGATCATATTTTACGGTAGCCCAGTTCTGCAATAATTTGTCCTACTTGTTTTTTAGAGTGCCTACATATGCCCATCCGGGTGGTGGTGCGTTGTTGTGTGGTGCGAGAGTCATTTTGAATCAGTTCATTCACCTCCATTTGGTGCTTCTCATCAGTCACAGAAACTGGTCGACAACTGCGAGTTTCATCCTCAATATTTGCTTTACCAGCTTCGGATGCACGAACTTTTATTGCCCACCTACACACGGTATTTCGATCAACAGTTCCATCACCATAAACGCCTTTTAAACGACGATGAATGTCACTAGCGTTCACTTTTTCAGCTGTTAGAAATTAAATCACTGCACATTGTTTTAGACGTGTTGACATAGCTGGTGAACTCGACTCCGTAACAATGACGACTGAGAGAAAGCGAGAAGGAGTCGGCCAAGATGGCTACAAGATGGCAGCACGCGTCGTACATTGTATTGTTTTCCCGTTATATGCGATTGTGCATTACTTATCAGCTGCTCCTCTTAATTTTATGTGAAATAAATAGTAAACCACCATATCCTCGCGGTAGTTGAGGATGTAACTCATTAACAGCGGAGTCAGGAATTCTTACCGAGACATTCCTATGTTGACTATAGGAATTAAAATATTGTACAAAGTTTGTTCGCTGGTTCACGAAATCATCTGACGTTTTCGTAAGAGACAGCCTATATCGGTTGTTTTAAAAAGGAAACACAACATTATCACACAACAAGAAAGTGAAAATTATTACACAATCAAAGATACAAACTATTGCCAACCAACATTTTTTTCACCCACAATACACTCATAAAGTACGACCTTCGCGAGCTATTTCGCTACTTATACAGTTTATGTGCTTTAACATATATATAGAATTTACATAGTGACACTAAAACAATCTGTTAGATGTGACTCAATCTCTACAGTCGCTGTGTTCCGAGGTTTATTAAGGACTATTCCAGTACGTTAATATATATATTCTACTAACTTGCAGTGAAAGCATCTAAGGGCTGCTTCTACTAATTAGGTAGCATCATAGATTGTCCACCCTCTTTTCCCTAGCAAACCGATGTCTCAGAAAGATAGTTATTTATAAAGCACTCAGTCGCACTGATGGAGAACTGTCACGTGCCAAAAACTTATCACTAAACAGGCTTTTATTTAACATTGATCAAGTATGTTGCACTGTTTGTATTTGTTGCAGATTTAAAAGTTATGAGTCCTAATGCTGTGTACATTGTGAGAAGTGGGTGAATTTAATTTTTTATAAAAAAAATCAAGAGTCACACGTCATAATACACAATTGAAAACATTTGATGATTACCACAGAAATATATAGGATGTCATTCTATTTTACTTGTAGTGTCAAATCCATTATCTGCTAATGAAAGCTATTAACAGAATATGGTTTTTTAGAAGACGCGGACGTGCTAGAATAAGGTAATTTGAATATTCGTATTTCACTTGTGTCACACCTGGAAGGCAAGAATTATGTTTGACCGGGAAGCGTACTTTTCAACGAGAAAATGAATCTATTTGCAGTAATCAATATGCTTGTGCGGAATTCCACCAAACCCAATCAACTCCACGACGAGCATCCTTCAGTACACCCGCGCACAAACACTAGTGCCTGCACACATGCATATAGATAGAGTACAAATTATTCTGTTCTCTGCAGAAATCCTTATATCTATATTATATATTGCAACGAAACGAATTGAGGATGCACAGACGTGTATTAGAACTAATAATATATAACAGAGTCTCTTTTCTGGAGGTAGACATTTATTAAACTAAAATAAATTTAAATCTTGTCTGTAAATTCTTTTACACAAATTATTTACTAAAATATTTAATAATTTATTAAATAAATCTTTAATTATTAGTTATAATTAATAATTATTAGTATAATTAAGTCTTTAATTATTAATAAATGTTTATTTGAACAATAGTGTATTTTACTTGCTCTAAGAATTCCTTTTTGTCGTACTGTTGCAGGCTGCTACTTTCACTTTGTCCGCTGACGCGGTGACACCCGCGATTTACTCACGCACACCGTTTATCTGCCCGATATGGTTTTTATTTACAAATCTCAGGTTCCATAAATGTGGGTTAATTAGTTATTATTAAAAGCGGTGTGTTTAACATACACCTTCCGGAAACTTAATTTGTCCACGCTTTCCTACAGGTGTATTCCGAATGAATACAACTGTCCTAAGCGGAAATCTTGACTACCTCGATTTTTCACTATTTGATCTTCAAATAACTCACTCTGTGTTCTAATAACCCCTTGATCTAGCATACGGGTATCTCGTAGACAAGATCTTGGATTGTCGTCACCCTTATAGAAAACGTGTACTGTCACGAAAAACTCGCATAGAGAGTACGTCTTATTAGGACGAGTTGCAGGCGAGAACTCACTGACGTTCATTAGACCACAGACGAACCCAAATGAAAATTGAAGCTCCTGACTGATTGAAATCTAGAACACGTAATATATCTCTACCTTGATAGCGAGACATCGTGTAAAACTCTGCCACAGTCTGCAAAATCTTGTATAGACTTTAGCTAAACGTTTTGTGACTTTTCATCAGATAAGGCTTCTATAAAAATGTGAATTCAGTTAAAAAATATATAGTAAAATTATACATTATGACTTTATGACGAACGAAAATATAGCGCTATGTATGACGCATACGCTGTCCAAGTTTCGTTCAGATACGTTAATTATTATAGGAGTTATTCAGGAAAACACGACTAGCACGCGCACTTGCGCACTAAATTTGCACTTGACATGACAGGGAATAAATGTATGGGCATTTTGACATATAACACATAATTACCCATCTCTTATCTTAAAACTTACAGCTATTAAACAAAAATTTGAACAAAATCAATTTAAAATATGTCTATAACGTCATAAAGTGTGAAATAGCGTCTTCCCATATTTAAAATGACTCTTACTGCATTGTTTTATTGCAATACACACACGCGCGCGCACGTAAATCAGAATAAAAGTTCGTTTCCTACAGGTTTCTTTACCTCATATGAGTGTATTAATAGATACTTCGAGTTATATATTGTAGTAGCACGGAGTCTTACGTCGATTTATTGTCTTATACGGAAACCTCTTTATCATGTTTTTACAATATGTGATTCATTCAGAAGAGTGTTCAGTTCTTGGTTGGTCCTTTTCCTCCATTCACCTCCCACACATATTGGACAAAACATTTTGCGTTCAGGAACCAGTAGGTTTGACTCTGACTTTCTAGAAACGGTCCAGGTCTCAGAACCATAGGTGAGTACTGGGGGGATCTGTATTTCATACAGAAGCAGCTTGATGCTCCTGGCAATTGTTCTGCTCCGAAACAGGAGTCTGAGACCAATTAATCACCTATTAGCTGAGGTGATTCATCGCTTTATTTCTTCTGTTGTTTCCACATCGGAGTTAATTTGACATCCTGAATACACAAAGGTCTTGACTTTTTCGAAGGAATAGATCCCAATTTGGATGCGCTTTCCTTCTCTAGCTTCCTGTCCTGTGACCATGTATTTTGTCTTGCTTTCGTTTATTATGAGATCCAGCTTCCTTGCGGGACCTTCAAGAGCAAGAAAGGCTTCAGTGACTCCTCGAAGGGACCTCCCTATTATATCTAGGTCATCGGCGTATCCTAGGACCTGCAAGAACCTGTTGAATACAGTCCAGGACGAATCTATTCTAGCATCTCTCATAGCTTTTTCTAAGGCAAAAATGAAGAGGAGGCAAGCTAGAGCATCGCATTGGAGGACTCCCTTTCCATAGTCAAACTCTCCTGATAAGTCATTCTGGATCCTCACCATACCCTTCACTGTCAGCATTGTCATCCTACACAATTTTATTAATTTATTTGGTATGCCTAGTTCTTTAAGAGCAGAGAAAAGTTCTTGTGTGTAAATGCTATCGTATACATTTCTGAAATCTATGAAGAAGTGATGGGTTTGTAGCTTTTGTTGTCTACCTTTCTCCAGAATTTGTCGGAATGTGAAAACTTTGTATATTGTAGATTTGTCTCTTCTAAATCCGCACTGATATCGACCAATCACCTGATCGGCATGTGAAATCAGTTTTTTGGTACAATATATGGGACATTTTTTTATAAACCACAGGGAGAAGAGAAATGCCTCTATAATTGTTACAGTCTAGTTGATCCCCCTTTTTATAAACCGGACATATAAAATGACAATAGGCTGTTGGCTGTTGGCAGTTTCTCCTCTATCCATATATCAATAACAAGGTCTTGAAGCTCTGGGCCACCGTTTCTGAAAAGCTCCTCAGGAAGATCGTCAGAACCGGGAGCTTTGTTGTTTTTAAGACTTTCTATTGCGGCTATCACATCATCTTCATCAGGAGGCTCGATGTGTTCATATTCCTCTAGCACAGATGGTACACAGTTGTCCGCCTCGTCATTCTTAGAAAGAAGAGCTTCTAAGTGCTTGCGCCACCTTTCGAGGATCTTCCCTTTTTCTGTAAGTAGGGCGCCGTCAGTGTCATAACAAACTGTTGTCATGGGCTTGAAGGGTTTCCTACCTTGGTTTACCTTATTGTAGAATTTTCTGATGTCATTGGCATCCTTAAGATCATGTATCACTACCAGCTGTTGATTATTATGACATTTTGGATTTTTAGATTTTAAAAATATTTTATTTTAAACGTTGTTGTTTTTGATCATCATCATCATCATCATCTCCAAGGATTAAACCAAGCGTTCCACTTATGATGTTGGTCCCTCCGTAAATTTTGTTCATGGAGTTGTTCTGTTGTGACGTGTTCCTACTAAACACAAAGATGAATGTTCATTTCTTCAGTTACGCTTTCAAACTCTTAAGCAATTTGAAAAGAACTCTTTCAATATCCAGAACTCTTTGAAAAGAACTGGTAATGAACTAACTAGACGATGTGATTTTATATGGTTTTTCTAGTTTCTACTAAGAGGGCTGCCTGGATAATGGGCTCACGAAGTAGGACATTATGTGAGTTACGTAGAATTTTTTCCATAATTTGGACAAAAAGCCGTCCAAGGGCTTTTTATGTTCTTTACAAAAGAATACTGAATATTTTTTGCCATAAAATTGATTCAATTGTAGCGACAATAACACTTTTGCAACTATAAGTATGTTTTTATTTTGCTTTCCATTATATCATTTAGGCTACATGGAATACTTTAAGTACATATGCTTTTTTCTGGCCGTTTTTTGTATTTGTCCTAAACAGGCGGTATCGATTTTTTGAATTCTTTAAATATTTGGTTTCTACAAGAGTACTTCCACCTCACCTCAGCCAATGTTACGTTTCCGGGGAAATCATAAACTATTTTATTTTTTTATTTCTACATCAGTCTTTTCAGTTTTTTTGAGTCTTTATTAATCGTTTGCTGTCTTCTGAATATCGGAAAGACTGCCACATTAACCAAAGCCGTCTGCGCCGAAATTTTCCCTAATTAACAATTATTGTCATTTGCTCCTATTTGTAAATTTTGTGCCTCTGGTGTTATCACAATTGTTTTATTAATTTCTTTTACATCTTCGTTAGTTTTACAGCCTGTTTTCATTTGTACATTTGTGACACTTTTGTCTTTGGTTTTCCGGAACTGTCCCAGACAGTACCTTATATTTAGTAATGGTGACTTCTTATTTTAAATTAAGTTATCGACAACACGATTAGACATTGCGCCTATATATGAACAATGATTTATTATATTAAGCGATTACTAAAATGTAATCCTTTACGAATTTAATAGCAAGGGTCATAGAATAGAAGAATTAGTAGGTATAAAATACAAAGTATATTCTAAACGTGAACTCAGATTAGCACAAACTAGTTGCCATAGTAAGACGGTGGATTCGCAGTAGCGATAAAATATATTCTTTTACATTGTTACATGCAAATCTCAGCCTATTTTGTTTATTTCTGTTCCGATGAAACATGGAGTCTCTGATTGCCTCTCAACAGCTGTAAGAAGTGTGATGGTCTTCGTTGAAATGTCCCATTCTCAGCTGGCTAATATGTTCCGGAATAATGGACAGCGACCGACGGTGTGGCTCTCGGTCAATGCAAAGGCGAGAACGAATCCGATCGATCGTTGCCGGAAGCTGTGCGGTACCGTGTCTCAAACAAACAGACCGCTGTGGACGGCGGGCGCCTAACCAATTATCATCGAACCAAAAGGTACTATGAGGTTGCGGGTAGTTGATGTGACTTATTAGGGAGTCGAACCCCTAGCCGGAGGGCTGAGTCTTGCATAGGACAGACTTCGCGTACTCGAAAGGCTTGTACTTCGGTGAAGTTCACAACGGGACTAGCGGGCGATCGTGCACATGCCCTTTCCGCAACCGATTCCAGACAGTTACTCCGCCGAACAGAGTGTGAGCAAGCATGCCGTCGTGTCGGCAAGATAAAGGTCTGGTTGGTTACCCAACGCTTTGAAACCACTGAGGATCTTATTAATGATGTTAATGGTATCATTAAGGTACTTATCTACTTTAACGACTTGGGTTACTTAACGGCAGGGTTTTCACCGAGGGTCATAAAAGTTGGTGCAACTTATACTTTATGTAAGAAGTACATGTATGAGGGCGGTGTTTACGTGAAAAAGTAATATAGATGTTTATGTACGAAACTATTTCACAGGGGCGTAATTAGGGAGAGACAACGGGACCGGAGACCCCAGCCCAGGGGGGCCAAAGATTTGACGAATTTGTTAATCTCATAATTTTTAGGCTACTTTATTATTTTTTCACTGTGTACGCTAATAAATAATCAGATTTATATAAACAAATTTATTACACAGTATTTGTGTATACGTTTGAAATACTGTACATCAAAATCAATTCTTTCAATATGTATTTCCTGAACAATGTTTCAGTAACGCATATTGTGATTGTATTATTAGTAACGCACTTTCAAGATAGTAATGTTAATTAGTCTTAACTTGTATTTTCTCTTGTATGAAGCCTACTCGACCGCCCCCCCAAACCAAATTCTAGATACGGCACTGCTAATTCATACAATAAAATATTTTCTTCTAATTTCATTCTCTTTGTCATTAAATCAGAAATTATTTTGGAATAATTAACTGGAAGATAATCACAGAGTATCATAGAAAAATGTGTAGAGTTTTAATTTTTATTGTTCCGCCAAAATAAAAGAACACAACTGATAAGCGCATGCAAACTTATAAACTGCAAAATGTTATATAATATACTGCAACGATACAGCCATAGCTGTATTAGGCATTAATTTAAATAAATGTAAATTTTGTATAATTTGTATAACTTACGGGTAAATGGACAGGTCTGAGAATGGAAAAATATTTCATTGTTAGATTAGGGTAGCAAGTAACCTGTTCCGACACGCAGTGAACACCTGCTCAATTGTATGTGTGTTACACGTGTAACTTGTGTGTGTGAGTGAAGCAGGCATAGACAAGAAACTCAGCAACCCGCCCCAAGTAATTAATAAAATAATTGTTTTAATTCACTGTGAGAAAACTAATGAATGTATGATCAAACCAAAGGCACCAAAGTGTGGGTAAAATTATAGTTATCCCCAGTGAAAAGATGACGTTAATAGAACACGTTATGCGAAGACAGTGCAAACTAAACGTGCTAAAAAAATACGCAAATTACCCTAAGACGCTCAAATTAATATAGTGAGTGATTAATCGAAGTAGCTACGATTTGTGCTATCTCGATTCCATGCAAAACAGTGCTATTTGCTAATAATCGCAAATAGATGAAAAGGTTCGGTAGTGAGGGCTGTCACGAGATACGCAGGTATCCACAGGACGATTTTGGAGCCGACTAGCGCGGAATCTCGAGAGGGTATAAATTAAGGGTTCGACTAAAAACCCTTCTCTTCATTTCAAGACTCAGTTGCAGTCGGACATACTGTCCGTCGGCAAAACAGTTTATTTTTTATTATTCTATTACAAGTCGCAGTAACAAACGAAATGACTTTTGTTAAAGTCACGACAATATTACGGGAAAAATAAATACAGCAATAGTTAGTCTACCAAGAGTATATCCAGGAAATATGCTGTGGATCGACGCTGGACTCTAGATGTATCCAGGAAAGCTGTCGTAGATCGACGCTGGACTCTAGACGTATCCAGGAACACGTGCTGCCGCAGATCGATGCTGGACTCTAGATGTACCCAGGAAAGCTGCCGTAGATCGACGCGGGACTGTAGACGTACCCAGGAACACATGCCGCAGATCGACGCTGGACACTAGACGTACCCAGGACCACGCCAGGACAAGAGGAATGGAAGATTAACTCTAGACAACGCTGGAACACGGACAACAGTCGTAAGATCATCAGAAATCGAGGTGACATGCTTAATGCATTTTAAATGATATATAAAAACAAAAGAGCTCATAAAGACGATTTCAAAAGACAGTAAATTGAAACAAAGAAAGTTTATATTTAGTAATAATATGTTAAAATGTAAATAAATGTTTAGTCGTAAGAATGAGCGATCGAATAATAAATATAGAAGCAGTAATAAATGAAAGAGAATTTAAAGCAAAGAGAGTAGAGGTTCTAATCAAAATAAATAGTAAAGTGATTAGATATTTTAAGTATAGAAAGATTAATTTAAAGTTGAATATTAAAACAAAAGCCAGTCTACAAGAAATTAATATAAAGTTAAATTGAAGTCAAAACAATGGTATAGACTGAGCGAGTAGAGGTCAGATCTGAGATAAGACAATTTATTTCAATATAAGAATATTTTAATTTTATAATAAATTAATAAAAATTATTTAACATGTTTAGATATAAGATTAACATGTTTAGATATAAGATTAACATGTTTAGATATAAGAATTTTTTTTAAATATGTGTAATGTTGCATATCGTAAGATATAAACATTAAATAATGAGCAATATCGTGACCGACAAATTAATGATGTTTATGAATAATTTTAATAATGAAAAAATAATAAATAAGAGTTTTTAATACTGATAATAAAAATACTCTTATTATACGATATATTTATATGTATATTTATATATATATACTTATTATACTCGTATTTACACCTGAACCCCAAATACACATACAAGTTGTTAGTAATGTTATATGAAGTGTATGAGTTCAACTAATGTACAAATTAAATTGCACAGAATATATGACTTGTTACAATTTGGCTCCCAAAGAACGTGGGGCTATACAAATTAAATTACGTATAGATATATGCAACTTGTATCGTTGTAATACACTATAATTTAAAAAATATGTACTATAATATTAATAATAATAATACTATAATCATATTACGCTAATACTATAATATAATATATTGTAACAATACATATATTTGCACATTTACCCAGGACGGTATGTTTTTAAGTAAACAGTGTAAAAAGAATATGACGAAGAGTTTTAACTATTTTATGCGGGAAAGTGCAGGCGATAGCCTGTCGAAAGTGTACATCTGTCCCGACAGTGTGTGTCAGTGTGTGTGTAAGCCAGTGCTGATATTCATGGTTCTACGAGGGGGAGACGTATGAATTGTTGGTTTTTATTGTAAAATCAGGTATTGACATGATTAAAATAAATTAATAAATGTTTTTACGTGTTACCAAAGACACATCACAAGTCTAAAAAACACCATTAGATTAAGGACTTACTACAATAATTAACTAGTAATTAACTAAAGTTTAATTATCGCGAAAACGGACTAAAAACTATAAATTAGAAAATTCAAAATATTTCTTTATAAAGTTCACTTTGAAAACGTAACATATACTTGCTATTCAGCACACATTAATAACATATAATCTTAAATCTCTAAACATATATGATGAACAAATTATACAATTACTTTATATTGCATGGGTGTCTGACTTTGAATCATTATTAAAATAGCAACTCATTTATTAAACTAATATTAACTTTACTAAAATAAAATTGAATTGTAGCTATTAATATTTTAATAAAAAAACAACATTTACTTTAAGAATATTTATGATTTCTAGTAACATACCCAATAAATAGAATAAAATAATTAATTTTAACAATTTACAATTACGCCTTTTACTCTGAATATTTACATTTAGGATTAGTAAATAAAGGACGCTACACTCAAATTGACCAATATGTGACATTCTGTTTTGGCTTCAGGACCAAAGTTGCCTTCCGCACCGGTATCTGCTCTTTTACATTTCACATATCTAGATAAATCCATGAGTTGAAATCAGTTACATCAGGTGTTTAGGTTTTTGACTTTAACCCATAACGAATCTCTGTGATAGCCTTTTGTTAACCAAGCAGAAGAAGCTTTTAGGCTAACAACATCCAGCATTACCGTAAAGTAAAATTAGATAACCTGAAGTCAGATAACCTAAATTTAACACAAGATATTTAAATTATTGCTGGTAAATTAAATTAAAAGTAATTATGCTAAAAAATTAATTTTATAAAATTAATATTGTTTTCAATTTTTTAAATTAATTCAGCCAACAAACAGGTATATAATCAATAAAAATGTAAGATAAATATTATAATATGTTACAATAAAACATAATTTAAAATGACCGCCAGGTTGCGAATGTGTTTAAATATATTTAACTCAGCCTTCTCACAAAGCTTCATTCCGTTCTAACAACGTCCTGTAATTTACAGCTCAGCAACTTTCAAGCTTGACAAACCTTTCTTTCAACTCAACAAATAGAATCTGAATTTAGTGAATTAATTATTGTTTTCTTCGTGTCAATTAAAAGTATGTTTACGTCAGTGAAGACGGAATATACCACTTTTGTCCTACACGTTTGTTTAATTTTAAATCTCCTAGAATACTAACGTAATTAGAACTATTTTATTCTTCGTATTGTTTAAATTAGAAGCCATCCTTACTTTTCTTTTATAAAATTGCTAAACTGCTATAATTGTTTTTATTATTTAGACAAAGCTTTTCGTCATTAAGACCTGAAGATGTCAGTAATGACGAAAAGCTTTGTCTAAATAGTAAAAACAATTATAGCAGTTTAGCAATTTTATAAAAGAAAAGAACTACTTTAGTAGAGATGAATAGTTATGTTTGTAATTCGTAAATTGTTCAAAAATTTATTAGTTTAGTAAATACATTCTTTTTATTGACTTGTTCGTTGTAATTCTCTTTAGAAGGCAGAAAACTTTAAAACGATAGACGAGGGTATTGAAAGGTAATGGACTATTGAGCAACTGAAAGGAATGAGTGTTTATTACCATGCTACATGCTGTGCCGTGGTTATATTAAAAGGTAAACACCACGGCCAGTTTAATTGTATTTTCCTTGCGTTCGGTGCATTATCGCTGCATGTTGCGATGCCCGCGTTCGATATCGAGAATCAGTCGGCCGCTGCGACCTTGATTGGTGACGTCATTTGGTTGGCAGTGGCGTCTGTTCCTGACAACGAGATTTAGACAGCAACGTTTCAGTTTTATAAGTTCGCGCAGCGTCTTCATCCTCCTCTTTTTCTCTTTCAACTTGGTGCGGCTTGGATTGTGACGGTGTACCGTGATATACTACTATGAGTAGATAAATCGATAAAGAGCTTCAGGTGAGCCAGTATTGAGGGTTTATTTTAAATATTAATCTAATTGGGGCTTGTGTGTGTGAAATGTAACGATAGTGTGTGCGTGTGGCTCAGGCTGTCCATGTTCGTGCCGGTAAAAATACAAGCACGTGGTAAAATTATTTTTCAGTAAAGTAAAAGAAATAATGTTAGAGACAGAGTAAGCTTAAAATAAAAGAATTAAAGGAAGTATGAATTTATAATTGTGGTTCCATTAAAGTGAAATACAAAAATACAAGTTTATAATAAATATAATAAGTTTAGTAGGTTGGCATGTCATTATTTAATTGTTGGAGATATTTTGAAATATTTTTGTTGTAATTCAACCACCATGGTGCTTTAAGAAATATTTGAATTGATGTTAAGAATTAAGCGAAAACTCAAACCAAAGATGTAAGTGTAAAAGCAATTGTTTAAAATACAAGAAGCATAAATAAAATCTTGTTATTGTTGATCAAGTGTTTTTTTGCAGGACCTGTCACTATGGGCTCAGCACATTTTATTTCCATCTAGGCCATGCTCCTAGTCTTAAATATTAAGTAACGCCTTCCCCCCCAAAAAAAAATAAATAAATAAAAATAAAAAATAAATAAAAATAGTTTTTTTTTGGAGATTAGGAAAGGGGTGTTAAAACAAATAAAAATTCTGGAACTAAGGGGGGCGTTTCAATGCATTACTGTTAGAAATGGTTGCTTATTTTCATGGTAAAAGCATTAGCAAACGTAGTGTGCGAGATACGCAGTTACACGTATGTTTTGTTTAATATAACTTTCGTGCTGACAAATTAGCCTTACGAGTCGGGAATACGGCGCTTTCACGTTGCACCTTGCATCGGATTTTATTGTTTGATTATTGAGTTTCCTGGTAACTTTGACTTTGTAATTTTGGGAACAACGGTGTCATCCTGTTTATGTCCTGTCACTGGAAAATTTGTCTGCCTGAAAATGGTCTATAACATAACTCAGTCTTTTGAAGTAGATTACGTAGAGGATGAACAGCTCTTATTGTACAGATCTGCGTGTTTCAAGGAAATCAGTAGATTGTCGAGTGTTGGTTTCTGTCTCCCCAGTGTCACCTTGTGTGCCTACATATAATTTATTTAATTTTGTCACCGTTCTACGTGCGACTAATAATACTAGCCTAATAATAATACTTATTGTTCTACCAAAAAGAACTACGTAAGTAGTCTACAAACATTCATCCAGTGTCATCTCACCTTGTCTGTCCATTCTTCTCGATGTCTAGCCAACATGACCGGTTTGATTAGTACTAGTTGTAGAGAGAAGAGGTAGCGGAATCAATAGCCTGTACAGAAATATTAACAGCATTATCTGTAGAAAAAAGAATAGTAGCAATATTAGACGTAGTAGTAGTAGTAGTAGTAGTAGTAGTAGTAGTAGTAGAAGTTTTTGTTGTTGTTGTTGTAGCAGCAGCCACAGCCGCAGTAGAAATTGTAATTTTACTATAAACCTTAATTTACATAAATCGAATATTTATATTAATTATATTGTTTTCTAATTGTGTCGACTAAGTTGCTCCAATTGTCACCTTTGTGTGGAATATAATACAATAATGTCTACGGTGTGTGTGTGTGTGTGTGTGTGTGTGTGTGTGTGTGTGTGTGTGTGTGTGTGTGTGTGTGTGTGTGTGTGTGTGTGTGTGTGTGTGTGTGTGTGTGTGTGTGTGTGTGTGTGTGTGTGTGTGTGTGTGTGTGTGTGTGTGTGTGTGTGTGTGTGTGTGTGTGTGTGTGTGTGTGTGTGTGTGTGTGTGTGTGTGTGTGTGTGTGTGTGTGTGTGTGTGTGTGTGAAAGCGGTCGCATGTATTCTGAGCAGTTGATTGGTTTTATGTAGTATCGATTAACTGGTAAACTGATTACTGGAAATCCAATCGTCTCCTCATGCCCCTTAATCTGGGTCAAAGACTATTTGCAACCTCACGTGTCTGTCACCAACGAAGGATGAGTAATCTAATTTCTGCGTGTGTACGTTAACGAACAAAGGTACCCTATTACGAGTGTTTGAATACCGATGCGCTTGTAAAGTAATTTATATCTGCTGGGCGGTTCTAACATTTAAATACAGATGAGTTGGTAACAAATTAATCATTGTTATTATATCTTGCTTATTAATCTTTAATTAATTGCTTGTTAATCGTTATATTTACTCCGTTGAACCATAGACTTTTATAGAGTTTTATCTAAGCTTACTTCTGCTTCTTATCAGTATTCATGTCTGCTATATACTATTCCAATATTCTTAATTACTTTATGGCTTTATACACAAACTCTTCTTATCGTATATGTTATATTCAAAAGTTATGATAAAAATAATTCCAAGTTTATCATGTGTTGTTACACGCTCATTCTAGCATTACACTTTATTCCCTTATAGTCGTCTTTTTGTTCGTCCGTTCCCTTTTGTTAGTATTCGTGGTGTAACCCCTCTTTATTTTTGTTCTTTATAATTTTTTTTTTTTTTTTTTATTTAAGAGGGGCCACTAGATATTTAGAACTAGGCAGAAGGCATAAAATGCGCTGGGTCCAGTGAGACGGGACTTGCAATTAAACTCTCTGTTAACCAACAATAACAGCTTTTATTATATCTGACATTATCCTTGCATACATACATATTAAAATATCACATAATATCCAAACGATTAACATCATATAAATTGTTTAAATTCCCTTTGTAACGCTTTACATAAAGAACCGCTAATTAAACATTAGTACACATATATATATAGATCTATATCTTAACTTCAGTTCAAATCAATCATACTAATTCAACAAATCCCTTTTAGTATTACTAATATAGTAAATGTCGACATTACAAAAATGTATATATACATATATATATTACTCATCCACCTAACACGCATACATACATACATCCTCGGCGCTACAGCCCAGTCCGGGCCCTGGCCTCCAAAAGAAATCTTCCCCACTGGTCTCTACTCCTGGCCAATGTCCACCAGTTTGCTGCACCCAGCCTCACTGCCTCCTTACCAACCTGGTCCAGCCATCTTGTACGCGGTCTTCCCTTCCTTCTCCTTCCCATCGGCAAATAATTCATCACTCTTTTTGGGATTCTATCCTCCGCCATTCTCTGCACGTGACCAGCCCAACGCAATCTGTTAATTTGTATGATTTGCACGATCGGAAGATTTTTAAACCTTTCGTACAACTCTCGATTATGCAGTCGCCTCCAAATGTCGTTTTCCCTCACAGGGCCATAGATTCTCCTCAGTACCCTCCTCTCAAAAACGGATAGTTTCTGCTCATCTAGTTTTTTTAACACCCAGCATTCCGAGCCATACATCAGGACTGGTCTAATCAAGGTCTTGTATAGGGTGGCTTTTGTATCTTTGCTTATTAATTTTGAATTAAAATGTTTCACCAGTCCGTAGTAACACCTATTAGCAGATAATATCCGTTTTTCAATATCTCTAGAGGAGTCATTTCCAGAGTCCACATATGACCCGAGATATGGAAAACCCTGAACCTTTTCAAATTCATAATCGTTAATGCGCAGGGACAGGGCACGAGTGTTGGCACCTACAACCATATATTTGGTTTTGCTTTGGTTTATAACCAAGCCCATAGCCTTAGCGGACAACTCCAGTTCCTGAAAGGCTTCCTTTAAACCAGATTCAGACCTACTTATGACGTCAATGTCATCGGCATAGGCCAGAAGCTGTACCTCCTTGTGAAATATGTGTCCGCTAGTTTGAATTCCTGAATCCCTGATGACCTTTTCTAGAGCTATGTTGAACAACAGACACGCTAAGGCATCTCCTTGTTTCAACCCATTCAATGTTTTTAAGGAGTTAGATAGATTTGATTGTATTCTGATTTGGCACTTAGAATTGGACATAACTACTCCAACCATACGCACCAACTTAGATGGTATATTCAACTCCTTCATAGCTCTATATAGCATTTTCCGGTTGATTGAATCATATGCCGACTGGAAATCCACAAAGAGATGGTGAGTGGCCACTCCATATTCCAACGTTTTTTCCAGGATTTGCCTTAGTATAAATATTTGGTCTGTTGTTGACCTATTCCTAGTGAATCCACACTGATATTCTTTTATGTTTTCCTCAGCGTAGGGAAGCAGCCTAGAAAAAATGATGTTGGACAATACCTTATATGCTGTATTAAGTAGAGAGATGCCCCTATAGTTTTTACATATGAGCGAATCACCCTTTTTATGTATTAAACACACCACCCCATTGTTCCACTCATCAGGCATTACCTCCTCCAGCCATATTCGCTCTATGAGATGGGCAAATTCCTTTATGAAATCTCCTCCTGCGCTCTTTAATAGTTCCCCTGGTAAACCATCGGAACCTGCTGCCTTGTTATTTTTAAGCTTTCCTAGAGCTTCATACACCTCGTCATAGGATGGCACCAACTCCTCTCTATCATCCTCGAATTCTGCTGCTTCCTCTTCATTCTCAGATGCCTCCATCGAAGCCTTCCCAACTGAGCCTAGCAACTCTTCGAAGTGTTCTGTCCATCTCCTGATTACGCCAGCATTATCACTCACAAGGCAACCTAACACGCATAACCGAACATAAAATCACATATAATTTTACAAGATCACGATTATAATTCACTATCACATCATCCCCATAAAAGCCCAGCGGCCCGCTTGTATATTATATTTATTCATCACCCCCATCATATAGGAATATTAAATGCCTGTAACCCGCTAGTATTTATTAATTGAGAACGGATATCTTTTATTAAGAAAACCCATTATACATTTTTATAATGTCTACAGCTAGCATATAGCTTTCTCAGAAAATCACCAAGATTTCCGCAAGGTATAGAACTGTAACAATTCTATATTAATTTCAAATATACATTTATAAATTTGACAGGCAATTAGAATGGCCCATAATAGCAAAATATAATTACAAGTTACAGTATTACTCCCATTTGTCGAATTCTGCCAAGATGTAAAACTTCTTGATTTCTATAAAATACAGATCATTTACAAAAATTGGCCATAAGAGTTTAATAATACTGACTTGATCGTAATAAAAGAAGACATAATTGCAAATTAAGGCTACATAGAGCCTGCATAAATTTTACAAAAAAATAGGAGTTTCAATTTTATTAAGATATAACTTTTAAAAGAATCCGATTTAAACATAACAGCAA
Source organism: Magicicada septendecula (assembly GCA_034769895.1). NCBI lineage: Eukaryota > Metazoa > Arthropoda > Insecta > Hemiptera > Cicadidae > Magicicada > Magicicada septendecula. Next base: position 314,400,311 of record CM068371.1, read on the forward strand.
AATATGCAACCACAAGTTAAAATGTAAGTACCGCCTGTACAATTACTAAAAAGGTTAAAATTTTAATTTTTATCAATATATACATATATCTAAAGAGATGCTGAATTCACCCGGCCGCAGGAGTGTACCAGAACCTGCTTGACCTGACAAAGAATGACCTGTCCAAAACCTGCTTGAGACGTAACGTACGTAGCGATGCAGGCAGCGGACTAACACCGCATGCCGGCCGCGTATCTCCCCGGCCAAGCTAATTACGAGTTCCCACTACAGGCCACGCCACCAAGCGGAGGGTACCCGATAATACCAAACAGCTCCGCGCAACATATCGAAAATGTTATCGAATTTATAAAATTTTTTTTTTATTTTATACAACCGCCCGCCGGGTCCTTACAACCCCGGTACAGTGGTAGGACTTACGTTTCCTTGCAACGGTTCTTCAATATTGCCATTGCGAAATCTGATCTGTATATTGTACGTACAGTGTCTTCTTTTAACTAATGGTTCCTGGGTAGTTAGCATACATACGGTCCAACAAAAACATTTAATATACAGAAGAGAATGATCAAGCGAAGAATTTAAAAAAATGACAGTTCTCTACAACGTACGGCCAAAACTGTTGAAGTACGAAATCTTATTGTAGAAAGATAGACTATACAACCAGTGCTGGCAAAAGGACAAATTACGGGAGTTGAAAACTTTATTTTTATTACCGCTATTTAAAAACGGCAACAGTGATAATTTCAATAACTAACGACATAAAACTGCATATACCACTTCAATATTTATTTTAAAATAATAAACCAACGTTTACAGAACATACCAAAAACTCTCCCCTATAAACAATAAAATGATTTCCATAAGGTTTGGTCACGCCATGTATAAAAGTGTTTTTTATCGTTACTCGCTTGTTAGATTAATGGACGGAAATTTAAATGAGAGACACATATTAAGTTTGTTGACTTTGAGAAAGCCTTTGAAGAGTTCAGTTCGTAGTCCTTCAGTCTTTCGACTGGTTTGTACCCTCCCCGCATATACCGGTGGTGCGTGTGATACTGAGTCTCTCACAGGTATATGGGACCTACAGGTTAACGCTGGATCCGAACAGCAACTTTTTTTTTTATACTAGGCAGGATACCTCTCGCTGGGTTGCCATTACCTTGCGAGCGGGAACGGTCGTATCTAAATCAGATGGCCCCTGGGAATTTTTGAAGAGTAGAGAGGCAATGTGCAGCCAGTTTGACATAAGAGATGATATCCTGAACACCTTATATTGGTTCTACAAATTTAATAAAACATAAGTGTTAACAACGCCAGTACCAAAAGTATCAGTAAGTAAGGAAGTAAAAACCGATCAGAGTGATATTTACCACATTATATGTTTATTTCCATACGCGTGGACCAGATATGTTTTCCCATACGAGACGCCAAGGTGTATACGCTTAGATACTTAACACTGCATGTAGAATTTGGTAAACATTTTTTAACGTGTAAACTGACGACTCATTTAGTAGTTAGAATCTGTAAACAAACCAACGAATAAAAAAAAAAAAACAAGACACACTAAAGAATACCATACGATTAATAAGGACGTTGTAGCAGATCTATAATAATGAGCGATTGCCCAGTTATTTGAAGAGTATGATTAAAATATATTTGAGTGAGTCTTCTGTCAGCGGAAAATAGAAAATGTTGACAACATCCAAAATGTAAACTGTCTTGCTAACAAATGTCAAAGGTTTCTACCGTCTGCAGCCGCTGTGAATGGTAATACATGTTTAATAGTCTCATACTGTTATGAAATAGTAAATTAATCTGATCAGCATTAAAACGCTATTATTCTCTTGACCTACGTGAAGTATGCGAAAATACATCATGTGGTAATATTAAAGAAAATTTGATTGAACGGTTTTTACGGAAATATAAAAGTTGTATCTATCAATATTAAGAAAAAGGGTGAAAAACGTATTATTAAATATAATAGGTTATACTGATTCCCCCAATGTACTGGAGAGGTTGAGTAACGCCTTATGGTCTCATTCCTCGATGAAAGGAAATATCTAACCACACCTCCACGGGTGGGGGGTTGGGCAACGCCTACGGGCGGGTACTCGGCTCTGGAGACCGAGTGACAGTCGGTACAAGCTATCCTCCTCTGCTTGTTATTGCAGATAAAAGTTAGTGCACTCTCTTGCCCTTGGGGTATGAAATTGTCCCTATAGACGGATGGCCCACCATTTGGGAAAAATCAAAGGCTGCAGGAGGGAAGGAGAAACCTTCGCATTAAAGATCCGTATAGACATCTCATCCCCAACTTCCAGGGATGGTATGGAGTCCCGTGCACGGGGCAACAAGTGTGAAAACTGTAACGGTCAGAGATGAGCGGATGGAGCAACCCCTCGTGTGGGGATAGGACGCATGATGGGTAGACTTAAGCCATAAGACAGCAGTCCTGTCACGTCACCCTCTGCGAAGGGCTGGTAACTCTTCCAGAATAATTAATTGCTCGAATTCTTCACAGTAGGAAACCGGATGGATTTAAGGGACAACGACCGAGTGGTTACAGCATCTGGACAGAATGGAGGATGGACGCCTACCCGAGGTTACGTTTCGATATAGACCCTTTGGTACAGGAAATGTAGGAAGACCGATAGCCAGATGGAGAGATACAATGTGGAGACGGAAAAGGCAAAGTGCCTACTCCGTGAAGTGTAGAAGAAGAAGAAGATACTGGTTTACTATTTATAAAGCAGCTGTCAGTAGCAAAAAATATGAATGTAGGCAATAAGCAGATACTGCATGGACGTATGTTTCACAACTTTGGAGGTACGTCAGTAAGATGTTTATACAGAAAGTGTAAATATTCCAGAGCGAAGTGCTTCGAATTATTGTCGAGACACCATCAGGAAGTCAATTTTCACAGAGACTGTGACAGTCTCCACATTGGACAAAGAAGTTAAAAATTTCGCTCATAAACACGAACAACGAGTGACGGAAATGTGAACATCGGACCGTGCAGCTCCTAGACAATCGACAATCAAGAGAACTTGCGTTGTTTTATTTAACACAGGAGAGGTGAGTGACACCACCAGTAAAATCTAGGTTTGACTGAGTTTGACTTACGTTTTGCTTAAGTTCATTTCCAGAGAGATAAATTGGTGGCAACAAAAATAAAGAAACAACTACTAACAGCATAACTACCCGGAAGGTATCGTGTGAAACATATTAAATACCAAAGTCAATACACTTCGCTGTTGCTTACATATTTTTTAATACTGAGAGAGTATGCGCTTTTGCTGTGCTCGCAATTATTAAAGTGCTGTAAAATCCGCAATTTCATCTCCGCTGTCCTGTATTTTACGTATATTTCACGATCCCGAAGGCAAGATTTCCAATAAAAAGTTCGAAATAGTTAACAGCGACATGCGAGGAAACAAACTAATTAAACACAACAGAACACGAATCAGCACACGACACATGCACGTTGCGCGTCGTGTATATGCAATAAACCGCTACCTTTCAGCGAATCGGTGCTGTCAGCTGTTTACTAATCAATAAATGTTACAACTTTGCTTTATTGCAGACTTGTTTTGTTACCTCACTAAAAAATCCTGTTTTACGCTAACATAAAGGAGTGATTAATATTTATATTGAGAAATTAATGCCAAAGATTGAAATTTTGTTGGAAACTTTATTGTAATGTTTGTATGTGTTTTGTTGAAAAAGTATATTTAGTATACTAAAAACGTTCTAAAAATAAATATTGTCAGTAACGAGCAGAAAATGTTTTGCACACAAACGTTATTAATTAATAACGACATAATTATTCTCAAAATATTACTTCGTTTATGTAGTTTATTATTTTACAGATTAATTAGTAAATATTTATTAGGCCTATTTGTAGTGAGACAAATTATGTTAATGTATGTTTGTGTATGTGTAGTCGCGCCTCCAATGTGTGTAGGTGTATAATGTTTTCCGTCTTCTATATCATTTGCAAATTAGTAAGCCCCTTACTAATTCACTTACAGCACCAATATATCTCTCTGCAAATGAACTTAAGCAAAACCTAAGTCAAACTTAATCTAAAAATAGATTTTACTCAGTGGTGCCACTCACCTCCCGTTTGTTAAATAAAACAACACAAGTGCTACACTGCACAAACTCAAAAATTTACAGGCATTGCACAAATGCAATGCACAGAGAAGGTCATTGAAAATGCTTCAATAAATCTAATATATATATATGTTCATTCACCAATCAATGAATTCATTCTTCATTCACCAATCAATGAATTCATTCTTCATTTACTAATGTACGGATTATAAGTTAAATGTAGTCGCATTCATAAGCGAAGTTTTATATGTGTACTACGTTATTGACAACAAAGAAGTAGTTTCTATGGAAACTCACCGGTTCCCATTTTCGATAACGCACCAGCGATAGGCCGCAAATGTGCGACACGTCCTTATAAACATTTTCAGTGTTAAAAGATTTAATCCTCTTGAGTTCTCTTGATAGACTTATGTAGACTGTTACATGTCGGTACGTCAGTTAGTAGAATCAAGTCTTTATTATGTCAAACGAAAAATGTCTCTGCAACCTGCAATTACTGTTGTTTTGAAATTTCAATAACTGAACTGCAATAATTAGTGGCATGAAATTGCAACAATCTGGTTTCACTGAAAGCCTGTTAGGCTACTTCAGTTAGCCTTACACAACATAAAATGCGTGTACATTTCTTGGAACTTTCTTTTCACACACGATTTATTTAACGCCTGTAATAAGAGACTTTTGTATCTAATTACTAACTTTAACTATAACTAAAAACTCTAAGCTTTAACTATAACTACAATTGTTGTTATCCACAACTATTAACTGTAGTTATAAGCTACATACGTAATCACTAAACTTAATATTATAAACCGTTTTAATTGTGCTTCAAGATTGTATTATTGCAGTAAAATTACATGCTAATTATAAAACAAAAATTAAATTCAGGTTTCTTCCATTCACTGACTTTACTCATTCACGACTTTCTGTCCGTACCAACTGAATTAAAAAACATCAATAAAAAATTAAATGTTAAATCACGTAACAGATATATGCGGATATATCTTATAAAGGAAAATTCTGACTACCATGAAACAAACAAACCTTTTATTTCTTTAAATAATAATCAGCTTATTCAACACCATTATTATTTCAAATCTACAGTACATAATTAAATTGTGATGATATGCGTAGGCCTAGTAGGCGTTTTATAAAAATTGTATGTCATTCTGCTTTTATTTCTTTGACTATCAGATTTTTGTTAATTTAAAAACTTATTAGTTTCCTGAAAATAACTTAATAGTAGGTTTCGTACGCTATAAACATATATTTAAAATTTATTTTCTCAGATATATTTGATCGGACCATAAGGAATTCGACATTCTACTACCTTACGATTATCGTAAATACTTAGTCGTATTTCAGTCTCACTTTTGCTAATGAGCGCTTCTAGGATTTGAATGTCTTAACTGGTCATTTTCTCTACGTTATCGGTATTTAACACCTGACAATTTACTTGCAAATCGGTAATTAGGTACTCTGTCTTTGATAAGTTTACTTTAACTCCAATTCCTCATATGTTCGGTCCATACTTATTAACCATAAATTTTAATCAATGATCGTCTTGCTCTAAAAATAACCTGGTCATTGGCAAACTAAGAGAAAACAAAGTTGAGTTCGAGCAAACGTCCATTCTATTACTTTTCCATTTTATCAGCGTTACTTCTTTGGACAAGTTCAATAAGAGAGAATAAGTGCTGAAACCTTGGCAAATTAAAAATATATTATTGCGATAAAATTAATGATATAATTAATAGTAGCCTACGGGTCCTTGTCCTTGTGAGTGGAAGATGTTCCCTTAGGTAAGAAATGCTCATCCGGATTTATAACTTAAATTTACGCGAAAAAACTTCGAGACTGGGAAAATTGCAAGTTTAGCGCACTTGTGTAACTGAATAAGTAAACCAATATAAACACACCTGAAATAAAATTACAGGGATCTTACCATTTCTTACCATTTAATTTACCCACAACTAAGTAAATTTCGGACCTTACGGATAGACGTGCGAAGGTAAAGTGAACCACATCGGATTGAAGAAACAGCGGATTCCGGAGAAACACTGCAGCAGGATCAACATACTCAAGCGGAAGGAGCTAAGAGACAAAGTCGTCCAGCAAGAAACATCCTGCAGTTATAAACAATTAATAAAACAGTAATCGATAGTTTCATTAAAATTTACATATTATAACATCGCCAAATTCAGATCAATTTTGATAACAATAAGTATGTATAAAAAATGCTAAATAATACTATATTTTAATAAATAAATAATGTGGAGAGTAAAAAATATATATAAAAGGTAATTAAGAAGGAAGGAGGAGGAGTAATAAACCAAAAGTGATTAATAAAGAAATTCAACTAATAGACTGACAGACAAACGACATTTACCCAACCCCAGAGATTGGCCAGTTAAGGAACCTAAATAAAGAAAACAAGACGAATGAAGGAGAAGAAGAATGAAAACCAAGAGAGAACAAACCCACGAGGAAGAAAACAAAATGAAACACATCAAGAAAACCAGGAAAGGAATAAAAAGTATAGAAGGGAGAAATAATGTAATCCAAAATAATAAAGAAAATGAAACCGGTTAAGAACCAAAATAATTAATGAATGTTAGTATTGATTAAATGACAATTGTAAATAGTCAGTGATAGGAAACAATAGATAAAAGTACACTAACCAAAGAGTTAGGAATATATGTAATTTGTTAGCAAAGAAAGACATAATATTAATGATTTTATATAGATAGTGTGTAGAGAAAGAGAATAAAATGATGAGAAATAAATGGAAGTTGAACTAGTGAAAGTGATTTATCCTAAAGTGATATAATACAAAAGAAACACTAAGTAAATTATAATAAACACTAAATAATTTAAGAAAATGCAAGTGAGAAATAAATAAAAATATTGTCTGTAATAAAAATAGTAAGAGTAGAGAAGGATAAGATAAAGACTTAGTAAAATAACCTATGTTTAAGTTTTAAGAGTGAACAATAACATTTAACAAAGTTACAATGAATGATATTTAGAATAGAACATTGATTCAGTAAATAATGAACACTAAGGAGTGATATTAACTGGGATGACTATGAAATAATATTGTTATAAACTTAAGAATGTATTGTAAAGTTTAAAGGTGTGAATCACAAGGAAAAGTAATAAGATGATGTTAACATGGAAGGGAGAGCAAAGAGCCTTAGAAAATAAGTATGTATTAACATTAAGTAAATACCCATGTTATAAGGGAAGTTTAATGAAAAAAGTTCAAAAGATGTGAGATTGTTTAGCACCCGAACAATAAATAAGAAATAATGAATTGCACACACATATTAAATAATCAGTGTTGATTAAATTGTATAAACAATTGTTTATGAATAGAAGATGGATGGGATAAATATCCCAAACATAAACCTAAATGTTATATGTTATATTAGAAATAAATAGTAATTAATAGCCATATTATTGACAGTGGCAGAGTACTTAAAATAAGGAAAGAAAACAATGTTTGAGTTATAGGTAAGAAAACTGTTAGTAAATAATTAGCAAAAAATATTGAATAACACAGTTGTTGCATACAAGGATCATAAAAAGACTAAATTAAAACACCTCCAGAGATATTAAACCTAATTATAAAAGCAAAATAACCAATTAGGACTAAATGAAATATATTGTGTATGAAACCATAAAAAACCAGTAATGGCTACTTAGATGTGAAACAGGCATAACATAAACAATTACTGATTGTATAAAAATAACCATGTAATGGGCAAATCCAAGGTGACTAATTAACCAAGGATGAATAGTAAATATTATTAAAAACAAAATATTAAATTAAGTAATTATATAAACAGAGAAATGTAATTAGTAAGTATGAAATTAATTGTAAACTTAGAAAACATGAATAAAACCCAATATTATGGGATACCAAAACAATCTTTGTGAGAAAATACAAATGACAGTGCAAATAGATAATAAATAAGAAGGAAGATAAGAGGAGGAAGGAAGTCAGAAGATATGGAAAGATTTGAAAGGAATTCAAATATTGATAACAATGTATTCATGTCCAGCTCGCCCAATGAGAATAATGATGTAACCATGGAAACGACGGTTTGATGAGGTAATTACCGTTGAATAGAATTACTTAGAAAGTGACGCTCACGAAAACCAGAAGCGAGAATTCAGTACAACACGTTTTCAGATTTAAAATACTTTAAAAGTAAAATAATGTATAGAAATTGATCAAAAAGGAGTCTGACGAATACTGAACACCATTACCTGATGGAGAATACGTTTAATTGAAGACGAAGTGTATAAATAAATCCAAAAAACTTTGAAAAAGATGCCGAGGCCCGAATAAAGGACAAATGAATTATATTGCTACCACAATCCTTCCTTCCCGACCTACAGAGTAATTACGTACTACAACGCTGTTAAGTATGAATTAAATTATCTCAACTTCCAAAAATAACGCACTTTGAATGTTTCTCAATATATGTTGAATACCACTGAATCACTTTTATTCTCTTTCAAAGATTAAATCGTAATATTAAGACACTGAAAATTTGTTAAACTATAGAACTAACCTCATATTTATGTACAACTTTTAAACCACGTGTACGACACTTAAACCAACCAATTATCATTACACATTGGTACTTAAGTAAAAACATTGTAAGGTTGTGTATTTTTAATATTGTAATTGCATCTGAGCCTTTTAACGTGATCAAAAGATCTCACAACCGTCGAATGTAATATTTGTTGATCGGTGTCATAGCAAGCCATGCTGTAAGTGTATTTTCATTCATAATCGATTGGTTAAACCAAGAGTAGAGTCTTATAAAGAATTAACCGGTGCAGAATTGTATAAAAAATTAATTACAACTTGTGTCTATAAAATATTAACTTCAAATTAATAATAAATCTATACTGTGTATGTTAAATTGTGTTTTATTTTCATTAGAAAAGTGTATTCTTAAAAATATAATGTATAGCGAATGTCTCTGATGTGACACCTAGCGCGCAAGCAGCGAATACTGTAACTGCTAACTCGATTAACAAAAATCGAGAAAAGGCGGGACGAATTGAATTCTTCACAGCGTTCGAATAAAACATTGATAAGGAGACGATTTTAATTGTTTTATATAAACAATTTGGCGCCACCCGGGAATTATACGCTACTGTTGAACCTCAGATCGGGAACCACGATACCTGGTTATCCGTACGTTCGCTACGGACTCAAGCATCGTGAGTTACAGTACCGTGCGAGGACGAAGTGGTAAGAATCACAGTCACAAATTACACTCAGACACACTGTTACATTTTACAGAGGTACCAGCGTGAAGACGACGGTAGAGTTTACATTATAATATGCAAAAAACCAATAATTTAATTTGGTTTATACAGAATTCTTACAGACAAAATAAGAGCATATAGTTTCGGTAATTTTAATAATATCAACGTCCATACTAAAAGACTTTTGTGATTTATCTTTGCGACCCGAATGTATCATTGCATAAATACTATCGCATTCGTACCATTTGATTATATGTATCATATATTCACATACATATTTCCATATTCGCTCAAAGTAATTTAATTGTACATATAAAATAAATAAGTTATAAACAGTTGTACATAGTTTTAAATGGTGCAATCGAGAACAGACAGGAACTGGACAATTCTTAGCTTGTTTTTAAACACCTGTTATGAACAATGATTTACTTGGTTTAATGAAGACAGCCGTGTTAGTGGTTATAAACACAAACAGAATTATCAGTGTTGCACACCACTATAGAAAACGTATTCCGATTAGCGCTTTCAAGCTTCTCATCTCATCGTCAGATCGGAATTGTGGTGTGCAACAGTGATAATTCTGTTCGTTTTTACTATCAGCAGTTCACCTTTGCTACCGAACAAGGAATGTGGTGACGTATGCCATTCCACTGCACGCGTCACTGTAATACTACACATTTAAAATACGTTTAACACAGTTTCGGTGTGACTTGGCTGTCTCTCACACGGTATTTCTTGTAGCTAATAAAAAAACACGCTTTAACAAAATATTCAATAAATTACACTGACATATAATGTACGAACGCTGAATCTAACACGTACAGAAAATTACAACTAAATACGTCTTCTGAACGTCTGAACAATGTTTACAGAACTAGTAATACCCCACCAACAACAGCACGCACTATCATCAGTAGACGCTCATCAGGCGTCTCGGCAGCAAAGCTGGTGTGAGTACATTACTTGGTTATTAGGGAGAAGGCGTGTATGTGTGTGTGTGTGTGTGTGTGTGTGTGTGTGTGTGTGTGTGTGTGTGTGTGTGTGTGTGTGTGTGTGTGTGTGTGTGTGTGTGTGTGTGTGTGTGTGTGTGTTGTCACTTGATCCGGGGAGGAAACAATCGTAGCTTTGTGTAATACGCATGAATAATTAAATATGTTTCTTTAATAAAAATTCGCACACTAATAATACATACAACAAAGTGAATGATGTTATTTTAAAACGTCCGAAAATGACACACGTGTAGATACAATTTGAAGGTGAATTGTTAAATTATAACCAAAGTATAAAGAAATATATTAATTCCTCAGCGAATTAATATGTGACCAGCAATTAATTAGTAGGCTATGTAAACAAAGACAAAAGTATCACTAATCTCATGATTCTATTAGTTCGCACATAAACACTAATTACCAGTGTCAAAATACGCAAAAAGTGATGTGTGGAAAACAAGAGCGCAGAACAAGCCTGAACAAAATTTGACCAAGGGTGAGCCTCACCGCGACCGCAGTACCGCCACCAGCAGTGCCAGGCCTGTCGTTTCGATAGCATACATAGTTGGCCAATCGGAAACGGGTCGCAGGGGTCAAGTGGGTCTCATTGAGGAGTACTACATCGGGTTTGAGTAGGGCCAGTAATTCTTGGAGTTCCTGGATTGTGTTAGCCACACCGTTGGCGATCCAGGAAAGAATTGAGAGGTCTCGTTTGAGAACCCGACTCATAGAAGTCCTACACAAGTGGCGCCTTCCACCAAGAGCATGACCCTCTCGGTTGTGTCGGCAATCTCCAAGCGGGAGCGAATAGACTTGAAGGTCTGGGCAACCTTGCGGAGGTCAAATTCCGCAAGGAAGTCGTGGACGACCTGTAAGTCACCAGGAGCAGTTTTGGAGTCAGAATGCCCGGAGACTGTTTGAGCATAAGAGGGCCGAGGCTTGACAATCAGGGGATTGGTGGAAGCCAGGGGTAAAACAGGGCCAGGTGTAGCGCCTTTTGCGGAGGCGCTAGGAAGCGGGACACATGCGATAGCGACGGTCTTCTGTACGCGCTGCGCAGGCTGTCTGGACTGATTGGCAGGATTGGCAGGAGCGCGGGATCGAGCTTGCGCTGCCGTTCCTTTTTGCCTGCGGCTTGAGGGAACCGCGGTGGTGGGAGGGGTGGCGAGGCTGCTTCTACAGCAGGGTCAGGATCTTCCGGTGATGTGGTGGGTTGAGTTGTCTCAGGCTCCATAACCAAGATGTTATCTGAGGCTTGTTGCGTTTCACTGATTGAAGCCGCGGAGTTTCGGCGCTTTTTCGCCTTAGGTGGGCAGGGGCCTGGGACGGAGCTTGATTTGGAGTTGCCTGGGTCACAGGTGGTTGCTTCGGTCTTTTGCTTCGGTTTTTTACTATTTGAAACAGTGGCGACAGTCACGGCAGCCGTAGCAGGAGGCGAAGGACCTGGCTGCTCGGTTGCAAGTCTAGAACCAGCTACCGGGTGCCCCAGAGGTGGCAGGGGTACCTTTGGCTTTCGCCGCAGGAGCTCCTGCGTACACTGGGTAGGACCGGTAGTTGGCGGGGTGACTTCCGCCAGAGTTGATACACCTTTTAAAGGGCGGCGTATCCCAATGCTTCGAGAGGTGCGGCAAAGAGTTTATGTGTAAGTTCATGTCTTTGCACCCGGTGCATGATTGCAGCATCTGGGTCGAGCCCAATGGCTGCAGGTCGATAGACATAGTTCTGGTACATTCGAGTGGTGCCTAAATCTGGAATGGGCAACCGCCAACCAGTTAACTGAGAAGGTGAGGGAGAAAGGTTTCTTTATTTATTTAAAATTTTGCTTATCGTTGGGTACTGCCACATGAACGGGTTCAGGTGACAGATGTCACCCGTCTCCAGCCCAGTGTGCAGACGCCATGAGGCGTCGGTCGCTCCCGATGAGGCAGAGAGCCTTCGTGCCAGTATTAGCGCGTAGCAGTGGCAAACAGCGAGGTCGGCGTACCAAGGATGGGAAGAATGAAACAGCTTAGCAGGTAAACTCTGCGGCAGGGTCAGATGTTAAAGATATATATTTGTTACATTTGTGGCGGGTCATCGAGAATCGCCCGAGGGCGTTTGACCCGGACAGGAGGAGGCGGGTGCGTGGTGCTGATGGTCCGTAGGTAGGGGAAGGAAGAGGTCTCAGCTGCAGCAAAGAGAGTTTCAGCTAACGACCAGACAAAGACAGAGAGAGTAGGAACTCGAAGACCTTCTCGAATTACACTATTTCTCACAAACCAAGGAGATCCCGACAAGGAACGGAGGGTTTTGTATTGGAAACTTTCCAGCCTACTCCTGTTGGTGGCGGAGATAAGTTACCACCAAGCAGGTGTAGCATAGGTCAATACAGACCGAAGAAACAAAAGATAAAGGGTGACTTTCGTGCTCAGCGCCAGGGGGATGCGGCACGCGAGAAATGGGTAAAGCTTGGATCGGACGCCGCGAGCCTTGGAGAGGGTATCGGTCACGTGGGTGTTGAAACAGAGACGCCGGTCGAGCCGAACGCCTAGAAAATTCACCGACTCTTTGTAGGCGGTAAGCCTTCTTTCCAGGGAGAGTGGCTGGCATCGGTAGACGGACTTACGGGTGAAACAGATCGGATCGCTGCTACCCCGTCTCCGCCCACTCCTACACATAGGGGTTTTGTTTCAGGGAATAACGGGAATCAGCCAACTCAGTCTCCAGCAACACAAAATTCCTTCGAGTGTCATTCCAGACAATCGTAACTACCGTGAAATTCTTCGTTCTCTCCAGAACCTTCTTCCTTTGGCCAAACTTAAGGCCAGGTGCCAAGGCCTCAACTAGCTGGAGTGACCAAACTCTGGTAGTTGAAACACTTCGAGGGGCCTGGCCTCGCTTCGAATTGCGGCCACTACCGTCTCGGACTTCCGATCGGTACAGGCTTTCCTCACCGCGAGGAGGATTCCATTTCATACTTCCGCGCTACCTTCTGAGCGCAAAATTAAAATTGTTATCTCCGGACTTTCTTCCTGGATCGCTCCCGACACCATCAGGCAAGAACTTGTTGCCCTAGGCTATTCGCCGACGGCGGTAAGTGTACTGCATGTTGGCAAGGGGGAAGATCGCCGTATTGTTTAAAGTTTCATGGTAAAACGTCTCAAAGTAGGCCAATTCGAGGAGGTCTATGGCCTCCAGAACTTCCTGCACTTTACGGTGCAAGTCCGCACATTCGAACCGCGGCCAGGCCACTCGAAGTGTTTCAACTACCAGAGGTTTGGTCACTCCAGCTAGTTCTGCAACCACGCTCCGCGTTGCGTGCGGTGTGCCGAACCGCATCGTGGGTGTGATAAGCCTACGACTACAGGGTTCACAGCCATTTGCTGCAACTGCGGCGGGACCCATCCGGCCAGATATAGAGGATGTAGGGACTTTATATCAGCCATTAAGCTGCAGCGGACTCCTGCTTGCCCTGGCGCGCAGGCTTGCCGTGTTGCAGGTCTCGCTCCTAACCGCAGAGAAGCCTTTGCCAACGAGATTCCTCTCGTGTCGCAACCGCCTGGCCATGCAAACGAAATTGACCATTTATCTACTTTTCCTCATGTCAGTCCTAACCTATGCGGCTCCCGCTTGGTGGTCTCTTTTATCCACCACCAACAGGTGTAGGCTAGAAGCTTTCCAGTCCCGAACCCTCCGATCCATGTTGGGGTCCCCTTGGTTTGTAAGGAACGACGTGATTCAAATTGGTCTCCGTGTTCCAACCTTGACTACCTTCGTCCGGTCGCTGGCTCTAACTCTCTTTGCTAGAGCCTCTATCTCCACCTTCCCATACCAACGAAACATCAGTGCATCACAACCACCACCGCCCATTCGAGTCAAGCGCCCTCGAGCGCTTCTTGATGACCCGCCTTAAAGCCATCCTCTTTAAAATTAAAATAAAAGGTCAGTCCTCAGCCCAGGTTTCACCGATAAAACTGTCCTTCTCTCCTTCCTGACCACCTCCTAGTACGCTGAGTCAGCTGCTTGTCGTCGTCACTCGATCACCGGCACGGAGGCTCTCTGCCTCGCGTGGAGCGACCGACGCCTCAGGGCGTGTGCTGGCTGGACGTGAGACGGGCAACATATGTTGCTCAAATCGGTACCAGCGGCAGTGCCTCTAAAATCATAAGTTTTTACTCCACGCCTTCTCAGTTAACTGGTTGGTGGTTTCCTTTTCCTGTATTAGGCTACCCGTTGAATAGTGCCAGCACTACGTATAACTACTGACAGCCATTGTACACGCTCCAGATGCTGCAGTCAAGCCACGGGTGCTAAGACACCCCGCACCCATACTGCAATGCAAATTTTTTGGCGCACTCCATCGCCACGCCATCGGACGCACTTCATCTCCTCTGCTCTATCGGACAACATCGGCGCGGAGCCAGCCGAAAGGAACAGCTGAAAAGTAGAACTGACGTTCTTCGCGCATTCTTCGCCCTGTATCGGACCAGCGATGGATTTCGCTGGGCCGGCAGCGGACTAGACGCAACTGATGCCGAAAGAAGAGAAGAACGCAGGGCGCCGACCATCTCATCGCGGCTCGGGCGCAACTAACATCACAGCGTTTTCGCCACACGGCCCTTTTTAGGGTCACCAAAATAACGAAGAGTTGTACGATTGACGCCATTTGTCATGTGATAAGCCTTTTGTCCGGTGACAAGTGGCGCCCAACGTGGGGCCGGATCATCTTGTGGATGCACGATACGACCTCGCCAGCGATATACCAGCCGGCACAGGAACCTGCAAACATACATGGCGCCCAACCGACACCGCTACAAGATCCGGAGACGAGCAGTACGCTGGCCACCGGGGAGTATTCAAGACCCGGGGGAGTCGTGATGGCAAGGCGAACATCAGCTTGCCGGTACCAGTGACGCGAACACCTGGCGGCGCGTGATATTGGACGAATACGCAGCGAGCCGGTCAGGGATCAGCAGTCGAGACGTGACGCCTGACATGTTCGGAGGGAGCCAATCAGCGATCCCGGTCAGGGCATAAAAAGAGCGGCGCTAGAATATTTGGCGCACTCCATCGCCACGCTATCGGACGCACTTCATCTCCTCTCCTCTATCGGGCGACATCGACAAAGAGCCAGCCGAAAGGAACAGCTGAAGAGTAGCACGGACGTTCTTCAAATTCTTCGCCCTGTAACGCACCAGCGATGGATTTCGCTGGGCCGGCAGCGGACGTGACGCAACCGATACAAAAAGGAGAGGATGACTGCAGTGCACCACGAACAGCGGGAGCAGCCGCCGACCATCTCAGCGCGGCTCGGGCGGAACTAACTTTATAGCGTTTTCGCCACACGATCCCCTTTAGGGTCATCAAATTAAAGAAGAGTTATACGAATGACGCCATTTGTCATGTGATAAGCCTTTTGTCCGGTGACAAGATCTACGCATATGACGTAATTTTTATATTTTAAAACGTTATTGAGTGTACTAGAAAATCGACCAGCTGCGGGTGGATTTGAACTTCCTGTTTCTAGACCTTTTAAAAGCACTTGTTTCAATTTAATGTGATTACATTGTCAGTTAGATAAATACTATTAAAATTTATTTAACATTAAAATATTTAGTATTAATAGTTATTCCAGTTTGCACACTAATGCAAATGACTTATGGTGTGTCTCTTAATTGGCTCACTGTTAATTATCTTCACATAATTTGTTAGGCCCACAACATTCATTCACTTCCACTCTTCATTGCACTGATGTTTTTTTAATTTGTTTGTTTGTTTATTATTATAATAAAGTAAACTGACATCCAGTACTTATTCTAATAACAATAGTGTCTTAACACATTCACACCGCTTTGCACAGGACACCAACTAAGGCTTATTGCAAATATCGCGAAACATATTCACACGTAGTGTGAATGTTTGTCTCATTACAACATTGCAATATATATAGTGTGAGTGTTTTCATTTAAAATATTCTATTCTGCATTACTAAAAAAGAAATAATTCATATTAAGTTAAAAATAACTACGGCACCTATTATTTTTGGTAATTGTAAGATTTGATTTCAAGCCAAAGTCAGAAGGACTAATAATGAAAGAGGTGGTCAAGACAGACGCACAGATATTTTAATGTGTTTCGATAATAAATTTGAAAACTTAACAGAGTGAACAGATGCGAGAAGAAAATATTATAATAGAATAAGAGGTAAGAAAGTGCTAGAATATTCATAGAAATAACACGTCAGAAATCCTGGAATAAAATTACCACAACAATAGACTATGACGTACACACTATACAGGGATGACGTACAAAATCATGAAATATTTAAATTATTTAAAAAAATATATAGCAAATTGATAGTGCTTCCGACAGCAGAACTAGATAGAGACTTACACGACGAAGTAAATAATAGTCCCACAACCTGTAGTTACATTTTTTAATTTATAAAGATTTTTTTAAGAGATTTAAATTACTTGTATCAGTATTCAAATACGTGCAATATCGTTACCTTTGTGCGCTTACGTATACATGCAGAAATCCAATTACTCATCTCCTGTTTGTGACAGACATGTGAGATCACAAGTTGTCTGCGACCCAGATTAAATGGAAGCGCAGTTTACCATCAGCAGACTACTGGAGTTGCAATAATCAGTTACTAGTTAATCGATGCGCTACAAAATCAATCAACTTCTCAGAATATATCCAACCACTTTAAAACGCGTGCGCAAACGCGCACATACACACAAAGTACACGAATATTTTATGTCTTATACTCCTGACAAAACTAGGATTTAATACTAGGACTGCATGGTTTTCCAGTGAGCGGAATCATAAAACAAACGCAAATTTTAAAAAATATCAAGGATTTTTCGTAGCTAATATTGCCAGTTACCAAACAATATTGTTATGACAGTCTCACAGATCATCGTGTTTTTTAGTGGAAACAGAATAACTGACACTAATGAAGTCACTAATTACAAACTTTAATTGGAGGAACTAAGAGCAGTTATAAATCAACAAAAGGCGCTCTTATACAATAAACAAAGTTAAATTTGTTTAACAACTACAATAAATGTCACCGTATACAGTTTCGCACTAATTAACCCAACTATCACTTATTACTAAACCGCCACATATCATGGAAACGCACTTGTAAAATCACGAGTTGTAACTAAACTGCAAAGCCGGTCGGAGACGTTTAAACCCCGCAGAGGTTCCAGAGCATCTATTACTACCCGCTCAACGACTCGAGAGACAATGCAAGACTTTGGACACACGCGCCGACCGACTAGTCGAGAAACATGTGGAAAAACAATCTCGAATTAGCTGGAATGTTACGTAATTGTCTTTTAGCTCACGTAGCAACATAAATAATAATGATAATGTTCTATTGATAACAATAAGTCTTTATAGTAATAATGCCTCAATTGCAACCACCAACGCTACTACCACCACCACTACTACTACTACTCCTACTACTTCTACTACTACTACCACCACTACTACTACTACTACTACTACTACTACTACTACTACTACTACTTCTACTACTACTTACTACTACTACTAATACTACTGCGCCTGCTGCTGCTGCTGCTACAGCGTATTTAACGTAGCAAATAGCTGTTGTGTTCTCTTACTTTACTTCTCCCTTCTTTGCGAATTGCCCATATTTATAGCAATAAATGTATGTGTGAATATAATTTTATAATGGTTTTAATGTACAACTCACTCCTGAAAACAAATAACATTAATATTCTAATTATACGTGCTCAGGACAGCTTGGAACCAACAAACGATGTTAAACTAATTTGCACGGAATTTCCAACTTGCGTAAGAGAAGGTTTGAATTAAAATTTTAAAACCTAAAGATTTTGTGCAGGACAGAACATATTTGTCTGCTGAAGGTCGGTACTATAGTGACGTGCCCCAATTGCATGTAAGTTTGAGATTTCAAATCTAAAATATTCTCATATATTAAAGCTCTAAAAGAATAGGTATGACTTTCCTAATTAACACAATATAGACGCAATTAATAAAATTGTTTCAGCAGAGAAACAAATAGCTTCTGAGACAGACCTATTCTCGTCAGCGAAAGTTATGCTCGTAGGACATTAAATTATATTGGTATGAATTGTATTAGAATTGATTTATGCCTTATATGAGTTAAGTATAAAAAATAAAAAAAGATTATTTACAGTACTGAATATTGATATAAATAAATCTAGCCTGTATATTTCAATTAAAGAAAACAGTTAAAAATATCCCAGGATTGATTGCTCACCAACAAGTGTTGTTCACTCAGTAGTCGCGTTTGACATTTCTTACAGGAGAATTCGCAAGTTTCATCAACAGAGATATTTGACAAACAAGAAAATAAAACATGGTTTTCTTTTTATTGCATACGTAGGCCTAACTCAAATTACAAAAATATTTAATATTATGCTCATTCATTGATCAAATAAGAAAGAGGGGAGGCTATATGTTTTATATTATTGAAAACGGGTATTGTTTTTAATTTCACTTACAATAAAAATACTTTATTTATAAAAAACAATGTCTAGAATTTTAAGATATTAATAACAGTACTTTACTAATTTGATTTTTTTGTTTTGAAACATAAATCAAATTCCATAACAGCTATTTTAAAACATGAACATTTTTAAATATAATATTCAAGGAACACATCGTCGAATGCTAGAAATGGAAGTAAGCTTTAAACAAGTACATAGTCGAGACATTTACAAGACAACGGAAATAATTCTTTCGGTGTGATCAATGAATAAATTGCAGCGTGTCAAAGTAAATATTGCATACATAGGTATACCGTAATGATAATATAAACACAGAGTCTACATCTGGAGGTAGGAAATTTGTTAACTAACAAAATTTATACTCTGTCTTATTAAGTTTTCCAACATAAGATAATTTATTTAATTATTTACTCTTTTAAATAAAGAGTTTACTGATTCTTTTTTTTTACAACTGTTAGTTTACTTTGGTGTCGAATTCCAAAACTAACGTCGATGTCCGTCGATCAGTTGTTGATGATCCGCTGGCCGTTGGACCTTGGCGTAGCCCGTTGATACTGACGTTTCACACAAACGCCGCGGTTATCATTCTGTTATTGTTTATTCATTAATCTCAGGGTTTTCGTATACGAGTAATAAAATAGATCTGTGTATTATGCTTACACAATCGAGATTCTTCAAGTGTTCTCGCGTCAATCAGTAATACCCCAATGTATATTGCTGTCCTAAACATTAACAATAACAATAAATATTTCAGTAATTATAACAACACTTTGACTATTCATTTGGATTGAAACTTAAAAAAGCACACACATATGTCTCTCTCTCTCTCTCTCTCTATATATATATATATATTGTAAGATGACCCTATATGTGGCTGTAATCAAATCAAGTCCCACTGTTTGGGCTAGCCACTTGGTCACCAGACCGCTGTATGCCGGTCGTTACAAAAGAATAAAATGTATACGGAAAATTCAATAAAAAAAGAATTTTCAAATAATAAAATAATTTTGTTTAGGTTTATAGAGGTATGTATAAGAGATAAATCTGTTTTTTTTTTAAAGTTCTGGTAAAATTTTAATAACAGGTAGGTATTTATTGACCGTCGAGCACTTCTTGAAGATTTGCACCAAGTCTGGAGTTAAATAGATTAACTCCAGGTAATAATCGATTGGTGACTTTTGTGACTGGTCCAATATCTTGTTCAAAATAGAATATATTCTTCTCACTTAAGTCCTTCAGCCTTATAAATACCCTTAAATTACCCTGTGAAATAAGTACAGATACAAAATAATGGAAATATAAAGATTTATTGACAATTTTAAATAAATAATCGATATTTTATCGATGGAGAGCAATTATCGACTCTGTCTCAGGACTTATCGATTGTGTCATACAGAACAAAATTTTATGTTATATTATATTAAAAGACAGGTTCTTTGAGCGATTATGGATTAATAGTCAGAGAAGGGTGACGAGAAAGTATAACATTAACAATTAAAAATATAAACACAATAATTACTATTCAATAGTATTTTAAATAATTTCAGTATATAATATTTGAATATAAATGTTTTGTCAAACCAATGAAGACTGACGTCACTGCGATATGGTTAGCCGACTTCGTTTTCAAGATGGCCGCTACTCGAGTTGGTCTTGGTTACTGCATATGCGTCGTGTCAGAAAATTACTATAAAATTACCTTCATCAAGGTCTAAAATGTCCCCGCACTGGTGTAATATGTCTGTTAATCTGTTTGGTGTATTTTGGCGAAGTGTTCTGTGTAAACTGGTGTTAGTTAGTTTATTTTCTATGTGTTCAACTTCTGCGGTTAAGTTCTCAAATTATTGGTTAGGAATTGCAGAATATATCAGTTGAGGTATAGTGTTTTACTTGTTTCTATCACTCGTATTATGTAGTTAAGTGTTTGTTTTCACTATTGTCGTGAATGTATTAACAGCTTTAGCTTTAAAAAGTGTTTAAACCGCCTAACTCTCGTTTCACTGATTTCAATGGCTAAACACTAGTATCATTTTCAATTCGATTTTAAGAAACGTTCTTCACACAACTGTCCAGCTTGATATTCAACAAAAGACTAATTAACTTGGTCATAAATCTGGCCCAGTTAATCCTTGAAAAAGTATTGTTAACATTTTTCGACTTCCCATACATATGATAAAATATTACATTATGTATGGAATTTATCTATTTTATTCCTCACTTTTATGAATTATTAACCTTATTATTGGTTTAATCATCTCATTCCCTTTAAATTGATGTATTATATTTTTTACTATTTCTTTTATGAATTTGCTAACTGCTATAATTTTTTATTGTTCGACTAAGCTTTTCGTCATTACTGACATCTTCAGGTCTTAAACAACCTTGTTTATTGTTTAATATATAATAAAATATTTCTTCATTTGTAAAATCTACTTTTATATTCATTAATTTATTTTTATCTTCTTTTTTAACTTTAAGTATTTCTAGTTCTTCTATTAATTTTCTTTTTTGCGGATTGTTTTCTATTTTGATTATTTCCATATTTTCATTGGGCTTTATGAATTTATGGCCTGATTCGTTGAAATGTCTTGCATATAGTGAGTTCGTTACTCTAACCCCTTCTCCTTTTGCGTGTTCATTCATTCTAATTTTAAATTTTCTTCCAGTTTCTCCCAGATATATCTTATTACATTCCCCACATTTTAATTTGTATACGCCGCTTTTTTCTGTTAATGGAATATTCTGTTTTATCATTTTTTATATATTCGAATACATTTTTCGTTTTTTTATTCCTATCTGTATTTCATATTTTTCGAAACATTTTTGTAACATTTTTGTAACATTTTTGTTTGATATCCTATGTATGTTATTGCTCCTTTATATTTCTTTTCTTCATTTGTTTTTTCTTTTTTGTTATTTTCTATTTCTTTATTTTCCTCTATTTTCTTAACTATTCTATTAATTATTTTAGGGTTGTAATTATTATTTTTTGCTATTTGTTGTATTTTCTTTAATTCTTTTTGTTTGTGTTCTTCATTTTCTAGATAATTTATAGCTCTATAGCAAAATGAATTTAATGCTGCCATTTTATAATTCACTGGATGATATGATTCTTGTGGAATTATTAAATCTGAGTATGTTTCTTTCCTATATATATCGAATTTAAGTTTGTTATCTTCAATTTTTATATTGATATCCAGGAAATTAATTTCTAATCTTCCAATTTCTTCTTGAAATTTTATTGTTTTTTCTATGTTATTTAGTTGTTCCGTAAATTTTTTAAATTCATTTACTTCACCTTCCCAAACTATTAGTATGTCATCTACATACCTGATCCATTTTTTAATTCTTCTTTCTTTATCTATATCTTTTAAAATTTTGATTTCAAAGCTATTCATGAATATCTCTGCCATTAATGGTGAAAGCGGTGATCCCATTGGTAATCCATTTTCTTGTATGTAAAATTTGTTATTAAATCTGAAGTAGTTCTGGCTTAGGCATAATTCTAATCCTTCTATTATTTCGTTTTTCCATTCTACATTACTTAATTTGTTTTTCTTTATTATTTCTACTGTTTTTGCTATTGGTATGTTGGTGTACATATCTTTTATATCTACTGACATTAATTTTGTCTTATTTGTTATGGTAATTTCTTTTAATCTTTCTATTACCTTTTTACTATTTTCTATGCTGTGGATTTCTTCTTTTTCATATGCCATTTTGATTCTTTTACTTATTTCTTTTGATATTTTGTATGTTGGCGAATTTATAAATGATACTATAGGTCTTAATGGCATTTCTTTTTTATGTAACTTAATTTGACATCTAAATTTTGGAGCTTCAGGATTATGTTCTATTTTTTGTTTCTTTTGCCATTCTGTTAGATATGTTGTCTTTTTTATCAATTTCTTTGTTTGTGCTTGAAATTTACTTGTGTAATCATATTTTATTTCTTTATATGGTCCTTTTTGTATAAATTGTTCTGCTTTTTCGATATAATCTCTTTTGTTCATTACCACTGCTGTGTTACCTTTATCGGCTTTTATAACTATCAAATTGTTCTCCGTGATTTTCTTTTTTAATTCTCTTATATTTCTTTTTATTTGTGTTTCGTTTTTATTTCTTACATTTTTGTTTTTCTTACATATTTTTTCTACTATTTCTTTTACTTCACTTCTTAATTGTTTTTTAGTTTCTTCATTTTTTATTTTATCGATTATTTCTTCACATTCTATTATTGTATTTTCTTTATCTATGTTTGTTTTTGTTGCATATTTTAAACTTTTCCCTAATTATTTATGTTCATTTTCTGTAAACTTTGTTTCTGTTAAATTTAATACTTTTTCAGCAACTTTTATTTCTTTATCTTTTTCTTTATTTTTATTTCTTGTTCCTTCTATTAATTCCTTGAGTTTCTTATTTAATCTCTCTTCCATTTTTCTTATTTTCTTTTCTATGTATTTTTCACCAAACTCTTTTCTCATTTCTTCTATTTCTATATAATTGTAACTTGTATATAATTTTTGATGTAATTGATACATTCCTTTGTTATATTTATTTATTTTACTGTATAAGTTCTTAATTTAAAGTTTTATCCATATTTTTTCCGCCATGTTTTTCACTTGGTTTGCTACTTTGCTTTTGTTATTAATTTTAATTTTTGCGTATTTTGGAGTTATTTTATTAATTAAACACTGTTTATTAAACCAAATTTTCCCTAGCGTTTTTTTCAATTTTGCTTTAATTTTTAAATACTTAAAAAATTCCCTTACATTTTTATATTTATCTGCTTGCAATTCGCATGTTTTATTCTTCGTATTGTTTAAATTAGCAGCCATCCTTACTATTTCTTTTATGAATTTGCTAACTGCTATAATTTTTTATTGTTCGACTAAGCTTTTCGTCATTACTGACATCTTCAGGTCTTAAACAACCTTTAATTGATGTATTATAGTCCATATCTGTAGATATTTTGTGGAAATTAACAAATTTCTTTACTTTATGGAAATATAGGCTCAAAACTGGATTTCCGACTTTATACAAAATTCCGTACATTTTAAATATTATTAATACTATTATAATAAATTTTAATTAGTCATATTCCTCTTCCTTTCCTTAAATACATATAAATTACACCTTTGAACTGGTTTTTTGTGTTAATCTGTAAATTTGACATTGCTCTTTAAAATTAATTAATTTATATATTTTGACAATTTACAAAATGTTAAGGTATATTTCCTTATTATCATTTTAATTCATAGGATCATTCCTAGTAGTGGTTAATTGTGTTATCTTATATAAATCTTGGCAGTTTACAGGATTTATAAGTGAATTATACTATTTTATATTGGTTCTCTGATTTCACCAAATGGCCTAGATTTTAGAATTTTATATTTCTTTCTTTCTCAAATAATTTAAACTTAATTCCTCCTCTGACTTTACATAATTACAATTATATCAAAATAACATGATTTATAACTTATTGTGTTGTGTAGTAGTTAATTAACACTACATATTTAAAATAAATAATTATGAACATGGTTTAGCAATCTGCACAATTGAACATATTGCAGATATGGTTTGAACATATATCTTTTAACTATTTTTGAGCTAATATAGCATACCTATTAGAACATTATTACCGGTATGTAGGTTATTATTTATCAAACATAATTCTTTTTAAAACACATAACATAAATCTTATTTTTTAATAAACCTTACAAATACATTTATTTAACACATTGATTTTAGGATTGTGAAATAACAGTCTATTTAAACATGTTACACTTATTCATACTATATTAGTACCAGTCCTTTCTGGTTCAAACCATTATTATTGTGATCTCCTACATCAGTAAACATTAACTCCCATACTCTATTTATTATCATTTTTTACAAATGTCGTGTAAATAAAGATTTACATTAAAATAATAAAATACTGGAAACCTTCCATTTTATTATTTTATTATGCTGTTTATTATTAGATTTTAAAGTTGTGATATAGCATACTACTAAGTTATAGTATCACCAACTTTAAGTTTATTGCATTTTTTAAAAAAAAACAACACTTACACAAATTCACTTTCACTGTTGGTTCTGATATTTTGAGTCTTATTATCTCAGACCAGACCTTTAGTAATCATGGACCGTTAAGACTAGTTTATTTTCTTTATTACACAATAGCTTTAGACGGTGCACTTCTTATAACACTATATAACACTTTAGTTTTCTCAATAATTACATTTTATAAGATTTTGGGTATGTTATACTTTCTTTGGCATAGTTTTTGCGGGTTTGGGGTTGATAGTAGTTTATATAATAATAGGTTTTATAACGGTGTTTCTTTCATACTATTTCTTCCTCTCCTCCTGTCTTCTTTCTTGTCCTTCTTCGTATCTTCCTTCTGGTATTCAATCTTGTCCCTCTTCTAGTCTTCATTCTTGTCCCTCGTCTAGTCTTCACTCTTCTGGTCTTCCTTCCGTTCTTGGGTAAACCAAGGTACTTGGTGTTATCACGACTGAGGTTTAGTTTGGAGTATTTAATTTATTCACTGAACTGACTTTATTCTTCTATACAGGTTTCAGGGTATTGTTTTCTTCCTGTTCACAAACTTTATTCTTCCCTCTTCTTGTTTTTTGGGGTATTTTGGTATTCACCACCCTTTAATTGAGTCTCTTTTTTCTTTGATATGGTCTTATATAACTGGTTTACTGCTCTGAGCTTCCTGGGTAACTTACTGGTATTATACTATGAGTTGATGAGTTGCTTCAATACTTTATTTGGTTTCTTTTAACAGTGGTTTTTATATATTATGTAGTGAGGATTTTTATCTTATTGTGGTTCATTCCTCTGATTTATTTAAATGTCATTCAATATTATTATAACATTTGTTGGTGTAATTAAACTTTATGATTTCATATGACTTAAAATGCAGTGGATTTTCTGTCACGCTACAGAATGCCCTTCTCCAGAAGTAATTTTTTCAGACTATACTTGCTTTGTCTGAAACAATTGCTTATGATAATTATTCTAAGTTTGTTACTATTTTGGACTTCCTTCCATTTTAAAATTTTCTTATTTATATTTGAGTTTATATCATTCTCACTTGATCTTCCTTGATAGTAATAGTCCTCTGAGTTTCATATTTATTATTTCATTTTTATATTTCTTCTTAGTATTTTCTCCTTGGGATATTTTCTCCCTATCGTTCCCTACTTTGTGAGCTGGTTCAGTTCAGAGAGGCACTGTACGCTACTTTCCTCTGCTGTCCAATACTTCACACATATTTGAGTACAGAGGCAAATCATCTCTGCTCAAAAAACATATTAATCCTGCTGGAATTATCATCAGACAGATTAAAAAAATTATTCAGAATAGTACACATTTGTTACTATTTAAAAAATATCTTTGGGATACTTCACTTATTACTTATTATACTTCTCAGAGATTTTAATATTTCTATCTCAGTTGTTCATCTGACTTATTATATGGATGTTTCTTTCATTTGATATTATGGTAGGAAGCTCTTCTATTATTACATTTTTTCAACTTTTCTTATCATATAAATCTTTTGGTTATAAATTCTTTATTACCTTCTGGTTTTTTCATTATAATCTGCATTATTTATAGTAGCATATCTTTATGACATTTTTAGACTGTTTCATCGTTCTTAAAATTTCCACTTGTTCTATTTTCTAGAATTTGTATAACTGTCATTATCATAATTGTCATTTAATTCATAAATCATTTTATATTAATTCATTTAATTACATAAATTTTTGACATTATTTTCACATTATTCCGGTCATTGCTATTATACTTGCAAATGATGGTTTTTTTATTAATTTCATTATGAGGTCATATTTTCTCCTCATACCACTTAAAGTTTCATTCTCTCATAATTCCAAAGAAGTTTTTGTACTTTATTTTATTCAATCACTCAAATCGTATTAAAGAATTTTTTCTTTTTTATTTCCTTCAACACTATTTTACGGAAAGGTTTTTACTCTTCATATTGAACTTAGACATGATTATACTGTCTAGAATTATTTGTTTTAATTCTAAATCTGTTTCCTCTTATTCATCCCATTATGATCCTTTGTTACCATGGTAATTATCTTCTATGCTTACCATAAATATGGTAGGAAATCTCATCAGTTTATCTCACCATAGTGTTTTATTTATAATTGGTTGGTAAGTTGTACTTATACTTGGTTTGGGAAACTTGATTTATTCATAATTCAAAATTCACTCTTCTTATATTATTCTGTGAAGTTTTCTCAAATAATTTGTATGTAAGGTGGGCTTACATGTGTTTTGGCTGGTTTTATTTCTCTAAACTCTCTTGGTATTATTGTCAAAATGTTTCTCTTCAAATAAATATTTAGTAATCTGTCCTTACTTGTTTTTGACCTTAGATGGTTTTATTTCTAAATTCTCTCCTTCTTTATTATTATATTATAGTCATAAAATTTTTCTTCAAATATTTGTTATGTAAAGTGGGCTTACATTGATTTTAGAATTTAGAGGTTTTAAATTCTAATTCTATCTTATATTCTTGCCATTAAATTTTCTAATAATTGTAGATAATATGTGCTTATATTTCTTTTTAGAATTTGGCTGTTTATTTCAAAATTCTTCTTGTTATTCTTCCTTCAAAATATGTTTCTCTTCAAATAAATTGTATGTAATTGGCTTACATTGTGTTTAGAATTTAGAGGTTTTAAATTCTATCTTATATATCTTCTAGCCATAAAATTTTCTAATAATTGTAGATAATATGTGCTTATATTTCTTTTTAGAATTTGGATGTTTTATGTTTTTAAACTTCTTCTCTTCTATTCTAGCCATAAAGGTTTTCACATTTTCCTGGTATGTAAGGTGAACTTACATTTTTTTTTTTTTAGAATTTAGAGGATTTAAATTCTATCTTATATATTCTTGCCATAAAATTTTCTAATAATTGTAGATAATATGTGCTTATATTTCTTTTTAGAATTTGGCTGATTTAAGTCCTAACTCTTCTTATATTATTCTTCTTTTCAAATAATTTCTTTCTAATAATCTTTATGTAAGATTGGCTTACATGTATTTTAGAATTTTGGGGGTTTTTTAATTCTAATTCTTCTTATATTCTTGCCATAAAATTTTCTAATTATTGTAGATAATATGTGCTTATATTTCTTTTTTTTTAGAATTTAGAGGTTTATTTTAAATTCTATTTTATATATTACTGCCACATAGACTCTTCATAAATGATTGTAATAGTTTTCATAATTATATGGTAAACATATCATATTAGTTTCATAAATATTGTATGACTCTTTTCTTGTCTTTATTCAAACGTATTTCTTATTATTATTTTTTCTTTATACCCAGGTGGATGCTTTATTTATAGTGCATTGTTGCTCATAGTTCCTTTATAAGGTGCAGTTTCTTAATTAATTTATTTCTTAAATTCCCATTTTGGTTCTTTGTCCCTTCTTCTTCTCATTTTTCCTCAGTGGTAAATTATTTTCATTTTCTTTGTGGTGGTTTTGCCGTTGTTGGTTATCATGACATCCATCCCTTTTACCACCTCATTATGTATCCGTATGGATCCTTATCAGATCCAAACTATTGCTCCTACGCGCCGGATAGTACCTCGGTTGGTCCCGTTCTAGGCTCCTCCGCCTTTCTTCGTATCTTCGGTAACTGCTTCGTCGATTGTGGTTGAATCCTCGCTGTCTTCCTTCTGTGGCTTGTATGAAGTTCACTCTATGGCGAGGGAACCTATTATTATTAAAATTACTATTATTGGGACCCGTACTATTGGTATTATTATGGTAAGGACTATTACCATAATTGGGGCTTCTCTGACTATTTACGTTATTAGGGTAGGGATTGTGGTTACCCTGATAACCATCAGAGGGTCGATTCGGGTTTTGATAATTTGGACCCGTATTATTATCATGGTAATTAGTATTGTTCCCATTATTATATTGTCTTATATTCCAATATGTCTCTGGTCCATATGCTGTATGACCTGAAAAATATCTGTGAGGTTCTTCATCTGGTTTATCAATTATTTGCTTCTCTGAATCCCCATAATCTGGTTCATCATTGTGACGATTTCATTATTAAAAATATGTAAATTAATTAAGTTGATAATATATAATCGGAGAAATTTTAAATTCTTAATAAAATCTCACATTGTAAACTAATTCTTATGGCAATCATTTAATAATAATAATATTTAATATAAGTCTAATAATAATAATAAAATTAAAAGGGAATGGAATTGTACAGAAAGGGTAAAGCTTATTAATTTATCCTGTATAAACAAGAACTGACCAGAAGTAACTTGTTTACTGACCCCTAAATAAACTAAGTATTATTGTAAATTTGTTATTATTTAAATAATTAATTAAGACCATTGTTACGTACTTTGATAACTTCTGCAACTAAGAATATCACGATTTAATTATTTAATCAACCGTAGTCCTTTAATTAAAATTAGAAAAACGGAACTACTTTTATGTTGCCTAGTAATTGTCTTGAGATTACTACGCTCCCCTTAACTATTTTCTTTGACTTGTAATGGAGCGCTCACGCCGTAAGCAGCGTAAAGCGTTGTTTCGCTACGTATATATATAAAAATGTGAAAGGGTTGATACCATGACTATTTAAATAAGTAATTTGTGTGGTGATGACATCTCTCTATATTATAAAATAACGGAGTATGTAATTTATACAGTATTACAACCTAGAAGGTGATAGTCAACTAATCTATCATCATGTGAAGTGTATAACTGTGAAACAAACTTTCTATCTATGTATTCTAACTACAAGAATTACTATGAATAACTACAGTCGCCGGAGATGAATGTACCACACCAGGAATGATTTCACATACTTCTAGAACTTCACCATCACAGTATGATAAGGTAACGACTGAACTTCAAGAAACATCAGGAGGACCGAAGAACTAATTCTGCAGCAACTTCAGGAAACACACAGGTGACATGGAGGCTTGTCTTCCATGGTTAAGAGTTACAAAATTATAAACCCAAAAAGACAATTTAAATTATCATATTAAAGACTTTAAAACTTATGTTTAAATGTAATAACATTAAAGACTTTAGAAACCTGACATTTTAGGTAACATGTAGTATAAAATCTAATAACGCTAGTTATAGCAAAAAGGTAAAGTTTAAACTAAAAGTTTTGTTGTTTTAGAAGATTAGTAAAAAACCATTCTTCAAATGGTTAGAGTTTCAATATTGTACATGGCAAGGTGACCATAATTCATTTATGATATTTAATCCCGGATCCGTGGAATTAATAAATAAGATGTACATCATATTTTGAAGCCCCTTTGTAAAGTAGTAATTTATATATTTAATCATATAGTAAACTATATTGTTTGAGATGAGAACTTTCAATAGAGAACTTAATCACCAAATGTAATAAAGAGATGTCATCTAAGTACCAAGTAAAACGAGTGCATATATCAACAGTCTCCCCTTCCACATATCCTGCTATATAAATTGTTTATCTGTTGTGATTATTTTCAGTGCTTCACAACGAAGGCAGCCGGTATAATTGGCACATCCAATTATTACTGGTTCCCTACGTTATAACTCAAGAGAAGAGGTTATATCATCACATATCCATCCGGAAGGTATACATTTTTGTGTAATTGTACACTGGAATAGTCCTGGATGGCGCACTAAGGGAACACACTCTGGTGATTCACCAGTGCCATCGTCACAGTCTGATAAGATGTTATATTTCCATCTTTCTGAAATACACTGTTTAGTTCCGCACTGAAATTGATCTGTTCCACATGTCGTATTCTGTTTACCTCTGGTCCTTTCCCAGTGATAAACTACTGTCTTGTGGTAAATTATTTCTGAAATTACTTCGATTCTTCTTCTATAATTCATAGAATTCATGATGTCTTTGTCATAGGTAATTGGGATATTATTGCCATCAATTAACCCATGTTTCATCATCTCCAACTCTTCCTTCGTTTTTATTACATTTCTTGGATACATTCTCCTTTTCCTTGGTCTAATATCTTCCTGGTTTCGGTTAGTTTCAATTTCAGGTACTACCATTACTTGTTCCTGCGTTTTATCATTTATTACTTCTTCTGGTTCTGGTTGGCTATCATTTTTTATTTCTTCGGTCTTCTCCTTTCTTAATTCTTCTCTTTTTAATCTGTCCTCTCTCATTTCTTTAATGTGCTCATCCATCTTCTTAGTTACTCCTTCTATTTTGGATTTGAATTCTTCCTTCAACTCCTTTCCAACTTGTAATATCACTTCCATCAATTTGTCTAACTTATCATCTCTTGTAAGTTCTGCCATTTTTGTTTCTCGTTGTTGCCCTTCTCCTGACTGGATAATCGCTGCCAGGCTTATCTATTCAAGCCCTCTAAGTTGGACGCCACTTTGTAAGAATACGTGACGTCTGCCTCGTTCAAGCCTCGCGATGGAAGCCACTTTTTAAATGACCCTATATGTGGCTGTAATCAAATCAAGTCCCACTGTTTGGGCTAGCCACTTGGTCACCAGACCGCTGTATGCCGGTCGTTACAAAAGAATAAAATGTATACGGAAAATTCAATAAAAAAAGAATTTTCAAATAATAAAATAATTTTGTTTAGGTTTATAGAGGTATGTATAAGAGATAAATCTGTTTTTTTTTTTAAAGTTCTGGTAAAATTTTAATAACAGGTAGGTATTTATTGACCGTCGAGCACTTCTTGAAGATTTGCACCAAGTCTGGAGTTAAATAGATTAACTCCAGGTAATAATCGATTGGTGACTTTTGTGACTGGTCCAATATCTTGTTCAAAATAGAATATATTCTTCTCACTTAAGTCCTTCAGCCTTATAAATACCCTTAAATTACCCTGTGAAATAAGTACAGATACAAAATAATGGAAATATAAAGATTTATTGACAATTTTAAATAAATAATCGATATTTTATCGATGGAGAGCAATTATCGACTCTGTCTCAGGAATTATCGATTGTGTCATACAGAACAAAATTTTATGTTATATTATATTAAAAGACAGGTTCTTTGAGCGATTATGGATTAATAGTCAGAGAAGGGTGACGAGAAAGTATAATATTAACAATTAAAAATATAAATACAATAATTACTATTCAATAGTATTTTAAATAATTTCAGTATATAATATTTGAATATAAATGTTTTGTCAAACCAATGAAGACTGACGTCACTGCGATATGGTTAGCCGACTTCGTTTTCAAGATGGCCGCTACTCGAGTTGGTCTTGGTTACTGCATATGCGTCGTGTCAGAAAATTACTATAAAATTACCTTCATCAAGGTCTAAAATGTCCCCGCACTGGTGTAATATGTCTGTTAATCTGTTTGGTGTATTTTGGCGAAGTGTTCTGTGTAAACTGGTGTTAGTTAGTTTACTTTCTATGTGTTCAACTTCTGCGGTTAAGTTCTCAAATTATTGGTTAGGAATTGCAGAATATATCAGTTGAGATATAGTGTTTTACTTGTTTCTATCACTCGTATTATGTAGTTAAGTGTTTGTTTTCACTATTGTCGTGAATGTATTAACAGCTTTAGCTTTAAAAAGTGTTTAAACCGCCTAACTCTCGTTTCACTGATTTCAATGGCTAAACACTAGTATCATTTTCAATTCGATTTTAAGAAACGTTCTTCACACAACTGTCCAGCTTGATATTCAACAAAAGACTAATTAACTTGGTCATAAATCTGGCCCAGTTAATCCTTGAAAAAGTATTGTTAACATTTTTCGACTTCCCATACATATGATAAAATATTACATTATGTATGGAATTTATCTATTTTATTCCTCACTTTTATGAATTATTAACCTTATTATTGGTTTAATCATCTCATTCCCTTTAAATTGATGTATTATAGTCTATATCTGTAGATATTTTGTGGAAATTAACAAATTTCTTTACTTTATGCAAATATAGGCTCAAAATTGGATTTCCGTCTTTATACAAAATTCCGTCCATTTTAAATATTATTAATACTATTATAATAAATTTTAATTAGTCATATTCCTCTTCCTTTCCTTAAATACATATAAATTACACCTTTGAACTGGTTTTTTGTGTTAATCTGTAAATTTGACATTGCTCTTTAAAATTAATTAATTTATATATTTTGACAATTTACAAAATGTTAAGGTATATTTCCTTATTATCATTTTAATTCATAGGATCATTCCTAGTAGTGGTTAATTGTGTTATCTTATATAAATCTTGGTAGTTTACAGGATTTATAAGTGAATTATACTATTTTATATTGGTTCTCTGATTTCACCAAATGGTCTAGATTTTAGAATTTTATATTTCTTTCTTTCTCAAATAATTTAAACTTAATTCCTCCTCTGACTTTACATAATTACAATTATATCAAAATAACGTGATTTATAACTTATTGTGTTGTGTAGTAGTTAATTAACACTACATATTTAAAATAAATAATTATGAACATGGTTTAGCAATCTGCACAATTGAACATATTGCAGATATGGTTTGAACATATATCTTTTAACTATTTTTGAGCTAATATAGCATACCTATTAGAACATTATTACTGGTATGTAGGTTATTACTTATCAAACATAATTCTTTTTAAAACACATAACATAAATCTTATTTTCTAATAAACCTTACAAATACATTTATTTAACACATTGATTTTAGGATTGTGAAATAACAGTCTATTTAAACATGTTACACTTATTCATACTATATTAGTACCAGTCCTTTCTGGTTTAAACCATTATTATTGTGATCTCCTACATCAGTAAACATTAACTCCCATACTCTATTTATTATCATTTTTTACAAATGTCGTGTAAATAAAGATTTACATTAAAATAATAAAATACTGGAAACCTTCCATTTTATTATTTTATTATGCTGTTTATTATTAGATTTTAAAGTTGTGATATAGCATACTACTAAGTTATAGTATCACCAACTTTAAGTTTATTGCATTTTTTTAAAAAAAACAACACTTACACAAATTCACTTTCACTGTTGGTTCTGATATTTTGAGTCTTATTATCTCAGACCAGACCTTTAGTAATCATGGACCGTTAAGACTAGTTTATTTTCTTTATTACACAATAGCTTTAGTCGGTGCACTTCTTATAACGCTATACAACACTTTAGTTTTCTCAATAATTACATTTTATAAGATTTTGGGTATGTTATACTTTCTTTGGCATAGTTTTTGCGGGTTTGGGGTTGATAGTAGTTTATATAATAATAGGTTTTATAACGGTGTTTCTTTCATACTATTTCTTCCTCTCCTCCTGTCTTCTTTCTTGTCCTTCTTCGTATCTTCCTTCTGGTATTCAATCTTGTCCCTCTTCTAGTCTTCATTCTTGTCCCTCGTCTAGTCTTCACTCTTCTGGTCTTCCTTCCGTTCTTGGGTAAACCAAGGTACTTGGTGTTATCACGACTGAGGTTTAGTTTGGAGTATTTAATTTATTCACTGAACTGACTTTATTCTTCTATACAGGTTTCAGGGTATTGTTTTCTTCCTGTTCACAAACTTTATTCTTCCCTCTTCTTGTTTTTTGGGGTATTTTGGTATTCACCACCCTTTAATTGAGTCTCTTTTTTCTTTGATATGGTCTTATATAACTGGTTTACTGCTCTGAGCTTCCTGGGTAACTTGCTGGTATTATACTATGAGTTGATGAGTTGCTTCAATACTTTATTTGGTTTCTTTTAACAGTGGTTTTTATATATTATGTAGTGAGGATTTTTATCTTATTGTGGTTCATTCCTCTGAGTTATTTAAATGTCATTCAATATTATTATAACATTTGTTGGTGTAATTAAACTTTATGATTTCATATGACTTAAAATGCAGTGGATTTTCTGTCACGCTACAGAATGCCCTTCTCCAGAAGTAATTTTTTCAGACTATACTTTCTTTGTCTGAAACAATTGCTTATGATAATTATTCTAAGATTGTTACTATTTTGGACTTCCTTCCATTTTAAAATTTTCTTATTTATATTTGAGTTTATATCATTCTCACTTGATCTTCCTTGATAGTAATAGTCCTCTGAATTTCATATTTATTATTTCATTTTTATATTTCTTCTTAGTATTTTCTCCTTGGGATATTTTCTCCCTATCGTTCCCTACTTTGTGAGATGGTTCAGTTCAGAGAGGCACTGTACGCTACTTTCCTCTGCTGTCCAATACTTCACACATATTTGAGTACAGAGGCAAATCATCTCTGCTCAAAAAACATATTAATCCTGCTGGAATTATCATCAGACAGATTAAAAAAATTATTCAGAATAGTACACATTTGTTACTATTTAAAAAATATCTTTGGGATACTTCACTTATTACTTATTATACTTCTCAGAGATTTTAATATTTCTATCTCAGTTGTTCATCTGACTTATTATCTGGATGTTTCTTTCATTTGATATTATGGTAGGAAGCTCTTCTATTATTACATTTTTTCAACTTTTCTTATCATATAAATCTTTTGGTTATAAATTCTTTATTACCTTCTGGTTTTTTCATTATAATCTGCATTATTTATTGTAGCATATCTTTATGACATTTTTAGACTGTTTCATCGTTCTTAAAATTTCCACTTGTTCTATTTTCTAGAATTTGTATAACTGTCATTATCATAATTGTCATTTAATTCATAAATCATTTTATATTAATTCATTTAATTACATAAATTTTTGACATTATTTTCACATTATTCCGGTCATTGCTATTATACTTGCAAATGATGGTTTTTTTTATTAATTTCATTATGAGGTCATATTTTCTCCTCATACCACTTAAAGTTTCATTCTCTCATAATTCCAAAGAAGTTTTTGTACTTTATTTTATTCAATCACTCAAATCGTATTAAAGAATTTTTTCTTTTTTATTTCCTTCAACACCATTTTACGGAAAGGTTTTTACTCTTCATATTGAACTTAGACATGATTATACTGTCTAGAATTATTTGTTTTAATTCTAAATCTGTTTCCTCTTATTCATCCCATTATGATCCTTTGTTACCATGGTAATTATCTTCTATGCTTACCATAAATATGGTAGGAAATCTCATCAGTTTATCTCACCATAGTGTTTTATTTATAATTGGTTGGTAAGTTGTACTTATACTTGGTTTGGGAAACTTGATTTATTCATAATTCAAAATTCACTCTTCTTATATTATTCTGTGAAGTTTTCTCAAATAATTTGTATGTAAGGTGGGCTTACATGTGTTTTGGCTGGTTTTATTTCTCTAAACTCTCTTGGTATTATTGTCAAAATGTTTCTCTTCAAATAAATATTTAGTAATCTGTCCTTACTTGTTTTTGACCTTAGATGGTTTTATTTCTAAATTCTCTCCTTCTTTATTATTATATTATAGCCATAAAGTTTTTCTTCAAATATTTGTTATGTAAAGTGGGCTTACATTGATTTTAGAATTTAGAGGTTTTAAATTCTAATTCTATCTTATATTCTTGCCATTAAATTTTCTAATAATTGTAGATAATATGTGCTTATATTTCTTTTTAGAATTTGGCTGTTTATTTCAAAATTCTTCTTGTTATTCTTCCTTCAAAATATGTTTCTCTTCAAATAAATTGTATGTAATTGGCTTACATTGTGTTTAGAATTTAGAGGTTTTAAATTCTATCTTATATATCTTCTAGCCATAAAATTTTCTAATAATTGTAGATAATATGTGCTTATATTTCTTTTTAGAATTTGGATGTTTTATGTTTTTAAACTTCTTCTCTTCTATTCTAGCCATAAAGGTTTTCACATTTTCCTGGTATGTAAGGTGAACTTACATTTTTTTTTTTTTTTAGAATTTAGAGGATTTAAATTCTATCTTATATACCCTTGCCATAAAATTTTCTAATAATTGTAAATAATATGTGCTTATATTTCTTTTTAGAATTTGGCTGATTTAAGTCCAAACTCTTCTTATATTATTCTTCTTTTCAAATAATTTCTTTCTAATAATCTTTATGTAAGATTGGCTTACATGTATTTTAGAATTTTGGGGGTTTTTAAATTCTAATTCTTCTTATATTCTTGCCATAAAATTTTCTAATTATTGTAGATAATATGTGCTTATATTTCTTTTTTTTTAGAATTTAGAGGTTTATTTTAAATTCTATTTTATATATTACTGCCACATAGACTTTTCATAAATGATTGTAATAGTTTTCATAATTATATGGTAAACATATCATATTAGTTTCATAAATATTGTATGACTCTTTTCTTGTCTTTATTCAAACGTATTTCTTATTATTATTTTTTCTTTATACCCAGGTGGATGCTTTTATTTATAGTGCATTGTTGCTCATAGTTCCTTTATAAGGTGCAGTTTCTTAATTAATTTATTTCTTAAATTCCCATTTTGGTTCTTTGTCCCTTCTTCTTCTCATTTTTCCTCAGTGGTAAATTATTTTCATTTTCTTTGTGGTGGTTTTGCCGTTGTTGGTTATCATGACATCCATCCCTTTTACCACCTCATTATGTATCCGTATGGATCCTTATCAGATCCAAACTATTGCTCCTACGCGCCGGATAGTACCTCGGTTGGTCCCGTTCTAGGCTCCTCCGCCTTTCTTCGTATCTTCGGTAACTGCTTCGTCGATTGTGGTTGAATCCTCGCTGTCTTCCTTCTGTGGCTTGTATGAAGTTCACTCTATGGCGAGGGAACCTATTATTATTAAAATTACTATTATTGGGACCCGTACTATTGGTATTATTATGGTAAGGACTATTACCATAATTGGGGCTTCTCTGACTATTTACGTTATTAGGGTAGGGATTGTGGTTACCCTGATAACCATCAGAGGGTCGATTCGGGTTTTGATAATTTGGACCCGTATTATTATCATGGTAATTAGTATTGTTCCCATTATTATATTGTCTTATATTCCAATATGTCTCTGGTCCATATGCTGTATGACCTGAAAAATATCTGTGAGGTTCTTCATCTGGTTTATCAATTATTTGCTTCTCTGAATCCCCATAATCTGGTTCATCATCACATATCCATCCGGAAGGTATACATTTTTGTGTAATTGTACACTGGAATAGTCCTGGATGGCGCACTAATGGAACACACTCTGGTGATTCACCAGTGCCATCGTCACAGTCTGATAAGATGTTATATTTCCATCTTTCTGAAATACACTGTTTAGTTCCGCACTGAAATTGATCTGTTCCACATGTCGTATTCTGTTTACCTCTGGTCCTTTCCCAGTGATAAACTACTGTCTTGTGGTAAATTATTTCTGAAATTACTTCGATTCTCCTTCTATAATTCATAGAATTCATGATGTCTTTGTCATAGGTAATTGGGATATTATTGCCATCAATTAACCCATGTTTCATCATCTCCAACTCTTCCTTCGTTTTTATTACATTTCTTGGATACATTCTCCTTTTCCTTGGTCTAATATCTTCCTGGTTTCGGTTAGTTTCAATTTCAGGTACTACCATTACTTGTTCCTGCGTTTTATCATTTATTACTTCTTCTGGTTCTGGTTGGCTATCATTTTTTATTTCTTCGGTCTTCTCCTTTCTTAATTCTTCTCTTTTTAATCTGTCCTCTCTCATTTCTTTAATGTGCTCATCCATCTTCTTAGTTACTCCTTCTATTTTGGATTTGAATTCTTCCTTCAACTCCTTTCCAACTTGTAATATCACTTCCATCAATTTGTCTAACTTATCATCTCTTGTAAGTTCTGCCATTTTTGTTTCTCGTTGTTGCCCTTCTCCTGACTGGATAATCGCTGCCAGGCTTATCTATTCAAGCCCTCTAAGTTGGACGCCACTTTGTAAGAATACGTGACGTCTGCCTCGTTCAAGCCCCGCGATGGAAGCCACTTTTTAAATGACCCTATATGTGGCTGTAATCAAATCAAGTCCCACTGTTTGGGCTAGCCACTTGGTCACCAGACCGCTGTATGCCGGTCGTTACAAAAGAATAAAATGTATACGGAAAATTCAATAAAAAAAGAATTTTCAAATAATAAAATAATTTTGTTTAGGTTTATAGAGGTATGTATAAGAGATAAATCTGTTTTTTTTTTTAAAGTTCTGGTAAAATTTTAATAACAGGTAGGTATTTATTGACCGTCGAGCACTTCTTGAAGATTTGCACCAAGTCTGGAGTTAAATAGATTAACTCCAGGTAATAATCGATTGGTGACTTTTGTGACTGGTCCAATATCTTGTTCAAAATAGAATATATTCTTCTCACTTAAGTCCTTCAGCCTTATAAATACCCTTAAATTACCCTGTGAAATAAGTACAGATACAAAATAATGGAAATATAAAGATTTATTGACAATTTTAAATAAATAATCGATATTTTATCGATGGAGAGCAATTATCGACTCTGTCTCAGGAATTATCGATTGTGTCATACAGAACAAAATTTTATGTTATATTATATTAAAAGACAGGTTCTTTGAGCGATTATGGATTAATAGTCAGAGAAGGGTGACGAGAAAGTATAATATTAACAATTAAAAATATAAATACAATAATTACTATTCAATAGTATTTTAAATAATTTCAGTATATAATATTTGAATATAAATGTTTTGTCAAACCAATGAAGACTGACGTCACTGCGATATGGTTAGCCGACTTCGTTTTCAAGATGGCCGCTACTCGAGTTGGTCTTGGTTACTGCATATGCGTCGTGTCAGAAAATTACTATAAAATTACCTTCATCAAGGTCTAAAATGTCCCCGCACTGGTGTAATATGTCTGTTAATCTGTTTGGTGTATTTTGGCGAAGTGTTCTGTGTAAACTGGTGTTAGTTAGTTTAC
This sequence comes from Magicicada septendecula, assembly GCA_034769895.1. Classification (NCBI taxonomy): domain Eukaryota; kingdom Metazoa; phylum Arthropoda; class Insecta; order Hemiptera; family Cicadidae; genus Magicicada; species Magicicada septendecula. The sequence goes on from CM068371.1 coordinate 314,440,087, forward strand.
TTTCTATGTGTTCAACTTCTGCGGTTAAGTTCTCAAATTATTGGTTAGGAATTGCAGAATATATCAGTTGAGATATAGTGTTTTACTTGTTTCTATCACTCGTATTATGTAGTTAAGTGTTTGTTTTCACTATTGTCGTGAATGTATTAACAGCTTTAGCTTTAAAAAGTGTTTAAACCGCCTAACTCTCGTTTCACTGATTTCAATGGCTAAACACTAGTATCATTTTCAATTCGATTTTAAGAAACGTTCTTCACACAACTGTCCAGCTTGATATTCAACAAAAGACTAATTAACTTGGTCATAAATCTGGCCCAGTTAATCCTTGAAAAAGAATTGTTAACATTTTTCGACTTCCCATACATATGATAAAATATTACATTATGTATGGAATTTATCTATTTTATTCCTCACTTTTATGAATTATTAACCTTATTATTGGTTTAATCATCTCATTCCCTTTAAATTGATGTATTATAGTCCATATCTGTAGATATTTTGTGGAAATTAACAAATTTCTTTACTTTATGGAAATATAGGCTCAAAATTGGATTTCCGTCTTTATACAAAATTCCGTCCATTTTAAATATTATTAATACTATTATAATAAATTTTAATTAGTCATATTCCTCTTCCTTTCCTTAAATACATATAAATTACACCTTTGAACTGGTTTTTTGTGTTAATCTGTAAATTTGACATTGCTCTTTAAAATTAATTAATTTATATATTTTGACAATTTACAAAATGTTAAGGTATATTTCCTTATTATCATTTTAATTCATAGGATCATTCCTAGTAGTGGTTAATTGTGTTATCTTATATAAATCTTGGTAGTTTACAGGATTTATAAGTGAATTATACTATTTTATATTGGTTCTCTGATTTCACCAAATGGCCTAGATTTTAGAATTTTATATTTCTTTCTTTCTCAAATAATTTAAACTTAATTCCTCCTCTGACTTTACATAATTACAAGTATATCAAAATAACATGATTTATAACTTATTGTGTTGTGTAGTAGTTAATTAACACTACATATTTAAAATAAATAATTATGAACATGGTTTAGCAATCTGCACAATTGAACATATTGCAGATATGGTTTGAACATATATCTTTTAACTATTTTTGAGCTAATATAGCATACCTATTAGAACATTATTACTGGTATGTAGGTTATTATTTATCAAACATAATTCTTTTTAAAACACATAACATAAATCTTATTTTTTAATAAACCTTACAAATACATTTATTTAACACATTGATTTTAGGATTGTGAAATAACAGTCTATTTAAACATGTTACACTTATTCATACTATATTAGTACCAGTCCTTTCTGGTTTAAACCATTATTATTGTGATCCCCTACATCAGTAAACATTAACTCCCATACTCTATTTATTATCATTTTTTACAAATGTCGTATAAATAAAGATTTACATTAAAATAATAAAATACTGGAAACCTTCCATTTTATTATTTTATTATGCTGTTTATTATTAGATTTTAAAGTTGTGATATAGCATACTACTAAGTTATAGTATCACCAACTTTAAGTTTATTGCATTTTTAAAAAAAAAACAACACTTACACAAATTCACTTTCACTGTTGGTTCTGATATTTTGAGTCTTATTATCTCAGACCAGACCTTTAGTAATCATGGACCGTTAAGACTAGTTTATTTTCTTTATTACACAATAGCTTTAGTCGGTGCACTTCTTATAACGCTATACAACACTTTAGTTTTCTCAATAATTACATTTTATAAGATTTTGGGTATGTTATACTTTCTTTGGCATAGTTTTTGCGGGTTTGGGGTTGATAGTAGTTTATATAATAATAGGTTTTATAACGGTGTTTTTTTCATACTATTTCTTCCTCTCCTCCTGTCTTCTTTCTTGTCCTTCTTCGTATCTTCCTTCTGGTATTCAATCTTGTCCCTCTTCTAGTCTTCATTCTTGTCCCTCGTCTAGTCTTCACTCTTCTGGTCTTCCTTCCGTTCTTGGGTAAACCAAGGTACTTGGTGTTATCACGACTGAGGTTTAGTTTGGAGTATTTAATTTATTCACTGAACTGACTTTATTCTTCTATACAGGTTTCAGGGTATTGTTTTCTTCCTGTTCACAAACTTTATTCTTCCCTCTTCTTGTTTTTTGGGGTATTTTGGTATTCACCACCCTTTAATTGAGTCTCTTTTTTCTTTGATATGGTCTTATATAACTGGTTTACTGCTCTGAGCTTCCTGGGTAACTTACTGGTATTATACTATGAGTTGATGAGTTGCTTCAATACTTTATTTGGTTTCTTTTAACAGTGGTTTTTATATATTATGTAGTGAGGATTTTTATCTTATTGTGGTTCATTCCTCTGATTTATTTAAATGTTATTCAATATTATTATAACATTTGTTGGTGTAATTAAACTTTATGATTTCATATGACTTAAAATGCAGTGGATTTTCTGTCACGCTACAATATATATATATATATATATATATATATATATATATATATATATATTGTAACGTTACCAAATATGGTAGTTACATAAAATAAGCTAATATAACGTCAAGCAACAGAAAAGCATGAAAGTATTTCTAGATAAATAAACCTATGTGAATAAAAGTGTGTATCTACAGATATATTAGTATAAAAATCCAACGATGAGGAAGAAAGTGTTAACATAGCAGCATCAAATACGAAATGAAGAAAGAAAATGACCATGAGCCAAAATAAAATATCAGTAACCAGGCCCAATAGGATCCAACAGTGAGGGGAACCAACAAAATAACCACGAATAAATCCCAACAGTGAAGGAAACAAATGAAGAAAATGACTACAATGAAAATATTGAAGAAGACGTTCAAACCTAAAGAAGAGGAAAAGAAGAAGGACAAGGAAACACACCATGAAGAGAGAAGAAAATGGATAAACCATGCAAGGACTCATCATTCATCAAGTGTACTAGAGACAATAATAGTAACCAAAGGAATAGTGATTATCAACTATGTAGAAACAGTGTTTAACATTTAAGGAACCACAAACAATTACAGTGAGTACTTAATATAGATGTGAAAACCTGTGACCAGTTAACTAATTTTAACCTAATAAACCACACAAACAATTCCAGTGGTAAGGTTTATAGTGGAAGAAAATGTGTTACTTTCATAGTAAAAATATCAAGAATTAAATAGTCAAATATACGCAGACAATTAGTGTGACCAATTTAATAAAGATTGTGATCCATATAGATAATCCTAAGACCACCAAAATAATATAAAATCGAACAATTATATTATTGTTCATAGAGAACTGACAATAAAAACCTTTATTAAATATCAAACAAATGTGACAGGAATTAGATACAACCAATGACAAGAAAGATATTGTAATTAGTACAAAAAGATTTGTATTATTGTTTAAGAAGAAGTAGTGTAAACATGTGTATTAAAACAATTAAAATATTGTAATAGAATACCATACTGAAGTCATGTTAGTAGTAGCAAAATGCTGCATTAGAACATGTTGTACATTGTTACATAACCCCATAGGAAAGACACCTATGAAACAAAAAATCATACATGTTAATTTAACCAAATAACCATCAACTATAGTATCAATCAAGGATCTGTTATAAGTAATGATACACCACAGTAGACAGTGTATTATATTGAAACACAATACAAATAAAACAGATCAAATATGATGGCACAAAGATAGGAAAAATGGAACCTAGTATGCCAAATTAGTTAGACAAAATACAGTATTAAAACAAGTACCAATGTTAATGAAAGTATTGCCAGTAGTTAGATGAATATCTGGTACTACTATGAGAACAGATTATAAATATAATGACAATAGTTTTGTAACCAAAATATTCTAAACTAGCTAACTAAGAATACATAGCCAGAAGTAAGCAGAAACAATGTAACCAACTAGTTAAGCAAGATACTTTATTAAAGCTTGAACAAAGATTGATAAGAGTGTTACCAGTAGTAAGAGGGACACCTAATGCTACTTTGAGAACAGACCATGACCATGAGAATAGTCATTTTATGTATAAATTATTAAAAACTAAATGACCATGATGGTGGAATCCGAATGTAAACAAACAATAAGGAGCAAGTTATTTATACAAAATGCATCATACAAACTTGTTTAAAAGTAGATAAAAATGTTATCAAGGATCAGAAGAATGTCTGATACTACTTTGGAAATATGAATCAAGTGTAGCAATAATAATTTAATTATTGTTTTAACAAAAATAACTGAATACCATGCTATAACATAATGTAAACAAACCCATTACTAGAAATTGAAGGGTTCTCAGATAGCTAAAGGCTAACAAATATATGAAGGGAATTAGGTACTATAAGTGTACACTAATTGCATTTATTACATAATATACCTTGTATAGAAAAAACCAGAAGTAAAGTGACAATTGTAAGAAAAGAGATAGAAGAGTACTGAAACAATGTTAATAGTATATGAAATACAGCCCTGTACATATACTCAAGTACAAATTCATGTAAATAGACGTTTCTATTATTATTAGGTTACAATATCAGTGTTATTAGATAAGAAAAATTAGTTTTAAGTACAATTGTGAATAATCAAATATGGACGCCCAAAGACGCCATAACTAGATATTGTTTGGGTAACAATTATTCCCAAATTTTGTATTAAACAAGTTGAGATATAGACTCAGATCGTTTAATTAAAAGTGTTTTAGTGTAAATAATTAAGTTTGGTGTAATAAACTTATTATATATAAGATGCACCATAAAAATCGATAAAATCGTTATAGTGATTTAAGTAATGGACGGATTATAATCTTGTTTGGACTTTAAGTAAAGCGCAGGATGTCCGCAATTTACTGACACTAACCGTTTAACGATAAGACAAATATTAAGAAAGTTATTACGATTTTAAACTTTCTAATTATTTTTTGTACCAGTGCTGACGTCATATAATCTCCAACGCAAACGCCAAAATTGGTAAAAAATTAAAAATTTTAAGAAAATAAAGTTCTTTGGGTTAGAGAGTTCAATAATTTCAGCCAATCGTATGAATGGAAATCGGCAGACAAGCTGCAGACGTTCCGACGGAACGAAAGAGTCATCTATCAACCATCGAACAGACAGGTCATGTCACTCTCCGGACGAGATATGAAGAAGTTTATTTTTGAATTGTGCGCGACATGTAAACATCAGTAACTGACATACACTAACCTAAATACTACACAAGCATTAACGAGTGCACTGTGCGGAGTGAATAATATTTAAATACGATCAGTGTACAATATCGATCGTATTTACGAGTGTTGTGCAAAAAATAAAAACAGGGAGTACAATTCTTTTTTATTAATTAACAATGAAACAGAAATAAAATTTTCTGTAAATACTTAATGTTGATATACTACGCAAGTCAGTAATAGCGAAGTATCAGAAATGATGATGGAATTTATCAGAATTAATGAAAGTATTAATTCGCAATTGTTAACATGTTAAATAAATATTTTAATTATTTTTCATAATTAAAAGATTCACGATTAAAGTACTTATCACAAAATACGAGCAATATAAATAGTCGCTCAATTGACTAACGTTGTTTTTTTTTTTCTCTATTTGAAAATAAATATTTTAACCTTTATGCGAAAGAGTATTATATGATACTGATAATTACACATCAGAACTATTATAAATAATATGTATATGCTTAGATTAAGAAGAAATAATTATTCAAGATAACTAACTCTAATAACAGTTCACGTTATGAGATAACCTTAAAATCATAACCGTAACTTGCCACCTTCTTTGTCACAAGTCTGTTCTCATGTAATCCAAAACCAGATGAAAACAATAACAAGAGTTTTTTTTAATAACTTTTTCTCTTGTAAGTAAATAATTCTCACAGTGAATTATTAAAATATAGTAATACATTTCAGTAGTGCAAGCCAACGCACTTGTTGATTGTCAAATAAATACTGTAAACGGCGTACGAATTCCCGCGTACGATAATACCATAACCATCTGTTATATGGTACTAATTTTCTATTTTTATATTTGTTTGTTTGTTTTTTAATTATTGTTCATTTAATATCATTATAAACGCCACATCTTGTACCTGGCATCATGCTACTTAAAAGAACCACACGAACTTGGTAATTAACTGATATAAGAGGACATAACCTCTTAAGATAAAAACTATTGTATAACCAACAGGGTTACCAGCCTTGAGGCTAAGGAGAGTCTTATTTTAAATTTTTGTTCATTGTAATTATTATCAGTAAAATTATTAGTAATTGATTGTCAATTTTTAAAGGATTTTATAACATCATTAACCGTTAATAAACCTCTACATTTTGTTACCAGTGGAAAAAGAGTATTATTTCAAACTTAAATTAGTTCATTTATTATTAGTCAGTTCTACCAAAAGGTGGCGGAAGAATTCAAATATTTCTAATAACTCAGAATTTTATTTAGCTATTACAACATTTTATTGTGCATGCTAGTCACATTGGATATTCAACCAGAATACCTACTTGTATATGTAGTGTGTGTATTTCAGCTGAGCAGTCACCGAACAGAACTACAATATCCACGTGTGGTAAGTGGGGGAGGTTACTAACGGAGTGCGAGAAATATTTTAAATTAAAGAAGTGGACCATCGATACCCACATATTTGTCGATTACCATCAAAATAATAATAATTATTATAATTTGAACATTTTATCAAACAACATTATTGTAGATACCGGTGCGTATCTGCAAAATACAATCACACTTCAATACTACCTATACATCGTATACATTATCTATAAATTACATTATAATATATATATTACAACTCTCCCTTTCGTCTAACACAATTATCTAATATTTGTGATGTTAGATAAAAAGTTACTTACCCGTGAAATTACTTTACCTGGGCGCAGAACAAATCCCAGATACAAATGACACGGTTTCAACTTAGCTCAGCGCATGGAGACACTCTTTCTCAGGATTCGTTCAATGATTGTGGTTTTCAAGGGGAATCGTTACAAACAACACCATTTAAGATTTGCTTGATTATTTAATTAACTTTTATTTAATTATTTTTAAACTTTAAATTGTTAATGGCAGGACTTAACTCTACCCTGTCACTTATAATTATTGAGTGAGTGTGAAAAGTAATGATTAAGACGCTCAAACGACCTATATAGCTCTTATCTGGTTTGATTAAGAGATTGCTATCTCCCAAACCAGTGCTAAAGAACAGGTCTGCAATAATTTGCACGTCCAATACTACACACCACTTTCCATTCAACACTCCTATACTATATTAGAGCTAATCTTATAATTAAAATACAAAGTGTGCTTTTCTTAGTGTCCTTTTAAAATTGTTTATTGTTTTATTATTTGTTTAGTGCTTATTTCATTGATCAATGCATCTATTTCTTACTGTTTGATGCGTTGACCGAAGATAGGAATCTGTAGAGGTCCTCCTTTTGATGGTGTTCCACAGAAGGATGGATGTTGATCAATCCTGTTGAAGATGCCCTGGCAATTACAGATGCTGTAGCCTTCTGTAGCACAGGTCCTTCACGGCTGTTGATTAATTAATTAACTGTTGTTTTACGCAGCGAGTGTTATTGAACGTTGTTAATTCATCTACACTGCGGACTACTTCTCGAATTAGGACTTAAATTGCACTTTTGCGTGATTTAAAAATTTCTGTATGTGAATTATACACGTCTAGTGTGTTTAAGTACCGAACGAAGAGTGATGCTACCCTTCGCTTTGAGCTGGCGTCAGTTTTAAATACGGGCTGCTGATTGGTTGTACAAATAAATCATGCGTTTTTCCAGTTGTGACAATCTCGAACAGGTCGGTCAAACACTCCGTGACAGGTTCCAAACGGCAGAGAAATTCTTGTCAAAATCGTATTTCCTGTATTTGCAAATCGATTGATTACAGGTATTTGCAAATGTGTTTCCAAGATCTGACCACAGAATATTGTTGCTTAGGTCTTTATCTGTGTGTGTGTGAAAACACCTTATTCCTACGTAGCATAATTCTCTCGTTATTCCTGTTGGCGTGCGTCATCCGTATAACTTCTTCAATTGTTAATTATATTAACTGAGCTTGCGGCTACTTATAAAGCTTTTCTTGCTGAATACCATGCTGTTTTCAGAATTGCCGTATATTTATAACTTTTGAAGTTATCGCAGGTTGAACTGATAATTTGCTTTGAGTAAAATAACATGTTTGAACTGGATTCTGATGTAGCGGTGACGTGATTAGAGTGAGATGGCTGCGATTATACGCTCTCTCTCTCTCTCTCTCTCTCTCTTCCTTACTGCGTTACACTCGTACCGTCTATAGCTTTCATATAACGCTCTAATAGGACGCTATTATGAATCGTTATTATATATATATATATATATATAGAGAGAGAGAGAGAGCTATTGTCATTCACATAATATAATTACACCTTTGTAATTTTGCAGCTGACAATTAACTTTTAATAATAATTATACAGTACTTGTGTCAGATACACCTGGGATTTATAATACCTGCAACCTAAATCGTCTGCCAAAGACATTTAACAAACGTCAAAAAGGAACAAAGAACAAATTGATTGCTGCTTATCTATCCTACTGACCTAAATGTAACTGCTTGCTGCATACCAATAACTACTCACTTCGCATTGCTTATACACATAACTTTTGCCATAAGTGTGTTGTACAGATTGAGTTTTCAATCAGTATAATTGATCTATTGAAAGATCTGTACAAAAATACTGGTATGGTTTAGAAAAGACGTTTCTCTCGTTTCATCCCGTGTTTTCATTGTTAAGCGACTTTGCTGAGTATACATATCGCTGTTTCGGAAGCGGGGCTGTGTGCGTAGTGGAAATTGTGATTTGGCGCATGTTATTTAACACCGATGTAAGTATAGTTTTAGTGGGTTGATTGGTGGGTGATTTTGGTTGATAGTTTGGAAAATATGTCGCATACGAGCGTTTTACGTACTAAAACTTATTCTTAAAGCTGTGAGTTACAACGTCTCTCATATTCAATTACTTCATTTCACAAACTATTTAAAGCCAAAAATGCGTGCGTTCGTTGAAACAATATCTAGCTTCCCCTTACGTATAATGGTATAAAAAACCTAAAAAATACTTTTGTTTGTTTTCTCCAACCATGTGCGTGGCGAACTGAGCCACACACAAAGGTTTTTTAAACAAGTAACAATAAAGATAAATGACTAACAATTTCCTATTCTACGTAAATACGCGGGTAAATTGTTAATATTGTTACGGCGGTCTCACGGCTCGTCGTATTGTACAGTTGAAACGAAATACAGACACCAATGACGTCACTAATTACCAAATTTAATTAGTCAAAAATAAGTATGTGAAATCAACAAATTTACTGTCGTACAATAATTCAAGTTAAAATCGTCCACACGCAAAAAAAGTGTCACCTTACTACAGTACCGCACTAATTAACACAATAATCAATTACCGCAACAATCACTTGATCCGCACTCTACAATATCGGCAGATGTAAGTAATTAACTAAGCCGGCCGCTGTTGAACAGGCTCCAGAATAATTTTATATTCTTCGACGGTGTGCTGGCATAATTTTCGTAGTGCTACGCAAGTGCTCAGCCTTTACAGAGACTCTGCACCTCCTCGGCTAGCCGAGAAACGTGTACAATGACTGTCTCGAATTTTCTAGTGTGTTACGTAGTTTTTGTAGCAATATGATATTTACAAGAAAGTAATAAACTTGGCAAAATCAAAAGAATATGAAAAGACTCGATGCAAATTTCGCTATATTTTAGAACCTTCATAACAGATGAGTAATCAAAAACAAGAAAGGGATCTAACACGAGGAGAGTCACGTAACATTAACATCAACCCATTTGTAAACATATCGAGAATACGTTAAGAAAGCATAGAAAAGAAAGACTTTGATATAGAACTACAAAGAGACTGAAGAAATGTGTGAGTTATTGCTTGCTATACGTGCTTAAAACGTGTAAAATTTAGGTATTAATTGACTGCAGACACAATCAAAGCTCGAACAGATATTTATCAGGTAAGGAAAGAGAAGATTACATGGGATCTAATGAAACTTACTGTAAAAAGCATGAAATATTTCACTATTGAAAGAAGTGAGGCGTATAAACTAAAAACGTTATTAAAAAATAATAAAATATTATCAGTAACCATACGCCGTAATCTATTTTTGTTATTTAATATTAAAATTTTTTAATTAAAACGAATTTTTCTTAAAAAATTTATTGATTTAGCAAATTACTGCGTTAACTTTTTAAACACGGTAGTCATGCACCCTTTTACTGCCCCAGAAATATTTGATTAATATTGTTTCGGAAATTTAAAAATTAGAAACAAAATAGGAGAAAAGAAAATATTATTAGCAGCATCCGGGAATATTAAACGCTATGTGTAGAGAGCAAAGCGCATTTAATACGAGAGTTTAAATAACCTAGTTTAAGTTTCCTGTAGTCAAATGCAAATGTTGTTCTGCAGCATTAATTACCAATAGCAGAGACTGGATAAAAAAGCTGCATAATGGGAACAAAAGGTTTTTGAATAAAGTGTTTCTTACTGCGGAACTCCGCTTCTCCCACTGCTAAAAACTCGATTGCATAAAACCAACATAAGTAGCATAACATAAATAAAATACCAAATTCCTTAGACATATATGACTAATAATATATTTGGCTAAAAAATATCACTTCATGTTTATGGACATAAAGAAAGGTTAGCCTATTTTGAAAAATTAGCATAATCTTATAAAATTCTGTAGTGTCAAGTCAAACGTCATAGCTTGCGAATGTATGCTACTTAATATTCCGTTTTTGATCATTTCAAAATATTGTCAAATGATATGTATACCTTACACAAACCTCAATACATTACTTAGCAATTCATTAAGTCTTATCAACACAACCGTTATCTAGTTTGACACCAAACAGAGACTGGCTTAATTGTTTTCGCGTTTATGAGTTGTTATATGTGAGTACGTGTGTGTATGTGTGCCAGGGTGCGGCAGGTTTTCAGTTTACTTTCCTCTTAGTATGTAAAACCACCAAAACAACGTTGCCTAACAGAAACTCAATGTACTCGAGTCAAACCGTAGGCTCGTCTTGCGACCTACTTGGATCGTCCAAGCCAGTTACCGACCGCAATAATTAATCAAATACATTTCAATTCCAAATACCGTTTACGTGATGTTTATCAATGTATAGGTGGTACCTCAATACATTCCACCTCCAAGCTTATACTCACTTCGCGAAGTCAGCGTTTTATTTCAGGCAATGGGCGAAATGAATTACCCATTCTGCGGACTATTTAGACACTGGTCGAAATGGAATTCTATTTCGAAGAGTGTGCAAATCAAAATACCCTGTCCGCGGAGTGAGCATTTTATTTTACTCACTTAGCGAAGTGCACATTTCACTTTTACTCAGACCCGTACAAGGTAAAGGTACATTACATAGGCTACACTTCCAAGCTCATGCGCCACACGCATGCACATTTTGTGTTACTTTTATTTTGTTTTATTTTATACTAGCTGTTACACCCGTGGCTTCACCCGCTTTATTGTTTTCTTTTAATTGACATTTTTAAAAGACATTTTTTTTAAATCATCATTTGTCAAATTATCTTTTATTTTTGTGTTTTAAGGGCAGCTTTGTTTCTATTTAAAGGTTTCTAACCATGTTATTACTTGCTCGTTTATTGTCATGGGTCGTCAGGGATTGAGATTTTCTAAGAGGTGAGGGGAATGTAATTGTATGAAAGAAAACGCATAAGTTTTTGTAAGTTACATTTACTTTTCAAAATATCTTCAAATTACATTATGTTACATTAAATTTGTATTACATTTATTATTTTCAAAATATTTTAGATTTCTCAATAATATGCCACCTTGAGCCTTTTGATATTTATGAGCACACAGATAGTGTTCTAGCATATCACTACTATCATTATAAAGCTTTAGGATATACAATACATTTAGTTTTTCCCTCTGGTACATAAATGTATAAATGCTTAGGCTTGCCTACCCTTGAACAGGCTACATAATACAGCTGGCCATGTGAGAAGCATGCATTTTCTAAATTAATTCCGGCTACCATAAGGGACTGCACTTGCGCTTTGTTTATTGTCATCGCGAATGCAAGCCTAATGGGGAATTACAGCCGCTTAAGATCGAAAGGCATATCGCTTCGTATTAACTGAATACAGACGTTGGCGTACCCTGGTAGCTTCAATTACGTTCGGCATGAGGGACTTAACACATAGCCTCATACCATTGCAATTTTTTTCTGGATCGATATTACGTAATAACATTATCGGCGTTCCAACCTTTAGAGTCAGGATGTGCTCCGGGGGGGGGGCTCCAAAGAATTGAGGAATTCTGTGGGATAAAACACAGCTTGCTCGTTACTTATGACTGTGTCGGTGGACTTGTAAGTCGTCGCGGATCCGGGACGTCGGTCCTGTATTCGGTCATTATTGTTATTCACTATTCCACCAATGGCTAAAATGGCAGGTTTACAAAGCCATTGATGATTTTTAAAATAGGTTGCAATGTCCGGGAAACTTTGTCAACAACATCTTGAACATATGTCACAATATTTGCAAAAAACTTCCGGAAAGAAATTAAGCCAATTACTGGGTCGGGTGGAAATTTACCATCTCCAAGGCACAATAGTTGTTTTGCAAACTTTTCGGCAGTAATATCTCCCAGTAAATGAACTCGCATATTGGTCGTCAGTGTTTTCTTTTGAATATGTCTCCACAGATATGATGCTTTGAAGCAAGCATTAAGTTCGTCGGTAGGTGTTCCTGGTTGTACAACTGGTAATGTCTGGCGAAAATCTCCAGCCAAAACGACATCTTCTCCCATTATTCGAGTGTTCCCTCGTAAATCCTCCATTGTACGATCAAGGGCTTCAAGAGCTCGCTTGTGTGCCATAGTGCACTCGTCCCAAACAATTACTTTGAACATTTGTAAGACTTTAGCAGCCTTTGTTAATGTTACAAATAGGACATTCTGATAGTGTAAAATTTAGGGGCAAACCTAGGGCGGAGTGAGTTGTTCTCCCTCCTTCCAGAAGTGTAGAGGATGCAACGGCAAGAGAAATTTCATTTTGCGCCCGAATGTCTGCTAGTAATAACTAAATTAAACATGTTTTCCCTGGCCCATCTGGAGCATCGAAAAAAAATAGAGCCCCATTTTTACTTGAAATGAGGTCCATTACTGCGTTATTTGCCGCCCTCTGGTCATTGAGTAGGAGAGGCGTATTGGTAACGACGAAATTTTTTAATTGTTCAGTGTTGAAGCTTTTTGTCGCAGATGTCAAGTACGTGAAAATCTATTCGGACAGGGGCGGGTAAACATTATTGACGAAGAATTTTGCCATTGATCAATACACATTCATCTTTAAGCACAATAAAAAGCGTCATTAAATACATCGGAATTAAAATTTAAATCCATATCGAGGTTAACTCTTTGTATGTCCCTGAGAAGATCTTCGCTGAGATTTTTCTTTTATTTGTCCCAAAACTACACGGATTCCACGGCGCGCAAGTCGTTATTATTACAGCGAAAAGATTTCGTAGCTGAGATGGAAAGCGTGTGAGGGACGCTTCGAACAACGTTAGGTCCCAGTGTTGATTATCTTCAAGTAAGCCACACCTTTGGTATGCCTCACTGAATGTCTCATATCCCTCCCCATCTACAGTTTTCAGATTAGCGAAAGAAGTAGGCCCACGGATAGTGTGAAGAAGTAATCTCAGGTAAAGCATTCGGCATTGCTTGGTTGAACAGTATACGCACTTCTTAAAGCATCTCTTGCACGTCCCTCGTAGCCTGATACCCATTCACCATGTTTTCTCTGAAAACATTTTGCTTGATTTACTCCACGTGTAATATTTTGGAACTTCTGGGTACAACAAAGTTCTTGCGAATGGATCATGATGGCACAGAAGAAAGAAGGCTGTCAATGTTGTGTTGGGTGATCGATCAGCTCTTTCCGGGGCGTTTTTTTCTGTGAAATAAACTCTTTGGCCATTTTCAAAATGCACGGCCAGATGTACAACAGTTGGGTGTCGTTTGTGAATCGGAAAATTTAGTATACGCTAAACCGCTTCGTTGTTACAGATGTACCTTCCCGTTTGATATTGCATAATTTCATCAGATTGTCTATTTTCATTTTTAAGTTGAAAAACTGAAATGTCACTACCCTTATTTACGTTTTTACATATGAATTTAATGACTTTACTGAGTTGCAGTATTCAACGTTAATATGCGCTTGGAACATTTTGAAAGTAGTGGAGTGTGAGGTACAATCCATGTGTTGTCTACTTCGATATCCTGATATTGATTATCCACCCTCATTTGAATAGTAGCAGTATAACCTCCATGCTCTGCTTGTCGCCTTCTGTAAAGCGGGTAGCCGTCCTCTCCCGTCTGCGTTTCTTGTCGCATCTCGCGAGGGTATTTTTTATTACATTTTCTGTCCTTCATACTTGGCGATTTAGGTTTTAATGCACCACAGGGGCCGTGAATCTTATTTTTGGAGATACTTTTAAAGAGAATAGGATCTTTGTCTGTGTTTGGTAGCTCCGCCGAAATAACTCTGTCTATTTCAGTGGGGCGTATCTTATTCTTGAGCCATACTAATATGTGTGCATGTGGAAGTCCTACTTTCTGCCATTCGATCGAATACATCCAGCATCGAGTCGCTCCATATACGTAACATTGAGTAATCATGTCCATGAGCTTTATCAACTTTTGTTTAAAAACCCTAGCTCTTAAGTCATGACAGTCGGATGGCGCTTTGCCTTCAAGAAGCTCTTCTTTTATTTCTGCCCAAGCTGGATTACATGTGAATGTATAATAAATAAATCTGGACGACCGTACCCCCGAACTTATGTCATAGCGTCTTGGGCGTATTCATATATATGCCTGCGCCTTCCGGTGAAGGTAGATGGTAATATGACCATTCGCCCAATGTTTACACCATTGGCGACAGCATCACTCAAATGAATGTACTCTTCAACTCGAAGTTTTTGCTTTTATTAAGTCGAATGTACAGAAGGCGTTCACTTTCAACTTTGGCGTACATATCAGCAATAAACTGATGTAAGAGTAATGTCTACATTGTAAATTATGATTTGACGATCCCTGCCTTGTTACTATTCAGTAGGCGTAAAAATCCACTGCCGATACTTTTTTATTGCTTGGCCTACCAGTTCTTGGGTCGGTTTGTCGAAGTTTGAAATGATAGCCATCCTCTCCTTCCCAAAATATTATTGGGTACTGCAAAGCTTCATATGAACGATTTGTTTCTGCGATACGTTGAAGGGCTTCGTTCCGTCTCTGGATAATTCTTCATATCCCCTCTGTCTAATTCTTCTCCAACCAAAATAATAGCTACTTCGTTTATGGATGGGGCATTGAAATGCCGCTCATGTTCGCCAACTGGCGTCGTCAGCTCGTATAACAATTCTGTACTCATCAGTCGGCATTCTCTCGAAAGCTGTTTTGAACACTTTTACTAAATTATTATGTTGGTCCAGTAGCCTTTGGAGATTTAAAACAATATCCTTTCTTGTATCGGAGATGGCTTCACAGCGTTGATCGGCCTGCGTTTGATCGTCTCCCATGAAATAGATTTGTAAAAACTTCGGATTTTCATTTGAGACAGGGAGTAACGACCCAACTTTATAGTATACTTGTCCTTTAACTTTAAAAGTTGGCATAAAACCATCAGTTTCTTCTATTCCTACTGTCGTAACGAAAGATGTCACCTGAAAGCTTGAATTGTATTTCCGAATATTTTGGAAAAAATACTTGGATTCTGAAGTCGCTCCTGTCATGTGGTTCGAACGAAGTGGTCATGGTGGTTGATTCAATGGTTGTAAAATTACTTTTTCATTAAAGGAGTACATCCCAGGCGATTCAGTTTAAAATTTTTTGGCTTGACAGAATTCGCACATTACATCCATTTTGCCAATTGTAACTTTTGGATGTGATGAATAGTCATAATCTGGATCATTCTAAAACCCTCTAAGATCAAATGACCTCGCCTGCTCACTTGTCTGACTTGAGCTTGCCGTATGCGGTCATTTTCAAGCGGTCATATTCACGTCGTTCTGGTAATTCCACATTCCTTAATTCAGCCTGCCTCACGCGTTTCCGCTTGACGCCCTCCCCATGCTCCTCAGGTTTTCCGCGGTCCTTAATTCAGCTTGCCTTCTTTGTTGTTGGTTTACGCGCGCCCTATGCTCCTCAGGTGTCTCCGCAGCCATAAATTCTGCCTGTCTTCTTGTTCAAGCCGAGTCTCACGTTCCTTGGGTGCCTCCGCTGCTCGCTTAGAATTTGGATGGACCTGCTCAATGCTTTGTCGTTTTTCGGAGGCATTCCGCAAAGTAAGGTGATGAATAACGCATACTCCAAAGGAGGGTTGATTTAAAAGGTCGTGAAAAATAAGGAAAACAAACGGGATTATAAAATATTTGAAGGGGAAGTTTAAAAGGAGTGTTGTTAACTGGAGCTTGAAAGTAGGGTTAGTTTGACAGGAAATGAAGAGTAAGGAAAAACAAACGGAACTGTAAAATTATTTGAAGGTGAAGTTTAAACTTGTCTTCAAAGTCAAAGTAAGAACTGATCAGTGCGGGCGATCGCTGCGCCTTAGGGTATGGTTGGGAAACGCATTGAATTTAACACACAGGCAGAAATGAAATTGGTCACACTGACGTGGAAAAAACGCAAGGTCGTCAACTCTGTCTCCCGCATCAAAACGCAAACTCCTGCATTTTATTTACGTTTTTAACGCTCACGAGGATGGTCACACGCACTGTTCAAAGGTGTCGCTAAATAGCATTTGTTTATTTACTTGTTATTATTGGTAATTAATTCTGGTCTCCATGGTGATGTTGACATCTTTATACAAGTCACACATCGACTATGAATAAATCACATAATTAAAAGGTCCTAAATTGTGCAAACGGGGCGGAATATCAAATTCCAAGTTAGACAGTGTTTTTCACCAAACTTTGGTCGGAATCGGTGCAGCAGTGTGGATTTGTATTCAATACAAACTTTCAGATTTTGAGTTTTGTATATATTGATAAATTAGTACAGTAGCAGTATTTAATTTACTTCATTACTTACTTATTGCATCATCAGAAATACGTATAAACATAAATTTTGTAGTCGTTTAAGACAATTACAAAATATATAGACGTATCTGCATTTTCAAATTATGTCAACACAAGTACCCGCTAACTCAAAAACGTTAGGTTCTTTATTTTAAGTGTTACTGTGTTATAAGCATTGCATATACACATTAAACGTTATTTTTTCCTCAACCATGACTTTTATTTATTTCAGCAGTAAACTAAAACCAAAAACCGTTGTCACCTAACCTCACAAATGAAAACAACACGTATTTTCGCTTTGCATTAAGAAATAGGACAATTTACAATTAGTACACATCTTCTTTCACATCGTAATATATCGATACAATCGGATATTAAAAACATCGAAAGTGTACTGCAAAAACCGATGAAGGTATAGTTTCGATGCCGCTAAATAGCACTTGTTTATTTACTTGTTACTATGGTAATAAATTCTGGTCTCCATTGTGTTGTTGACACCTTTATACGCGTCAACAAAAGGGCATAACTAATGTGCCTAAATTGTGCGAACAGGGCAAAACATCAAATTCCAAGTTAGACAGTGTTTTTTCGCTTTGTGTCAAAGGTTACCTGTGCAAAATTTGGTGCCAATCGGTGTAACGGCGTGGATTTGTATTCAATGTAAAGAAATCCTCAGACTTTGAGTCTTATATATATATATATATATATATATATATATATATATATATATATATATATATTACAACACTATGACGATTTTAATGTGTTTAATTTATTGATGTGCGACAAATCTTTATGTAACACGGCGACACATTAAATTCGCGCGCGCGCGCGCGTGTGTGTCTGTGTGTGAAGGGTGTAATCGTAATAATCATAACACTGTAAAATTGTTTAAACTCATTTAAATTTATTTATTTATAGCATTTCTTATTTGCTTGGCGATTAAAAATCACTACTGTTTTCACATAATTATTACGTGTAATTCGTAATCTTATATTACAAACACATTTCTAATCTATTTTGCGATTCAAAATTATTATTATTTTCACGTACGTATTAAGTGTATTTCGTAATCTTATATTCCGTACAAATATATTATATAATCTTATATTCTAATACATTGTTATAAATTTTGTTATATTGCTCTCAGCTAGCTCATTTATATTATATTGATTATCTAATCTTTTAATTATCTAAGCTCTTTTATTCTTTATTTCTGCATATGCATTGCTTTCTATAAATTTCTCTAATGACGTTGTCAATTTAACTACTAAAAATTATAGATTTCAAATTACAGTTACTGCTAACAATTATCGTTAACCAGTTTTACATATTACCTTACTTATTGTACCAAAACATATTTACAGCTATACAATTTCTTGAATCATATTTTAATTGAATTGTCTACTTTTTCTTTGTTATTTAAAGTCCTTTGATTACGTCTCGGTTTTTAAAATGCATGTTTATTTGTCACCTTATTATTTGTGGTACATCTGTAGCGTATCCTCTTCGCTCCTTGATACGGGATGCTCCTTTATCGTCCTGGATTCCTGAAGTCTGGTAGTCCTGGAGTCTTGTAGTCCCTCCTCCGCTGGATTCTCGTACTCTGGATTACTGGATTCTAGTACTCTGCTGCACCCTCGTTCCTTGTCATGGCCTCCGGTTCCAACTGCTCTCTCGAACGGATGTGTAGTCTTGAAGTCCCTGGCTGCTGCTTATGGTTGATCTACTGTCGTTGTTGTTTCTAAGTAGATTCTCTGGTTGTCATGGTAGTCGATCAGCTACAGAAGTTCTAGTTTTCGAGTAGAGTCTCCGGCTGCGACTATGGTTGATTGAGAAAATAGCTCTAGTTGCGGGGCATAGCCTCCGGCTGCCACGATGATTGAACGAGAAAGAGAATGATGTAAGCGCGTCCCCCGTATTTATACACAGGGCGCCAAAATCATGTCTCGATAATATCTGCAGGTTTGATATTGTCGAGAGCGTCACTCCTAACCCACGCTTTCTTGTCACACTTAATTTGCTCGTCTTCGCGAATTGCGAAGTCTTTTGCACATTTTCCCGATATTCACTGGGTCGGTAATTTATTGGTGTTCATCATGCACAAACCGTTTTTCTTTAACTTAATTAACATTATTAACATAATTACTATCGACTTTTTAACTTCCTATGATTTACACTTTTATTCGTTTTGCACTATTTTTTATACACTTATTCGTGTTCTTTAAATACACATTTTGGTGTATTCAGTTTTTCGCTACTGTGCATACAAGTATTATAAATAAAATAAATGCAAATAATTTATATCGTTCCTGAAAGGATGGCGCTTTCATGAACGGACAGGTAGCACACACACACACGCTTGTTACGTGTGTACACACATACAGAGGGCAGCTGCATTATTCACCTGTTCCAGCATGAAAGCTAGGCGTTCCTTTTACAATTCAGATTGCAGGCTGAATTATTATTATTACCAAAAATGCATTATTTTATTTATTCTCATTACTATTTAAATTACTTTGTGCAATGCACAGTACCCTATATATTTGTACTGTTGCAATATATATATTGTAACGTAACGCTTTCCCCCCCCCCACGTATAAGAATAATACGGTTTAAATCATTGAAGTAAAAATGGTATCCTTAATGAGCCTAATGTATAAACTATAGAAATAATTAAGCAAATAAGTGTAATGCCATGTATAATTGTGATATAGATTTAAAAATAATATTTAATTGTGATTATAAAGCACTTAAACCTTTACAGACAGTGACTGGTCCCAAATAAAGGTGTACTTACTGTTAAAAATTGTAAGAAAGATAAAAGGGTTTACTAAGATACGTATATTACAAAACAATGACAAGTTAAGAAATAATGTTACCTGAACTATATTGTAATAGAAAAAGTGAACATTATACTAACCATTGTATATTAATGGAATAACCATTAATAGTAATAAATGGAATAATAAGGTGCTCATTTAAAGACTATAACCATAAAAACCTATAAATGATTAATGGGTAGAAAAGAACATTTCATGTACATAAATTAGTGTATGAACCTACTATGTAATGTAATAATTATATTTGTTTGAATTGGTAAGTCATAAGTAATTGTAAATGTTCTTAATGAGTTATTAATCAAGTAACTAGGAATATATTTATTATGACCTAAGGACTTTCATCTACCTAGGATGGTAGGAAAGGGTCATTGCAAGTTTATCAAGCTAGTTACTGACTACCAAATGTATTGTAATAGTTAATACTATTCATTATGATCATTTACAAAATGTTAAATAGTAATAAGATTAGAAAAATTTGTAATGGGATGAGTTTTAGCAAAAGAGATACTAGGCCATATAATGCCTATAGTAAAAACAAGAGATATTGTCAAAAAATGAATATGATTATAAGTAATAACTAATGTAAAAAGATATACTGTCAACTTAGATTTAATTTTACGTACTATGACAGGAATAAGCAATGTGCTAAAAAAGACTATTTTAAACTTAATTTATAAGAGTAGGTAAAATCTTAAAAAAAATAACTTTGGAATTACTAAACAGAAATTAATCATGTGAGATTTCAAATTTAATCAGTATGAAAAAAGCTGTTGATTGGTGTAATTATCTTTATGATTGTAAATAGTATAAGAAAATTAGGTCAGTTTTAAGAAATTTTGGTAATTTTGTCTAAAAAAAATAGATGCCATGTCTAACAATGTTATAAAATTTCCACCAATGGGAATTTTACACTTTTGCGTTTTGACGACCAAAATTTGTAACGAGACGAGTTAGTTCATTATTGGATTTCGAAGAGTAAACTTTAAAACCTCTATACAACTCGGGGCAAGAAAATTGAATCTGGGATCGAACTGAAGATAGGTTGGGTGAAAGTGATACCTAGCAAAAAGAATAAATGAAGAAGAATATATTAACAAGTTATTATAAAATACAATAAAGGTGTTAAAGTGTTTAAATAACCGTGTAAAACAACTATAAGGGAAAGTATAGTGACTAAACCTTAGATTATAAAACGAAATAATAACGATTTATGATAATTCACCTTTCCACTTATATACACTTATGAATTATTTGTGACACTTTCACTGAAGTGAGACACTGATATTATTATAATTATTTCACTTTATGAACTATTATTTCTTTGTGTGTTCGAATATTTTGTAAAGAGTATAACCTCTTTACCCACAGTTAACCTAAAAACAGACACTGCTCACTTAGCGAAATTTTATAACATTATATTATTTTGTTCTTACTTTATACTATATGTGACTTTATTTGTGTAACGTTTTGTACTTCACAAAAGGTATTTTCGTTAGTATTCTTGTAGTGAAAAGAATTCAGCAAAATTTTAATAACCATAAATATTTAATTGAGAATCTATGCTTAGAGACAAGAAGGAGTGCCACCCGCTAAGTTAAAAAAATTTTACTAGCCTGGACAAATAATTAATATGAAAGTAATTTAATTTAATTTAAAAAAAAATATGAATAAGAAAGAGTAAAAGAGAATTTATTTAATTAATTTCGACGTATAATTATCATTTTGGGAATTAACCATTTTTTCTTTTCATGCATTCGAACCTTAGTGCTGTTTGTCACCATAGCACAGAGGTTGGCAACGCCTATTTTTAGTACAACTTTACTAAAATGACGTTAAAGAATATATAGATTAGAAGATAGGATTTTAGTTTGGTTTATAATCTTTGTTTTATAATTTTATTACTTTCCATAAGTATAAGTCTGCACAAAAAGTATTACGTACGCATTCAAGCCCGTGCGATTCCACATGTGTTATTTTTGTTTTGTTCTTTGTTCTATTTTAGATGAACGGATTTAGGTCTTTAACATTTGTTTTATAATTTTATTACTTTTTATAAAAATTAATATTTATTTAGGCCTACTTTTGTTACACAGTAAAGTAAAATAAGTTGTTAAGGTGTAATTAAGTTTATTATACAATAACTACAAATATAATAATTAATTGAAACTCTTTCTTTACTATTAAGCTGAATTTTAATACAGGATATTGCTGTTTTCAAATGACAGTTTCCACTTATTATAATTTCATTAATATGGATGTATATAACTACTTATTGCTACAAGGGCCGTGATATGACATTTTGAGTTGAACTTTATGTTATGTTAATGCATTAGCATGATTTATTGGTGCAGTTCTACTTCTATCCACAACGTACAAAGCCCTGTTTGGATCCTGAAGACATTGTTGCTTCTTTTCATACGGTAACTGGATTGTCAGCAACTTTTCCAACGTTAGGAATTTGTTTGGAGCTTTTGAAACTAGTTCCTGTTAAATGGTAAGATAGATAAGAGGAACAGTCAGTTCTGCTCCTCAGCAAAAGTAAAATGCGCAATTCGCAAAATGAATAAAACAAAACATTCAGCCTGCGGGGTGGGTATTGCGCGGATTGAGCAAAAATGTCGGACAATGTGCGAATCGGCAATTGCGAATAACATATGCAGCCTATGAAATGTTAGCAGCTTAAAACTTCAAACACCATCTAGAAACGATCACCAACCATTCTGCAGAACAAAACAAAACTACCCCCCTTGTACATTTTACATTCTATAGTCGACTATAGGGCATGAAAAATACTTTACCATAAGTCACAGAGGAAGAACAAAATTACTTTAACACCTGGCAAAATTCTATTGTTAAAATTAATCTTTTAACACCTGGTTACTAAGCACTTTAGACAGGAAAACTGCTTCTATCAACTTTATTAGCTCAAGAATGAATGTGCCTATAAGTTAGCTAAAACACACATTACAAGATATAAACCCTTTAAAAGAAAAGGCCGAAATGTTACAAATGTAAAACATCGTCACAGCCGAAGATCCTTGTCTGTGTGCTTGTTGAATTAGAACCAAACCGGGAAAACAAAAAGGTAATCGAATTAAAATTATTTCGCCATAAGGGAATAAACTTGGTTGCCCCATACAGAAGTAACACTTTTTCCGTGCACAAGAAATCAGCCCTATGACAACACCAACATTAATCCAACTAAACCTTAGCACGGGTTTAGTTATCAATACGACTCAAAAACATGTTTAAAGTCATCAACAGTATGCACTTTAAGTGGAAGCAACTTGTAAATTATAAAACCTCTACTATCATTCGAAATTTAAGGCCGCAGGTCATCTATCCCCTATAATTCTCAGATGCATACTATAATAATACTGCAAACACATCAACCAACAAAATTTCACCACCCCCCCTAAATCCTACACTAACATATATGCAAGCTTTAAAATCAGCCACAGAGAAATCATCAACTAACTTCATGTGCATCTATAAAATATGGTCAACAACTTTCTCGATGTATTCAAGGTACTTTTTACACAGATTATCAACCAGAATTACATGATTCTAAACTTACGTGAACATTAGTTATCACATTATAAATTAAATGGTAAAACTTACACATCTCAAAGTGGAACGCTAATGGCCTATTTAAGCATAATGAAGAATTAACATCTTACCTGTATGTAAAGTTAACAGTCTTCCGTATTATTTTAGAAACCCACCTCATAGAAACAATCGCGTTCACAATATCCAACTACAATACTGCTGTACAATACCGCTTATCTTAATGTCGTGTCTCAAAAATACTCACAGAAAGCAACATCTAATACTACGGATTTTTAAATTTAACACAATTAATAAACCAAAAATAATATTAAAAAGAGTTAAAGATATTAAAATGAAGCATTTACAATTTTTAAACATGGTAAATATTTATTGCTTATTGTTTATTGGTAAATGTTTATTATTATTACTGACGTATCATTTTACAATTGAAATTAATATAGGATTAAATTTATCAAACTGTCATTAATTAACCAAAAAACAATTAGCATAAATCAATGAAATATTAAATTTTACAATAGTAATAGGGTATATACAATACACGCAATAACCAGAAAAAGCTGTTTTAATTTTTCATCTCCAGTCTAGATGATTATTCAAATTACATTTCATCGTTATATATTGCAGTACACTAATAAACTCATAGTATCGTAGTATCGTCATAATCAAATCCGATGTTATAGAGAAGATAGGTTCTGTCTTAGGGGAGGTGGGAAACTTAACGCAAAAAAGGACACGTCTTTAATGACTTAACTGTGAATCTTTGTACTGTCTCATTATTCATTGCCATTAAAGTGGTTTTTAAAATTATTTGTGTACACATACAGAAACTAATTTACAGGTACTTATTGTCCTATCTGGCAAGTGTGTGTAAATAGAACTGAATGTTTACCACACTGGAAAACGTGTAAATTGTCTTCAAAGCGATTGGATCCGCGATTACATCAGTCAGTTCACTTAACTGATCAACGCAACAAATCGTTAATTGCTACCCGCCTTCCGTTATGTACACACTCGACTGTGTGTGTGTTTTAATTACCTTGTATCCGTCAGTGACTTCGTTTTTTCGTTATTCATATAGACGCGTTTCGTGACATGTGTCACATCATCAGTATCCTTCGTCAAGCGTTAAAATTCACATAAAAACATTTTCACACATTCACTACATTAAGTCGCAATAACAGCACACACATAATACGATATAACTTCGGCTCCGTCGGACCGGTCCAACGAAGCCGAAGTTATATCGTATTATGTGTGTGCTGTTATTGTGACTTAATATAGTGAATGTGTGCAAATGTTGTTATGTGAATTTTAACGCTTGGCGAAGGATACTGATGATGTGACACATGTCACGAAACGCGTCTATATGAATAACGAAAAAACGAAGTCACTGACGGATACAAGGTAATTAAATTATTTGAAAATAGTGACTGGGATACTATACAAAGCAAAATACTATGTGTGTGTGTGTGTGTGTGTGTGTGTCCATCTGTCTGTAACTCGTCTCTGTACAGACTGTCGACTTGAAGCCACACAGTAACAAGAGAAAACAAGAGAGCGGCTTTTAATCGGAAACAAGAGAAAATTAACAGCCCCGTCGACTACACACTTCAATAGTACAAATGTCCTCTTTTATATCATCCAGCCACTTCTTTCTCAGTCCGCTTTTCTTCTCTTCCACAGGTTTTCTCGTCATTACACTGTTTCTTTTACACATTCTTCACAGTATTTTGTTCATCATATGTCCCCTGTATCCTAACCACCCTAATTCACTTGTCTTGTTCTCCGTCAACAGGTGTGGTTGTCTAAAAGTATGTAAAGTTTCGAGTTTGTTCTAATTCTCTATTTTCCATTGTTGTTGGCCGATCCACAGATCTTCTGTAACACATTTCCTATTCTCTTACACAACCCCTTTGGTACCAACATATGGAAAGTTATCAGTTTCAACTTTCTTAATAGCATTTATGATCACATCCCACAAACGCGTAGTAACATATCTCTAATCTTTGCAATCCTCTCCCATCTCCTTGCTTTCCATGACTCTTTCCATCACAATGACTCAATCTCCCATTCATTAACCTACAGTTCCATTTCCCTAACTTTTTTCTGTGTTTGACAGATTTATACAAATATGTGTGCTGCTTTTAAACAAAAGCATATGTGAGGTACTGCAAGTAGCATATCTAATTGTCTACATCCTTCCTTCACTTGGAAGGAATTCAAAGATCATTCTTGATCATTTATGTTGACTTCTTCTCTAGATTTAGTTCCCTCGATTTTTACTGACTTCATCAATTTCTTAGGGTTTCTAAGCTCTAGTCTTGTATCAACTAATTGTTATCTTAGCGTACTAACTTACTTTAAGTTTGTTTCAAGCTGATGAATAATTCTTGCAATTTAATATTATATTCATATCATTATTGAGATGATTGACTTTTCTATAAGTTTTCATAGTAGCTCTGGCAAGAAATAAACTTATCATATCTGAATCTACTCAAACAATAACGAAGTGCTATTAGTATAAAAGATTTCATTTCCAATGCGATTATTATGCTGGATGTTATCTGTATCTTGTAATGAGATTCCCAGAAGTTTGCTCAAGAGTCCAATCCTCTTGTACATGCAGTAGAAATATTAAAACATCATTCAATTTCTAAGACATTGTTCCTTATTCTTTGGCCAATGATTCATGAATTTAATTTCTCAGCTCGTTTGTTTAATAGTTTTCCCCCGAATCCTTTGATTGTTTCTCACATGGTTGACTTAGTTTCTCAGTATTTTTAGGGAAGCTTATTAATCTTTACTAGTGGTTGTCAAAACTGACACGTTATATACTGAAGAAGAGCCACTCCATGCTTCTGTTATTCTTGCCTTCTTTTCACTGTTATTATCTTTTCATAAATTTAAAGCTTATGCCTGTATAATAGGCCTGTATAATAGGTCTATAATGGATAAGATATGTAGATGATGGACTATATGTATCAAATAACAAAAACACAAATGCAGAGAACATACTGAAACAAATCAATAACATACATCCCAAAATACAATTCACAGAAGAAAAAGAAAAACATAACAAAATCAACTATTTAGACATAACCATCACAAGATACAACAAACACATACAATATGCAATATATAGAAAACCAACTTCCACTAACATCATTATACCTAACCATTCTGACCACCCACCACAACATAAAATGGCAGCATTTTATTCGTTATTTAACAGAATGTACAAAATACCCCTAAACAAACAAGAAACTGACAAAGAAAGAAATATAATACACCAAATTGGTTATGCAAATGGATACAATAAAAATACTATGATCAAAATAGAAAATAAAATCAAATACAAAATAAAAACTGAACAATTAAGAATTAATCAAACTGAACAACACATAAATAATAACAACAACAAAAAATGGGCCACATTCACATATATAAATAATAAAATGTCAAAACTAACAAAACTATTTAAAAACACAGATATAAAAATAGCATACAAAACTAATAAAAATAAATTACAAAATCTAAATAACTCACACAACAAAGATAATACAACAACCAACGGTATATACAAAATTGAATGCCAAGATTGCAATAAATGTTATATAGGACAAACAAAAAAACAGCTGAAAAAACGTTATTTTGAACACCTAAATGCATACAAAAAACCAAATATATATAAATCCAATTTAGCCACACATGCAATAAACACAGGACATGAATTCCCAGACATAACCAATGTAACACTAATAAAACATATACCACACAAAGGCACCATAATGAACATTTGGGAAAATTTACAGATTTACAAACATAAAACACAAAACAAATTAATACCAGAACAAATACAAATCAATACAAAACATGACACAATATTCAAAGCACTCAACATCGAAAATACACAAAATACAAAAACAGATACCACAACCACACACAATAATGCAACATTGAAGGACCAAAGACCAACAAACCACCATAATAACATCCAGAAGCCAACACACAAATACTGCACCAGAAGCAAGATGGCGAAGGTTGAAGATGGGAGAACAGGATCTCCCGAAACATGTCCCTAAAGAAAAAATACATCTTGAGGTAAAATAGTTATAAGTATTATAGTATTGTATACATCAAGAAACGGACTGTAGCAGAAAGTGATTGAAATATATATATATATATATATATATATATATATATATATGTAACAATTAGACTCTGTACGGTCTGAAAGTCCGTGTAATTGTAGTTAATTTCTAACGATAAAAGTATTACGTTTCCTTAAAGTTCACGTTGCGTCGTAATTACGTAACGACTTTCTTGCGTCGTATTTGACCTCGCCAATACCTGTTTACCTGTTTTAATTCTTAATTGTGATTTTCCCGTTTATAGGCGCCAAATTGTTTGTCCAAAACAATTAAAAAAGTTGTATAATTCCTTCGTTTATCGCAACCGTATCTCTCACTGGTTGTAGTCGGAGAAATTCAAATCTGTTTACCCGCGAAGTCTTACCAACCTGTATTTCCTGTAGAAAGAATTGTGACGGTGCTATGTTAATGAAGTAAACACATAAAGATTAATACATGAAATGATGAACAGGTATCAAAATAATTATTGGTTTATTAATGGTCAATTCTGCTGTTAATAATTACGATAACATGAAATTATAAAAATATATTACATTTTTGCTTGTTATGCTACGGCTATAAATAATTTACCACTCAGCGGTTGGCTATTCTTGACTTTGGGTCGTTCGACTGAAAGCTTATTAACGTTTTCTCTGCTTTATTCAGTCAAAAAGTTCTTTTGATTACGGCCAAAAAAGGTTTACAAAATGATTTTTGAAAGTACAATCCTTGACATCACGTCAATTAAATATAAGAATCTTCCTTTACAACAGTTTACTTATGGTTTAAAGCAAAAGTGAGTTCACTTTACAACATAGGTTAAGTTCGAGATTGTACATAAATCGTTTCTTATTTATCAAAGTGTTATTAATGAATTTGAACAATCTTTTAATACTAGTTATTGAATATTTTAATAATTATTCAGTGTTTATTAAGTTTGAACCATGTTTTGATATTGTGCATAAATTCGTTAAGTGTTGCGAAAAGTCTTGTGGGTGTAGTTAAGTAATTTAGTATTATACTTTACAAGTTTATTGATGTTTGATGGATTATTTTCATCATTTCTAGTGTTCGAGTCGTCCTCGTCTTATATGGGTTTTATTTCTTGTAATTCGGATTCAATTTGGTTTAATTTTGTTGAAATGTTCTGTCAATCTTGTCTCTTCATTGTTATTAAGTATTTTCTTTCATCTGCTTGGTTTATTTTACTAATTTCTATGGATCGACAATTTTATCATCTGCCCTCTTCTGATGCTAAAAATGGACTCTTAATTCGTTTTTTAACGGTTTTTATATAATAATGTTTTGTTGTCATAGTAACCAGACTACTCTCTATTGGCTGAAAGCATTTTGTACTCATTGTTATAAAGCTTGAGTTTTTGTTCAAAATGAATAAATATTTTCTAAGATATTTTCCTTGTCTTATTACCAATCTGATTATTATTATTATTATTATTTTTATTATTATTATTATTATTATTATTATTATTATTATTATTATTATTATTATTGAATAGCTTTTCTGATGTAGTTTATTTAGACATCAAACATGATTATGTTTTGTTATCTCTGGCCTATTTTAACATTTGGCAATTATTATTCTTTTTACTTAATTTTGTTATTATGTTGTTTTATGCAATTATTTTGTATTTTATTGTTCCTTGGTTTGTTATTTTATGCTTACTTATCTTTTTCTCTCACTGTTTACTGTTACTTGTGGATATTTTACAATTTTGTTTCACATATAGTGCAGGAAAAGGTTGCTCCAAAAGAAGAGGTTATATGTAAGTGTAAATATTTATGTAAGAGTATTCCTTATGAACAAAAACTGACACTTTTCAATGACTTTTACTCAGTTGATCATTGTAAGCAGCAGAATTACTTTCTAGGGTTAACTCAGGTCAAGCAAGTTGGTAGGCGTAGGCACGGAAGTTATGAAGATCCATCACAAAGTAGGCGTCAGGCCACTGTATTTTACACAGTTCCGAATGGAGAAGGGGACATAATTCAAGTGTGTAAAAATACTTTTTTTAACATTTTCGGGGTATCTTCTAAAAGATGTCATGGTTTAGTTAAACTCAAACAATCACCTAATCCCATTTACAATGAAAATAGAGGGAACAAGAAAAAAGAAAGAAAGTTCACACGAGACGATAAGACACTTGTTTGTGATCATATAAACTCCATTCCAAGGGATGTCAGCCATTATGGCCGTTCTAAAACAGAAAGGGAGTATCTATCTTCAGATTTAAACATACATAGGTTATACAGGGCTTTTAAGAAACTGTATCCTGACAGTCCTATTACATACCGCTATTATTACATAGTTTTTAAAAAAAATTTCCCGAAGATGTCTTTTCATGCACCTCGCTCTGACACTTGCCCAACATGTGATTTATTATCTTGTCAAACTGCAGCATCATCAGGTGCGGACAGAACTAGTTTTCAAAGTAAACTTAAATTACACCATTTTTAAGGCAAAAAAAGCACGGGAAGAAATGCAAAAAATTTCACTGAAGCTCAGTTGCCAAACAGTACGGACACAACTTTTGCCCTTGATCTTGAAAAAGCCTCTCATTGCCAACTTTAACGCATACAAATATGTACTATTGCCGCCAGTTATATAATTACAACCTTTGCACTCATTTTCACAACATTAGTTTCATGAACTTTTGGCATGAGGGCATATCAGGAAGAGGGGGAAATGAAATAGCATCTTGTGTGTTCCGAGCTCTTAAGGAAGTTGTTCCTACGGAAACCCTAACGGCCTTGAGTGACAACTTTGCAAGCCAAAACAAAAATAAAATGTTACTATTTCTGTGGATCTATTTAACCTGTATTGGGCTTTACAACGAAGTTAATCACAAATTTTTAGTTGGGGGACATTCTTTTCTGAACTGTGACCGCGCTTTTCCGTTAATTGAAAAGCGCAAAAGACTTTTGAAGTGTATTGTACCAAATTCTTTAAAAACATTGATAGAGGATGTTAAGGAAATCAACCCTTTCTTTGTTAACATTATGGAAGAATCTCACTTTTTTATTTTAAAATGGCAGCAAAAAAATACATCAACACCAAACATGTAAAAATATCTACAATATCCTGGTTAAAAGTATCCGCAGAAAAACCTGGAATTATTCAGGTAAAGAAATCCTTTATTGATATCGAGCCTTGGATGGAAATGAATGTCTTCAAAAAAGGCGTTACTGTTGAGGACATATCAAATTCTGCACTCCCGATGTTAACCTGTACATCACAAATATCTGAAGCTAAAAAAGTTGACTTGAAAAACTTGATTCTGTTCCTACAAAAGCCAGAAGACAAAGAGTTTTATGAAAATCTTATTTCTAAATAAAAGCTTATTATTTTCCATGGACTATAGTAAATACTTCATAAAACAGTAAAGTAACTTACTGTATTAACAGTACTTTAAAGTAGAGTAGTAAAGTAAGGTATAGTGTGTTTTTATTTGACAGTGTTAATCTAAATACATAATTTTTTTTATGTTTTATTATGAAAATTTCATTTGTATCAATTAAATGTGACGCGTGTAAAGCACTGGTGAGTTCATTTCATTATAATCATTACTCCACCTTATCTATTAAGGGTGTAACTTCCACATTACTAACGTAAATAATAGTGTAAGTGCCATGGTACTTAGTCCTTAATTTACGTTGCCATGGTACTTAGTCCTTAATTTACGTTACCTACGACGGACATAGGACCGACAATTTTCATTCACTTTAACTATTTTTCTCAAGTTTATATCATGTGGTTTTAATTTTCTGACTACATATTTTGTTGTGTTTAAGTTAAAAGTACTTTTTGCAAAATAGTGTGGATAAAAAATATAATTGTAAATTAAAACTATTCAAAAAACTCAATTATCTCTAAACTATGCTAAAGGCACTTAGGTCCTTTTTACTTCAAGTCTTCAATTATTAAATTTCACTTTTGTCCTTTGTATCGTGGTTTGTGTGTTTTATTGTTTGTTCATTTCTTTATCATTTTACATTTACTTAATTGCTAATACAATATTTTATTTGGGCTAGTACTTTCCATGATTAATGGTACATTTAATAATTTTTATTTGGAATTCATGTGTTCTTTTCATTTCTTTTGTCATTGGGCCAATCACTTGGGTTGGGTCATTGTCAATTGTCTCGTATACGTTATAGTCATTTTGTTTTTCTTGATTTAAAATTGTTCATTCTTCTTTATTTTCATGCTTTTTATTTTATATTTCTTCTCTGGTATTGGGGCTGCTTTTGGTATCACCTGCATATTTCTGCAACCATTTAACTTTGTAGTCACCGTCATCTGGACTCTCGAGTTTGTTGATCCTCTTCGGTATCACCTTCTCTGTCTCTGCGTCGCTGAAATTCCTCGCTCCGTCTACTGGATGCTGAGTTCTGACGTGGACCTCTAGTCGTCATGATGTACGGCTGGATGTAGCTGCATATGGATGTCCCTGCGTCCTCTCGTATTCTGCTCTGGTTCCTCTCCTCTTCTTATCTTGTCCCTCGTAGATGTCTCGAAGTTCTGTGTTACTTCTTGAAGTTTATCGTGGTTACAAATTCTCGTATATTCTTATAATATTTCTATAATATCTCTATAATATCGAATCTTATAGTCTTTTAAAAATAACTCGTGTTCCATTAGTACTTGCACCGACGTAATGCCGGTTCCATCGCACTTCAAGTTATGTAATACTGTAAAAAAAATTACTTGACTTTGTAAAATTCGCGGTTGCGAGATGCGTGGATTTCACGTACTATTCTGAGTTCATCTGAGAAAGAGTGTGTCGCTCGCTGGGGTTTTATACTGCTGCCGTCGTTCCATTCCTGTTGGAAACTGTTTTGACAAAATTGAACAGGTCCGCGCGTCGATTTAATTGCTAACTTCAACCTACGCGTCTTTCTATGAAGCGCACACTTTTTTATAAATATTATTTCACCAATCGTTAGGTATAATATTAAACTTTGTTTATGCAAATTATGAATGTTAAGGTGTGTAAATTATGGCAGTTATGGCAAAATTTCACACGGTGGCTGAACGGTTCCCACGATCATTGACCAATTAGTTTTCAATGATAGCTCCAGGCGCTACCTATGTTTTTACATATGTCGCTGATTCGTGTGACTTCTGGTTTTCGTTCAGTATTTAAAAAACTGTGTAAAATTTTCCACCCTCGTTTGCATAATTCAACCTGTCTCTCATTTACACACGTACACTAGCACACTGATACACACGTACACACGCAGACTGATACACAAGCGGCTGCCTGTCACTATGACGTCACCTTTGCCGGTCGGCGCGTGTTGGTTTCTCCCCTTCGCTACGATTTAAAAACCAACGAAGCTTTTAATTCCCTATACAGGCTTACTTACAATATTTATTTATTTAAAATTAAATACTACGTTTATTTCTTATATTATCTCTTATATCTAACGATTAATTATTACATTATTTTTATTATTTACATCTTATATACTCATACGTGCGTTCGTATGTTGTCATACCTCAGTCAGGGGTTGATACATAGCCTTTTGCTAAACGTATCGTTGCATAAATTCCCCTGCTGGGTAAAATAAAATTTGAATTTAATTCAAAATTTATATCTTAGCTCAGAAATTATTTATTTTATTTATTACAACTCACACTTAGTGGTTATAAGGGTTCTTAAAAATTTTTGTTTCTTTTTCCCTGGGTGGATTACGTCCCTCCCATGGATTTATAAGTTGACTTTTTATTTATTCATCCATAGAATTTACGGAATGCTGATCCATGATACTTTCCAATAGTTTTTCTTCTTGTCGGATCGTAGACGATAAATGTGTGTCGTCCTTTCTTCCTTTGTAATAAGTAGGGTCCCTCGTACAGTCTGAATAGTTTCTTTGGTGTATTGTCGATTCGTTTTCTCACTGGATTGCTTCTTAGTAGCAGTCTCTCTCCTTCATGGAATGTGATGAGTTTGTGCGTTCTGTTGAATCTCTCGATCATCTTCTCTCCAAGTTTTTCCATCCTCTTCTTCGCATTGTCGTACTTGTGACTCAATGGAATTTGCAGGTTTTGGTTTGGAGGTTTATCAATGTTCCTCGACCAGAATCTATTAGGTTTTTTTATTTGTTTCCAGTTCCACCGGTGTATATCCCGTAGTTTCACTGTATGTAGCATTAATAGCTTGTTCAAAAAATGATATGTACTCAGCCCATCGATTATGTTGTTCATTACAGTAGATGCGTAAATGTTTTCCTAACTCTTTATTTACCCTTTCAGCAAGGTTTCCTTGTGGGTGTCGTATTGACGGTAACACTGGTTGTATGCCGTGCTGAGTTAGCGTTTCTGTCCATGTTTTATTTTGAAATTGTTTACCTTGGTCACTCAATATCTTTTTGATTTGACCATACTTCGGTACGTATTTGCGTAGTATGACATTCAGTACACTTTTTGTGGTGGGTCTTCGAATAGCGTAGAGTCGAACTGCCTTGATGAACACATCTATAAATACAAGTATGTGTTTGGTACCCCCGTGAATAGCTCTCGGAAATGGGCCCAGGAAGTCTACTGCTACTAATTCTCCTTTTCCCTGTGTCTTGATATTTTGCATATCTACGTATGTGTGAAGATTCGGATGTCGTGCTGTTTGACATTCGTAGCATCCTTTTAAGATTGCTTTTATTCTTCTAAACATATTATTCAAAATGAAGTCTTCCTTCAAAGCTAAATGACATTTTAAAGCAGACGCATGTGCTAAACTTTGATGACATGGTATAATTAGTGTTTTTAGCATCTCTGGTGATAGGACTATTTTCAATCATAATTGACGTGTTTGTACAATATACTTTTTTTTATTGTATATCTACCAGATAATGGTGATAACTTCATGTGACTTATTTGAAGATCTTTATTTTGTTCATTTGCTATATTGTTTAACAAATATTTAACTCTATCATCTGTTTGATATGTAATGTTTAATATTTTAACATCTTTACACTTATTTATATTACTTATTGTTCCCCCTTCTGTAGGACAATAGGTGTTCGACAACATTCTTTCCTGTTGTGTATTGTTTAGGATGTCACGCAAATCATGTGTGGGCAGGTCTTTTTTGAAACCTGTCCAAGCTGGCGCTTGGTTACCCTTCTGCAGTCATACAGTTCTCTTGTCTGTTGTCGTGCTACGATCACCCCCTCTCTCTTTGGAAGTTTGCGGGCGTGTCGGCTGTTGCACAATTTTATTTTCATAATTATTTTTATTATTATTATGATTATTATTTGCATTAATGTTATGTACATTTGCATTGTACGCTTTTACGTATTTTTTCGACGTACCTGGATGTGCGTACGCTCCTTTATTTGGAGTCGGGTTACTTTTTTCAAAGGGTTGTTTATATTCTTTCCACTTATCTTCTTTCTTCTCAAACTGCGGCGATTTGTGGTGTATTGGATTTGGTGTAGAGTACTGCTGCTGCTGCGGCTGGTTGTCTCTCCATTCGTACTCTTTATTAACAAATTGTGATGATTGCGTTACAAGGATAAGAAGTTCCTCAATGGTTTTAACTCTTTGGGTATATACAGCAAGTCTAATGTGTCTGTCAAAGTGATAATTTAGTTTTAATACTAATTCGTGCTCCGTGAAACTTGGTCTAAGATGCTTACACCGTTCGACGAGTTGTATTATGTAGTCTTCCATGGAACGTTTGCTGTTGACGTAATACCGCCCATACTCCAGCTGGTCTCGTACCTCTCTGGGTATGTATATTCCAGTATCGATTTTCGAAGGATGCCTTGAACTGTTCATAAGTTTCTGTTTGGTCCCGAACAATCGTATACCATTTGGATGCTGTTTCCTGGAAATGTCGACTTACAAAATCTATACGGTCTCTGTCGCTTAGGTTGCTTCCTATTGTTGCCATTTCTCGTTCATACTTTTGTAAAAATTCTATGGGGTTCTCCCATTTATTCCCTTTAAAACTGATCTTCTCTCGATCGTCTACCATTGCAGCACACATCATTATAGCACTGGGTCGTCTCTTGACTTCAGCTCGTAGTTTTTCTACCTCCTCTTGTAGTCCATCTTTCATATTGTTAATTTCCATGGAGTGGTGCGTAGTTTTCCTAGTGACCTCCTCCACAGCTATTTCCAGGGTTTCGGTCCTCCCAGTGAGTTCCTTTGTTCTGTTGGTGTTGTCCAGGATGCGCTCATTCACGTCTTTGTGTCTGAGGTCTTGCTCCTGCTTCGTAATTTTAAATTTCTCATTCCACTGTTCAGCCAGTTGTCGAATGTGTTTTTTAGTTTCACGTGTTGTATATTCACGCTGTTCTTTGAATCTGCTATCAATCTTTACAGCTTGTTTATTAAGTGACTGTTGAACTCGCTGTTCGACTGCTTCAACGCGTGCAGTAAGCTCTGTTTTCAAAGTATTACTGACGAGTTCTATATTACTTTCTAACTGCGTTTTCACTTCTTCAATAGTGATTTCTAATCTATTACGACTATCTTCTATTTGAGTTTTTAATCTCATATTGCTATCTTCTAATCTTCCTAATTTATTTTTTAACTCATCATTATTACTTTCTAATTGAGTTTTTAGTTCTGTATTGCTACTTTCTAATTGATTTTCTAATTTTTCACTTAGTTCTGCACTATTCGTTTTCAACTCTTCTTGAAGTCGTTTAAACATCGTTTCGAAGTCCATTCTTTGTGGCTTCGCCATTGTAGACTACGGTGTCCTAACTGATTCGTTGTATGAATTATATTTTTAATTATTGGTCAACCGTGACTTTATATTTCTTTATTTAAAATTTATTTTATTTATCAGTATTAATTTCACAACTCTTTTTTTTCTCTGTACTTAATTTAACAATCTGTAATATTATTTATTACATGAATTGACTATTAATTCTTTCTACAATATTTGTGCTAATTATTTATTAGACTTTATTTATATTCTGTGTTTTCTTTATATTCTGGGTTTTCTTTATATTCTGGCCGCCATTTACTTGTAATGATAATTAACATTTAGTTCTTTATGTCGAGGCCCCACGTTGGCAGCGACAATTATTATAGCCAAATTTATTTTTAGACACTTACTTTTACACATATGCTCTTACTCAGTTGTGCGCACTTACCCACGTCTCGAAGGTATACTCTTCTTCTGCAGTATTTACCTTGATGTTCCCCGGCTGGGTCGCAGGCTTTGGTCGTTGATTGAGTGTGGATAAGCACGTGAATATCGTTATATAATTTTAATACAAGTAAAGAGTACAGAGGATTTAGTATTGGCTGTGAAATTAGTACGACTGTGTTAATAAAATCATATTCATTTGATTTATTATTTAAAAATTCAAATTATCATATTAATTATTATTTTGTTTGGGTTAATTACTATTTGAACCCTTAAATTCGATATGAATATAATGTAATTACAACGTGTTTAAAACATCTTATCTCTTATAACGATTAATTATTAAATTATTTTTATTATTTACATCTTATATACTCATACGTGCGTTCGTATGTTATCATACCTCAGTCAGGGGTTGATACATAGGCTTATGCTAAACGTATCGTTGCAATATAGATATAGATAGGCCTACATATAGATGCTGTGTTTCACCAGCATTGAACCATTTGTAGTACAATCGAAACAGGATTTATTTGGATTACTTGAACATTTTTCATATGCAACTGGCCAGAGAGT
This sequence comes from Magicicada septendecula, assembly GCA_034769895.1. Lineage (NCBI taxonomy): Eukaryota > Metazoa > Arthropoda > Insecta > Hemiptera > Cicadidae > Magicicada > Magicicada septendecula. The sequence goes on from CM068371.1 coordinate 314,477,534, forward strand.
GTCTCTGTACTCTGTTCGGAATATATGTGCCGAAATTAGAACTCAAAATAAACCCTCAACGCCACATTCCAAGGAATAGTGGGACAGGTTGAACTGTGTCGCGATTATTTTCGCGCCTCCTCAGGGTTATAGGTTACATAAAAAAAATAATGTTTACTAACTCCCCAAAAGCCTAAAGCAATGCAAAAAAATAAACATTAGACTTCTAGGAAGCGTACGGTTGAAAAAAAATGCATTATCGGTGTCACGTTTTTTAGTGGTTTTTCGCGTTTTTTCGCGGTTAGGCGTTAAAGTTTTCAAAACCCTTTCTTAGCGAGCACCTAGAAGACAAGAGGAACATACGTGCCAAATTTCAAGTTTGTAGGCTTTATAGTTATGGAGATTTCGTGATGAGTCAGTGTATGAATAAGTGAGTGGTATGTCGCTTTTATTATATAGATTATTATTATTATTATTATTATTATTATTATTATTATTATTATTATTATTATTATTATTATTATTATTATTATTATTAGTTATCATATTATTATTTTCTTAAAGTATTCCTATTATTTTAAGCGATCATGATTTTTGGAATGTTCTTACTTTTGCTGATAATATTTCACACCGGAAGGAAATGAAAGATAATTCAAATTCAAAATGTTAAAAGACAAAATAGAAAACGAAGCTACATTAAACTAATTGACGTTATTAAATTAACGGTTCAAATAATAATTATAGTGCTGTTCGCTTCAATGTGCATTATGCCATTGTGTACACCATTAGTGGCTGTGGTCATTGTAATTCTGTTACGTAAATATAGTAATGCTCTATGCACTTTTCCATATTTCACTGAACACACACACACACACACACACACAGACACACACACACACACACACAAACGTATATTAGAGCTGATGACATCGAATTTCATTCTATGCTGCAAAGCGTAGTTCCTAAAATATCGGACTGGCTGAAACATTGATTATAAAAAGTGCCTAAGCGTTGCTGAATAATATCTTTTTCTATACTTCTATTTTTGCGAGAAATTTTAATTGCAGCTGAGTGTGTGTGTGGGGAGATGTGTGTGTGGGTGTAGTTTTTAAGAAAGATTTTTCCAGAAAATGTTAAGACTAAAAGCGTATATTACAAAGAGTGTAGACACACGCAGAATTTTACTATTTAATTTCAAGGTATGATAAAAACTAATTCAACTACATTCAACTAATCGTTACATCTAAAGTCTCTTCCCACATTTCAAGTTTGTTAGTTGAATCCTTTCTCAAACTAAACACGACAGATGCCCCTTTATCACAACATAATCGCAGATTGATTTGTATTTAGAAAATTGACACTTTAACTTCCTGCGTTGTAGATCCTTCATAACGATATAGCTTTTAATGATTTGTATATTTTAGTAATTCAGATTCTAGTTGTTGGCATTTTATGTATAATGCACGGAAGTGACGGTCGATTGGATGTAACAGTCAAAATTTCAGTTCCTTACTGAAAGCAATTTCTCTTGTACGTTGCAACTATTCTGCAGTCAGATATAAGACCTGATATTCATATCTGCTATCACTTTTTAAGTCTCATAAAAACACTGCACAATATCTATCATTTCGTCGACTCACAAATTTATTTCCTCTTCTGTTTACAATCATTACAAAGAGCGGCCTCTAATCCGACGGCCTCTGCCTAATACCTTCATTTGTTTATTTTCTAAATTATTAGCGTGTGTTCAAATTTGTCAACGACTTTTTTCTTTAAGTATATTTCTGCGCTTAGATAGTACTGCACCGCTGGTTACTACATGACGCTTTGCACGTATATTTGATTGGTAGAAACGCGTAACGATCTAGGTCATTTGAGATGTCCTTTTCAGTCTTTAATTGAATACTCTACCCTCAATACAATGCAAGGAGGCCGATATGTAAATACTGGATTTCGATGTAAGTAAAACCTGGCGATATTTCAAGTGCGGAACGAAATGATTGTTGCGGTGATTATTGTGTTGGTGCGGAAATGTAAAACGTGACATTTACTGTTGCGTGTTGGACAAATTTAAATTGAATTATTCTGTAAGATAGTCTTTGTTGATTTCTAACTTTTGTTTCTGTTTAATTAAAAATTGTAGACATCATTGGTATCAGTTATTCTGTTTTCACTGTACAACATGACGATCCGTGTGACCGTTGTAACAATACTATTTTGATTAGGATATATAATAATACCGATTATATAATCTTTATTATATTTTTGTTACATTCTCTAAATATAATCAAGAACAATTGTGATTATATTTTCTCATTTACAGAAAGTTTAATTAAAATATTAGTTACATATAATTGGTACTGCAACCCACGTTCTGTCCAAAGTGCATAGGATACATTACTTCTGAAGAGCCGGGAGTTCCATACATTAAGAATTATAGGAATACTTATGTACCGCGAGCAGTAATATTGTACTGTTTCTAAAGAACTAAACAGGTACAGAATCAGAAGTTTACACATTGTTTTATTTAATTCAACGAAAACGTTTACTTGAAAAATTTATAAAACTTGGTTTCAAAGTTTAAATTCTGCCACAATGTTAAACACATATACCACATTCAGGCCTAGAACGTACAAATTTATCTGTTGTTCACACTAGTTTAACCAACACAAAATACTAGTTTATAATTGTCAATCTTATTTCGTAAACGGGAAACTATTTGAATCAGCACTTGTAAGATACGGGACGCGCTTGATAGTGAAACAGAGAGTGCTCTGGCAACGACAGAAACTTGATGTGAGACTAAACGTCTCAGTCGGAGTATGCACATTGTCAAACTACACAGAACTGACGTGAAACTCTGGCGGTAAAGTATCATCCAGACGCCACTACAGATAAGCATTAATTTAGATAATGTATTCAATACACAAGGTGTGAAGAGGATAACTTTCTCTACTAACAGTGAACATTTGCATCTTGAATTATACAAAACTAAGGCACAGTTGTAAACAGGAATACGTATAATTGAATAATAATGACAGAAAGGTTAATTACATTGAATATTACTATTAAAACACACACACCACACACACAAATACACAGTTCACAATATTATAAATTTACTGTAAACAGTATAGTGTTCTACTATTCATATCTATATAATAAATAAAGTCAAGTTACTACGCTAGCTACGTTATGTACTGGTGCGTTTGAGTTTGTATCTTGAGCGTAACTTTACGTACCCAACCAGGCCATTTGAACTTACTTGAGTAATGTCCAAAAACCGCGTTACATATAAAATTAATTTTGTAGACAGAAGAGATATCCTATCATGCAATAAAATAATTACAACGAATTTATAAAATTTTATTTTATTTGAAAGAGTACTAAAAATTTTTAAATGTATACCCCTTATCATAAGTGAGCACGTACTTGTTCATCATATTAAGAACTTACATTTATATTACAAACCTGTTTTGGTATATAATAAAAATAAAATTTACTTTAATTTTGGTGATTTGCAGAGATTAAGAAGTCACTGAAAGTTACCTATATAACTGGCAATTAACAATTTGTAATCCTGATCACATAATATTTTTAAATATATTCATCTTAATAGAATTAGTATTCACCCAAAGGAATATTTAATGCCTAGCGTACTCAATGAAATCATTAAACAATTTTCAATTTTCATTCTCTTAAACATTGCTACATCAATTATAGTATTTGCATTTTATAGACTATTATTTCAAAATGTATATTTTACAGGTATTTTATTCTCTTTTATTATGTCTGTTTATACTGTCTTTTTATTTTAAATCCATTCGTCGACACCTATTAGTATCGAACACTCTATCTTCCTGTGTGTGACCGCGGGGCTCTTGAAGGTTGTGTGTGTGTGTGTGTGTGTGTGTGTGTGTGTGTGTGTGTGTGTGTGTGTGTGTGTGTCCTGCCTCGTCAGTCATATACCTCAACAAAACTCTCTACCTACCCACAAAACAACAGCGTTCTAACTCCAATGATGGTCTAATGCCGAGAGAGAGAATAATTTAGTAATTTAGGTACCCCTCGACATGGCATTCCATCCCTGTCCAAGATTGATTAAACAATTTCAATCCTATCCCGGATTGTCGCAACTGGTTTGGCGTCACTTTCAACAATACAAAAAAATGTTTCCCTGTCCTAAGGAATTCCATCGTCTGTACAACTCTCTTATCAAATAAAATACTTGTTCTTGATTTGCTAGATTTTACACTTCAGCTATGTGTTTCTATTACTTTCTAATTTTTTGTTTAACGGATTAATAAACAAATAATTACTATTTAATAAATCAAGTTGTGTTAGTGGTTGTAATCACAAACAGAAATAACAATCTCGCACACGACTATAGAATTTTTTCCAATTAGCGCACATAGCTTTACAGCTCATCATCAGATCAGAAATATACAATAATGGAACTAGACAACACCTTTATACCCCCAGTTACCTTACAACGCGTACACATTTTTGTAAACAAGTCTTAAAGTAAACGCCCTTACTTACCGAGTTCTGTCACAGATGTCGGTATTTTTACATTTCTTTCTATTTCATTCTGTGTGTATGTATTTGTGTGTGTGTGTGTGTGTTTTTGTGTGTGTACATCCCTTTCTATACCTAACGTTCTAAAATATCTCTCATTAATTACTTTTAACTATAATATAGTTCTTTTCGGCATAGTTTTTGTTGCATTATGTTGTCAAAACCTTCCCTCTTTCTTTCAATAATTCTAACTTAAACAACAACTTGGGTAAACACGGAGTCCTATCACCGCCATGGGCGCGGCCACTCACCCTTTCTTTTCAGTTAGTTACCCTTATTTCAAACACAATCCATGTGTGCGATTTAGATTCTATCCCTAATGTTCTCTATCCGCCCACTACCTTTTACTTTTAATTATATTAAAAAATATTTCTTCATTTTCAAAATTACTTATAAAACTCATTAAATTATCCAACACTTTCTCCCTTTATTTCAATATTTCTAACTCATCTCTAAGTCCTCTTTCAACTGTATTAATAATTACTGTTAAAGTCTCATAGATTCAACAGGATTAAAAATTTGTGATTGTCTTGTACAAAATGCCTTGCATATAAAGAATTTCCTGTTCTATAACCTTCTCCTCGTTTACGGTCAGACAATCTGCATTCGAGTTTCCCTCCTGTCTTGCCTAGATTCACTTAGTTACATTCTTTGGATTTTAATTTATAAACTCTGCTTCTCTGTAAAATTGGGATTTCTTCTATATTTTTATTCCTTATCTTACCTTGTTTTACACATTTTTAATTACTATATCTACTCCGTATTTTTAAAACATTGTATAATTTTTCTGGTATGTGTTCCTATGTATGTCAATGACCCTACATAGTTCTTTTGTTCTGGCTGATATTGAGCTTTCTTCCTCTTAATACTTTCTAGGCTTTATCCATTATATTGGAGTTATAGTTGTGGTTCTTTACAATTTAGAAACACCAAGTTTCTTTATATTACTCCATTCCACCTCTATGACTTCACTAGTAGGTATGAACTGCTTTATTCTGTTCTGATAAAGATGTCTGAAACAGCAACACCTACGACGATTTATGCGAGTGAGGTGTGGGTCATGACAAAAAAGGAAAGTGCCAAGATTCAGACTGCTGAAATGCAGTTTCTTCGAAATACTTTAAATTATACATTCCACGATAAAATAAGTAATGACGATATCAAAGCAGAACTCGAAGTAAAGGTCATAAATGAAATTACTTCAATTTACAGAAGACAATGGTGGTATCATCTGCAAAGGATGACAGAAGATCGATTGCCGAAAGCGGCACTGAACTGTAAAGCTATTGGTAGAAGAGACGTGCTATTGGTCGTCCGAGAATGAAATGGGTGCCGGAACAGTTTTATATAAGAAAAAATAACAAGACCAATTAACAATTATACTTGACTATATAAACACATCGTTCATATCGTTCATGTTAAGTTTAAACTATACATACTACGAGGCAGGGGCGGTAACAGAAATCGCGGGGCCCGGTACAGATAAACCCACGGGGCCCCCTTCTCGTTTCCACCCCGACCCCCCACACAAACACCCTCACAACACACCACAGTCACAATCACGTTTAATATTACACACATAGACGGTGACTAAGGAACATAGGAAACTAAAATTGAAACTCTAGATCATGTTTACTTTGTATCAACAAACATTGAAAATTTAATAAAAGAAATGTATGTAGTGTACATAAGGGTACACAAAAAACAAATTCTAAAACGACTTTATATTAACAAAAACATAAAACTTAATGGTAGATTGATAGGTTACAACCATTTTTAATATACATATCGTAAAAGTCCTATAGTATTAAATGAAATTTATAATTAACGATGCATTAAAGTAGTCTTCTTAGTTTGGCTGTAGCAGAGTCTTTTATGACACTGTCAAAATCTATTTTCCTTGAAATTTCTAGTTCAATGGAAAGTAAAGCACAACTGTTCAGGCGGTCTTGCGTCATGGTTGTAGGAAGGTAGTTCTTTATTAACGAAAGCTTACTAAATGCTCGTTCTCCTTCAGCAACTATGAGTGAAATTGTGCAAAACATTCTGATTGCTATGCTTGTGGGAAAATTCCTTCAAGCCGCAATTTAAAAATGTTATTTAAAAGGTCTATGGGCCCTTCCTGGCTTTCAGCGGTGCTTTCAAAGGTTACTTTGTGCACATTTTATTTTTTAGGTGCACAATCTCATCATTAAACGAGGCAGTTAGGTCACTGGGGTACTTTTCCCTTAGCTGAACAGATCGATTTAGAAGTTCCTCCTTATCTAGGGTCTTAAATGACAATATCGGGGAAAACAAATTAGGAGTTGTGCTCATATGCTCATACCTATTGGCAAGCTGAAAGATAAAGTCTAATATGACATAAAATACATTAATTTTAAAGTTTTCTCTGGTTCTAAGAGGACTTGCGTAGCGGACAGTGTTGTTTAATTCGGATGACAAAATGGCGAATTCGATAGTCGCTAGTACATTTTCGCGACAACAGCTATGTTCAGATCACTACTAAGACTATTGTGACTGTCAGTTCACATGACAAGTAGTCCAGGCGCGAAATTTGAGTGAAAAAAGTATTAAAGCAATGAAACAAACAATAGTTTCAGTGTGTAACTGATAAGTCTTAATGTATTTTGCAATAATATAAAATATCAAATTATATGTTTGGAAAAATTAAATTTAAAAAATTAAGTATTATACCTATTATTTGACAGTCTAAAAATATTTGTAAAAATAAAAATAGTAATAAAAACATTTTTATTCTTTTAAAAAATGTTTATATACAGTGATTATTACGATATCATGCAAGATTAAAAAACGTTTTATTTATCATATATAATACCTTCTAATGCATTTAAAAGAAGAAATAACCCGGGAAAAATTTCTTATGTCTGATAATCCCTAGTATTTGGCGATATTTAATTATGCCCAATCATATCAAAGCAGATCTGTTGTTACCTATTTATGTATAAATTTCATTTAAAATTTGTGATATCAATGTTAAATAAAACGTTTTTTTATCTTACATGATATCGTAATAATCATTTTATATAAACATTTTTTAAAAGAACAAAGAGTTATTATGAAAATAACCTGATGCATAAACAAATATTATCAGACTGTCAAATAACAGGTAGGCCTATAATACTTAATTTTTTACATTTAATTTTTCAAAACATATAATTTTACATTTTATATTATTGCAAAATACATTAAGACTTATAAGTTACATTCTGAAATTCTGTTTTTTTTTTTTTTTTTTTTTTCATTGCTTTAATACTTTTTTCACTCCAATTTCGCGCTTGGACTACATGTCATGCGAACTGACAGTCACAAAGTTTTAGTAATGATCTGAATATAGCTGCTGTTGCGAAAATGTACTAGCGACTATCGAATTCGCCATTTTGTCATCCGAATTAAACAACACTGGTAGTGGACAGGGGAGAAAGCTATGAGACGGGAAAACAATAATATGCCCTCATAGCTATTAAATCGAACAGGTTCAAATTTAATATTGGTCCTGCTGCGGTTAATTAGAAATATTTTGTTGTTTTTCTAAATCATAACCAAACTAAAATTATTTATTCTTAAAAATTGTTTTACACAAAAAAATGGAGCCCCTTTCGGGGCCCCCCTTGAGCTCGGGGCCCGGTACAGCTGTCCCCTTTGACCTCCCTGTTACCGCCCCTGCTACGAGGTGACGGGTGCTTAACATCGCCCGTGCGCGCGTGCTTATCAGTACCTGGTAATGGTATGTATACTATCTATTTACTTATTGTTTACCTGGTAATAATATTATTTATTTACTTATTGTTTAGCCTGCCCACTGTTGTGGGTGTAATCATTACAGGCTATACAAATTTACACATACAATATGCCATACGCATCACATAATACGATACACGCTATAATGTATCGCGTAACTCTAATGTAAATGTGCAACAAAACAATAACTATGTAATAACAATGCAATAATAAGTAGTTTACTTACATAACATTGTAATATTCTTACATCACATTCACAATACAGTAATAGTACATACATATTACATACGATTACACTACTTCATATACCCCGTCTTCTAACACTTATCTTTCCGGTTCACTCTACCCTTTATCATACCCCTTACTCCCATCCATAAAAGCAAAAACATTGGGTAACTTATGTTTGAAAATAATGTGGTTTTTATTAAAATAAAACAGAAATAATTTTGTTTTAATGTACCCGCCTCTTCTTATAACCAGTATACTTTGTCCTCAAAACCTCTATCCGTTCTATATTCTTATCATTGAATTCTTGTATTTCATTGTCCATGACGTGTCCGTTACGTAAAATAATCCGTTACTTCTGCAACAAATTCTGCATAGGCCAGACAGGATGTAGCTTCAAACAAAGATACATTGAACACACAAAGGCACTACACTCCACTACAGAATCCACCTTTGCAAACCACCTCATTGAAGCAAACCGCACATACAAAAACATCGAAAATAACATGGACATTCTACACGTACACACAAAAGGCCGAAAACTAGAACTCTAGAACAATTGGAAATATACAAAGACACGAAAACACATAAAAACGACATCCTAAACGAACAGACACATTTCAAATCACACGTATTATTCGAACATATCACACCCCACACACACAATATCGATCTTTCAAAACTCGATACCGTCGCCAACAATAAGACGGACAGTGCTCCCAGCGGCAGCCTCTGAAGAAGCTTTATAAAACTTTTACGTGTTTACCCATAAAAAACATTGTGTTCCGAGCCAGTAGTGAAATAATTATGTTTACTTATTATTGAATCATCAGCTAACAATGAAATGGAAGGGACAAGCCAAATATGAGGAAAGGGTTTCATAAGTACGGTTATAGAAGTGTTCCTGAAGAGAGTCCCATGGAAGGAAAACCAGATTCACATAAGTTGTCAGCGTACTACACTATGGGCCGCTATGATAAAGTGCAAGAAACTGTAACTATTTGAATAGTTTAGTAGTTTAAATAATTTATGGCTATTTACTAAAATATATGATGTACTAATTGTTTAAAAACTAAAGGTATGTAGTGGGTTGTAGTAAAAAACATAGTATTATACTATAAAATATGTAGTATTGTAGTAATAAATAACAAGAAATAAAGAGGCTTCAATTTTATTAACATTATCTTGACACTTTGAAAGTACGGTATTTTCTTAAGTACTAGTCTAATTAATTTTCTTGTGTTTTTAATTTACTTGAGAATATGCACATTAGAATTTATCTTTTTTTTTGGGGGGGGGCCCTCAGTCTTTCGACTGGTTTGTACCGTCTCCTCATATACCAGTGTGCGTGTGTGTGTTACGGAGTCTCTCACAGGTACTTATATGGGACCTACAGTTTAACGCCGGATCCGAACGGCATATTTGGGGAGGGTTTATACTAGGCAGGATACCTCTCGCTGGTTAGCCATCGGCTTGCGAGGGGGAACGGTCGTATCTAAATCAGATGGCCCCGGCGGGAATCGAACCCGCGCCGACAGCGTAGCAGCGCCAAACAGTAGCCACTACGCAACGACCGCTCCAATTTATCATTAAACTGAACTAATTTAATGACAATAGAAACCTTTTTAAACCCAAGCAAAATTAAACTACTTTGACATCCAAACATCCACTTTTATAACACACGCACACGATTGTATGGATTTATAGACTTAAAAGTGTTGTAGTGGGAAAATACCACGGTCGGTAGCAGGGCACAGCTAGTAATCCAGAGTATTTTGATCCCCGCGGTAGGAGGTCTATAAGAAGCTCGGGGCTTTCTCACAATCCTGGTCACCATTAGTAGTAAACTAAAATGAGACTGGAGTCTAAATTTCGTAAAACACGAAACTATATTAACTTATGTAAAATTTACAATTAGAAACAAGACACATCATTTACGATGACATGACAAAGCAACATTCAATTAATCTCGTACTGATAAGCAAGTAGTTTATAAGTTGAATGCCTGTCAGCTTTCTCAATGCGCGTCGTAAGCAAAGAACAGCCGCCATCTATATGTATAGCTAACGAGTGCAATTAATTAGAGCAAGTCAGTGTTTCATTAGAAAATATCAAAGTACAGATGCGATGTGGTTGTTAATGGTTAACTAAGAGAACATTAATGACAAAACACCGGTACATATTTTGTAAAAGGTAATACAATTTTTTTTCTTTTCCTTACAATGATCAGCAACACACAGAGTTTTATGGATGCTATTTAATTAATCATAATAATGGATTACAGATTGAAAAATATAAAATAACATTTTTTATTAGAATTCAATTGGTATTTTAATGGATCACAACTCATTAAAAATAGGAGTTCAATAAGTAAGTAGTACTGTATTGTATAATGCTACTGAAGACATCGCTCTTTGCTTTACGTTGTGGTAATACAAATCACGACGCTTACGTATGATTTGTGGATTGATACAAGGCATTCAATAGGTTTAACACATGCTCATAGAGACTCAGTAAAAAGTTAACATCAATGGCTAGGTTGGGAAAGTAATTTATAAAATTTATTGGTCCAAATAAGTTTTAAAAATTACACATAATACAGAACAAATGATAAAAAACGCGGAGTTATACCAGGTATTATGTTTGCACACATCAGTTTAATATTTAAGATGATGGAATAATTGGAATAAACTGGCATAATATTATCATCATTAGCTCCTTGCGTTTCTAACGGAATCATAGCCGTCGTCCGACCCCTTCACTCGCAGTGTACAATATACAGGTAAATCACCACGATTGCATTGTCACTGCTACTGTTCGCTTCAACCTTACGCATGTGGAGTCAACTGTCGTATCCCAATCTTCCAAATATGTTATCCTAGGTATCTCCATCTTCTCTTCCTTATAATCATATTTCGTTAGAATTTTCACGATAATTTCGTCTAATCATATCCGTCAACTTTTTCGTATAAGTTGAAAAATTCCTAGACCCCGAATCTTGTAGTAACTGACGTAAATCCTTCACTTACCTTAAACCTCTAAATGTGATTGTCTTTCAGCCAAACACGTTCTTGTCATTTTCCATCATATCTTAATTTCTGGTGTATTAAATCGTGTCTACCCCTGACTTCTGATAGCTCAAACTTATCAGTAAGACAACGTGCTCTATACCAACGATTTTTCAAAAGCTTTATTTACGTTTTACGTTAAACGGCGTACGCGTTAACAAACATGTTTGTGTCTATAAATAATTTTTCGAAGGCTTCTTCTTACCACTTTGCTTGAACGTATACTCGCCAGTAATTATACTTCCCAGTTTAAGAAACTGTTTTGCACATTCAAAACTTGTATTGCCTCTCCTATCATTTGCTTTGATCTCTTTCCTGTTCTCTCTTATAACTAGCCTACATATTAGTTTCCTTAATGTACACTTTTAGAACATTAAGAGTTCCATAGAATATTTCTGCAGAGTATCACCATTGACTTTAACATTGTTTGTTTTCTTTTAGAATTTTAACTGCTTCCTCAATATGGAATTTTGACTTACTCCCTTTCTACATACTTTTTGTATTCGTACTTCTACACATTTTTGTAAATATTAATATTGTAAAAAATTTTACAAAAAAATTTATAACGTATTTATATTGTAAAAAATTTATATAACTTTTCTTATATGTATTCAATGAGTACATATTTTCATCGTAATTGTAAAAACTATCTTACAGTTAAAGTAATTAAAACACTAATAAATTCAAAGACCGTGTAATATACTCCACCTTAACTTACCGTTCTGTATGCATTATTACACGCAAAATTAGTAATTTTTCGCCGTCCTCATACCTGTCCTAAAATTATACTAATCTTATGCATTGTATTTTCTTATTTTACTCTTTTATCGTATATCTTTACTATACAATATAGATAATAACTTTTGTGACATGCGGTTAGATGGAAACGGTTCTGCAACTAACCTTTTTGCTGCCTTTTCTGTTTCTATAACGGCAAACATTTTGTTTTTCTTTTTTTTCGAAAGCATCTGCTGAACTAATCCTTTCTTTATAACGATCACTACGATTCTAAAGACTTGTTCTTTCATAGTTACATACATTTCTTGGCAGCGTGCATTGTAATGTAGTAGACTGCTATTGCTGCCTTTCTCTCATTCAGATTTTGAAAGGTATAATGAAATTCATATTTTATGACTGATGGCCCCAATTGTTTAACTTAGATGTGGCCACTCCCGATTACTTTGATTTTTCCTGAACCCTGCATGTTCGTTTTTTAAGCTCATGTTTTGCCCTTTTTGTATCTTCCTTAATCTCTTCAACAGTCTCTTTAAACATTGCCTTACTCCTCTCAGTATGCCAATACAATGCCTTCATTCCTTTGTATTCCTATGCATTTTTCTTTGTCCTTAGCTTACTTTCCCTACATTATACTCGATGGTTTCTCAATCAAGTCATGTTAATACTTACACCATACAAATATCACATTTTTTTACATAGTATTAGGTACTCAAGTGGTATTACAAAAATTATAATGTTTATCCAAAGTTATTCTGTACGTAATTCATTTCTTTACTTGTCGATTAGGCAATAACATCAACAAATAAAAGATAATTGCAAATAATTTTATTTGCTGTTTATTTGAAGTAATTTTATTTGTATTTGTTGTTAATCTGAATTTATTGTAAATTGAAATTTATTTTTGTATTTTTAAAAATTTGTAAGCCGTTTTCTGTAGTAGGTGCAGGACAGAATCGTACGTTGTCTGATTTTTGTTGTCGTTGTTCTGTAGGCCTATACAAAATATAGTTTGTTCGCTATATCACTGTGAGAGCAAAAACAACCAACCCGTTGACTAACGAATAGAGTAGACCAATTTCTCTCTAAACGATTGCTCTCTATGACGTACTTGGCATTTTAATACCTATATTCAGTTTCAAAGTTCAAATTAGGCATGAATTACATGTTATGAAAATCGCTCCGAATTCCATTCAAAAAGAGTAGTATGAGCATTGTTCATCAACTTCTCGAATTGCAGGTCAGATTATTAATTAGTAACATTACGCTAATTAGATTTTATAAAATTAACGTAATTATTCTGAAGGAGCACTGAAAATATCCTAATTATGAACTAGTGTAATGTATATTAGGATTAAGAGTACCAACTATGCCATCATTAAATAATTAGCGTTGAAATGTTAATAAAAATGCATTCGACTCGTGCCCGTAATATTAAGATTGATAAGCCGACAAATATGTGGCCTTTTTCTGAATCAAAACACTTTTCTAATTGGCCTGTTAAAATAAAGACAGTAATATATAGATGTGGGCAATGCCATTTTGTTTACCTGGTGCACATAAATTTTATCTAAAGAAAGTATCTTATAGCTTTGTAAAATATAAACACACTATACTTTATAATTGTAATTATGGTATTCCATTTCATACAATACAAAATATTTTCAAATACGTACAATCAATGAATCCGACTGTGAGTATTGATTTTTACAAAATTTATAATCTATAACCGTTAAAATTAAATGATGCCTATATACGTGTCAGATATAGAGTACACTTTCAAAATAAATTTTATGAATTAAGATTGACATTTTAACATTTAGAATATTTTCTTCAATTGATGAAAATAAATTACAATTTAATTAATATTCAAATTGCTTTAGTACATAAATAGGTAAACACTTTACAACACCAGCGATGTGTAACGTATGATACTAACAATCGTTTAATTATATTAAAATTAGGTAACTAACTATAATAATTAATTAAATTAAACTTCTAAGGAATTGTGTACTTAAAATAAAGATATAACAAAAGAAAAGAAAAATGCAATAAAATAGTGATAAAATATACATACTTGTATGAATATAAATAACTAGAGGTGTAGAAATAAGAAAGAAATGGACTATACGAAACAGAAACATATTGAAGCTTACGACATTCTTTGTTGAGCTTTTGAAGGTAAATATTTAAACTCAACGTCAGGAAAATGTTTTTTAATATTTAAGCGCAACAGCGGAGAAGTTAAGAGGACAAACACTGAAATCAGGTAAGCAAAATGTATTTAATATTTAGTTTTGTCGTAGCTAGTTCTGTTGGCTATTTCGTTTAATATCACCAGGCATGCTAAGGTTTAATTTGAACAGTCTATATTAAAGTGGTTATTGATCCCATGCTACTTATTACACTAAGACAATTAAATTAAATGAACAAACTATACGTATGTTTCAGTTTGTGCTGTTATAAATTTTAAGATATTACATGGTTTTATTAAAATACTGTTGGTAAACAAAAGGATGTCGTTGGATGCAATATCTATTTTTATTTCTTTTAATACACCAGTACGTTGTAGGTAGTTTAGACTTAATTAGTGGCATAGTCTTATGATTATATTCGATTACAACAACAAAGTAGTCTTATCTGGAAATACATGAACTGAGTTATAAAACGTCAGAAGAAAATAATTAAAATTTAATTTTGTCATATGCTATGTAGGTCACGCTACCGGCGACCCTTTCTGTACTTCCTTGTAAAAACAAATGTAGTTAAATAATGCCCGCAACATTATGCACATTGCTAGCGTAGTCTGAAAACACACACAATGGTAATTTAATTCTGATTGATCGCCGCATTACTTCACCTATTACACTGTTTTTGCACGTCAGCAATGCTAGACGAGGTCGTCGATTAAGGTCTCTTCTCTAATGACGTCTAGGCTCTATTACCTTTCAATGGTTCCATTCTTGTGCTTCGTTGTTATGTCCCTTGACCTGATTCTTTACCCTCGATACATTATTGTTTTAATGTCTATAATTAATAAAACGCGTGTGCGCGCACACATGCACAGCCAAAACTGATTGTATTCAAGTTTAACAGAGCTATCGACATTGCTGTAGTGGTGTACACTTGTAAGTCTTCTTTGTATTGAAATTACTTTAAAAAATCATTTTTTGTGTTCACTTATTTCTCAAACAAAATTTGTAGTATTTTTTGTAGGTATGTGACTTTACAGTAATACAGTACTCATTTCTGCAGACTGTGTAGACTGTTAGGAGGTGCAGTCTTTGAATGTTGTCATTTTTCGAAAGAATATAAGTGTGTTTTTGTATGTTACCAAATTTGTAAATAAATACGCGTTTAAAGTGTTTAAAAATACATTAAGAAATTCTGCTTTCTCAATTACTAAGTTTAAATACAGAAGATAAAGGCAAACAGACTCATGCACGGTCTCATACTAGCACACATATGCGCATAAGGACACGCTGACGCTAGTACAAGAAGCATCAGGTGAATCCTACTAACTTGCAATCTGAACAGACGTAACAGCATATGGCTATTGTCAAGCAACGTTAGCACCCGCAGAGGGGTTGGAACGTTTTGCGCCGTATCCGAAACGAAGTATAAGTTATCGTAGCCAGTAGCGGACTAAAAGGGGTGACGAGGGGGCGGACCGCCCCGGGCCCCACTTAGCCTAGTAGGGGGTCTCCAGATTTGGGAAATTAAGTTTTTTGGTAAATTGTTTTAATTTATTTGCAAACGTTCTATTGTCACTTCCTGAAATGCAACACTAAGAGAGGTTCAGGATTTAATCGATCGATCGGTTTCAAAGGTTTTTTTCATATTATTTTGAAATCGACCTTACAACCCTACCTCATAAAGTGTTTACAGATATTTAAAAAAACTTACAAAGGTAAGTTTATTATTAGGAATACATTTATATTAAAAATGAAACGTAAATTTTTAACAATTTGTATTTTAGTTTCTACTTGTTAAAAAAGCTTCTCTAAACTGAAACTCATTAAGAATTATTTGCGCTCAACCATGATCCAAATCAGACTAAATGGGCTAGCAATTTTATCGACCGAAAACAAGTTGGCAAGGAAAATAAGCTTTGGTGATACAACAAGAAAATTTTCTGAGGCCAAAACTAGAAAACAGTCATTTTAGAAAGTTCACCTCATTTGCACTAAAACTGCTAACTGAAATGAAACAAATTGCCAAAGTATTGTTTGCTGCAATGATAAATTTGTTTTGCGGTATATAAGTTTATTGTATATTATAAAATATTGTAATAAATTTAATGCAGCCTATAAATAATACTACTTCTATTATTTCTTTCAATTTTGTACTTACGATATGAAAGTGGATTTTTATTTCCAACATTACTACAGCTTCTTATAAAGTTTCCTACCTTGATGTATCTATACAGTAATTAGACATTAAATATATAACAGTAAAGTGTTTTTGCTGTGTACCACTTAAAGATAAATTAGATTATAAACACCTGTCTTATGGGAGTGGGGCCTCAGAAATAAATCCGCCCCGGGCCTCCAGTGGCTTAGGTACGCCACTGATCGTAGCATTACTGTTCACAGGCATCTTAGAGAGAGGGCGGCAAGGCTGTACAAGTAGCGCTCGACAACCAATTCTCTGCTTTTGAGAGATGAATCGAAACCTTACAAACAAATTTGATCAACTCTTTATACAGTATACTTATATTCATTATAACTTATATTCATACAAATACGACAGTTAAAGCGTACGCAAAGAGAGTAACGTTAACAAAGACAGTTATTCGGGTCTTAGGCACTTCTGTGCGTTATTTGTCAGTTTCGGACATGAGGAGGAATCAAGGATACACAATCAGGATGTAACTTAAAGGCCAATATATATTATTGATTATATCAAGGCAGAAAGCTCTTAGAAAGAAATGATGAAAGGAGCGTGAAACTAGTGAATCGTAGGCGTGTTGGACCTGTAGCAATACAGCTTGAACAAATCTTCCGTTTCGGATTCCAAAAATCGGACCATAGTTATTTGTTATCTATTCAGCCAAACATTTCGGGTGCGTGTGGTGAAGTCCTCTTTAGTGCAGGAAAAGGACTACATTCTTAAAATATTTAATGAAGGTCGTTAAGCGCCAGAGGTAACCGAAACGTATCTGAATAGACGACAACCTGAAAACCGAAACAATAGCTCGACTACAACTCCGGCAGTAAAAACATTGTTGAAAAAAAGCAACTGTAATAATTTTATATTTTACGGAAAATCGCCTCAGCAGTTATATTTTACCAGCCTTTCTACCTTAAATTTTTGTTGACCAACTGACCGTAGCCTTTAAACTACCTCGTTGAAGCTTTTCTTTACTGAGGATTCTTCAAAGTTAAGTGAAATCGCAGTAAATAGTCTCGATAGTTCTTGAAGTTATGGACGGGCCACAATATGCGTCCAACATTGGCTCCAACATTTGCCTCAAGCTGGCCTTTTGAATAAACATATTTGATTGCCGGTAAGAATATGTGTCGTATATTGGCTGGAACAGTGGGATGTTGGTCCAGCGTTGGAATAAGTGAATTGTCTCAGTTAGGCAGTTTGAATCCAGATACAGGATCATGTAGTTAGTGTTGTTGCATTAAAGATTTCGCATCGTGTTCAGCTAATGCCAATGACGCTAAATATACTGAAACTTATGTCAAATCGATTTCAAACGTTATACGTAGCGTGCCCCCTGGCTTTGTACAACAAAACCCGGTCTACACATTTTGACATTTTCAGTGCAGCTTTCAGATACAAGACTACACACAGGAATTCGGACATTTAATTGACTGTCTTGCAGCTGTCTCTCCGATAGTACACAAACACGGGCAGTCTGTGTTAGTTAAATCTAAATCAGAAAAAAGGTACGTTCATACGCATCTCTCGTCTGTGACACATGCCTCACCTCCCTTCGGCTACATCTTTCTTCGTATACGTAATACTAATGTATAAAAACAAGTACACACGCGATTGTTTTGTGTTAAGGCCGTTTCACACTGACTGCTAAGCTAAGCTAAGCTAAGTTAAGCTAAGATGTATCTCGCTACCTGCGCAGAAAAATAGCGCCCATATGTTTAAATGTTTTGATTCTCGCAGAACGGTAAGATAAGCTAAGCTATGGCTTGCTATGTTTCTCAGCTTTGCCGGCCGGGAATATTTCACATCGCACATCTCCAACCAGCAAGCGTTGCGCATGCGCACTACACATGTAGGGCCACGTGTTAAAAGTTAACCGTCTAAATGTCAGATCGTCTTGACGTGTGTTGTATTTCGTTTTTATCTCTTATTAGTTTAATTTTTTTAGAATTTTTAATTTGCCGAGTTTTTTTTAAATATGGAATCATTAATTATTGAATTATTGAATTATTGAAACAATATCCATATATCCACTAATAATCAGTTATGAATACTTAAATTAAGTTATCATTAATGAAGAACTTTAAAAATTTTTAAATTTTTGCTTTAGAAATGTCCACTTAAGTACTTTCAGTTCTGCTTTTACAGTACGTAAAAATACAAAATTACTACGTACACGTAAAACAAAATATAAGCAGTATACATACTTGAAATAACTTACAGACTGTACCATGTGTATAAGAATATTTTATGTACAAAACAAGAATATTTTCTTTTTGGTTGAATTCATTGTGCGTCTGCGTGTGTGTGTGTGTGGGGGGGGGTCGCGCGAGCGCTTTTTTTAATAAAAAAGTGAATTTTACAGAACAGACAAATTAGGGGCAACTTATAAACAATATATAAATTATCATAGAAATAATTTATTGCGGGACAGATTACAAATTATGTAGCCTACATAGAAATACATATATTGGAAGTTCGGCAGAAATGTCGTGTGACAACACCCTTAAAATAGCGGTTAAAGAGGTTACAACATGGTTATTAAAATATAATGTCGAATACGCATTTATGCAGTTTTAGAAGTGTCTAGTTTAATTTCGATCATAACTGACCAAGATAGAGATTTGAGAAGAACTAAGTGATCTTTAGATACAATGATGACACTCCACCGAAGTAAACCAAAAACAACACTGAATTCATGAGAGAAATAAGAACCACATCTTAGCTTAGCTTAGCATTCAATGTGAAATGGCCTTGATTTCGTTCACTTACTTTTTGCTACATTTATGACTTGATTCTCCTTTTAGCGTCGTTATAAAAATATATCGTTTGTCAAGTTAGAAATTTATCAACAACAATCTCTTGTGAGTATTCGCATAATTCAATTTTGTTAATCGTAATTACCTCCTGTATTTGAGATTAATAAGTTTAAGCCTTAGGATAGACAAACGTTTGGAGTTTTCTACGTACTGTTTACCCCCAGCGTATACGTAGGTGGATTCCTAATATATTAACGGCATACGCCTCTGACCCAGATAGTACCCTGATACACCTCTGACGAGATAAACCCAAACGTAGGAGTGTGGATGGAAGGATGGAATACGTGGGAGACTGGGATGAACGATTACGAATCATTAAAAATCCATGACAGTCAGTAACATCATATCCTTCTAATCTCCTAGCGTAAACATTTTATAGTTTATATTTAATACATATACGCGTGCGTACACTGGAAAAATACATTACAGATAGTTGTATTGCTGGCCTTGCATGGAAGTCTTTGCTTAGCAAGTGAATCGTACCACAACTAAAAACTTTTGGTTAACGTTACACTAGCTTTCAAAATTTGTCATCAATACTTTGCCATTTTGGATGTTACTATTGCATCTTTAAATACTGTCAGGAACTGTTGGTACAACAGTAGTAAATCTGTGAAACGTTATCCAAGCGCTTTTGTGGTACTAATTATTTATAATATTGATGTATAAATTATAAAATTCATTACGTTTTGCAGTTAATAATAAAGTAAACTGATAATAAATGATAAAAGTAACTAGAAAAAGCCATATTTATTATTTATAATGTTTTGTTAGAGGTCGAAAAAGTTAAAGAATTACTGAATTTTTCACAAAAATAATATAAACTTTAGAATACTTGAAAGCGTAAAAATAATATTAAAAAGTTTAAGCTGTTATCAGAACAGTCCAGGGGCCTTATGAATTCTTCTGCACAATTCTAAAAGGCATCTCATGTACCAGTTTAGCAACTATTTCAGTGAGATTGTGACGATTTAAAGATTATTTAAATAGCACAAATCAATTATTTTGTTCTTATAACAAGTGAGAGTATAATCCACCCCCCCTCTGTACCTAGACACCTGTATCAACTTGCAAAAGTCTAGTACGAACATGCAAAGTACAATGTTATTAAGCGAAAACTAATAATCATTTTATTTAAATAAAAGACGTAATAATAATAAAGGAAATATCTAACTCCTAACTAAGAAAAGGTAGGATAATTTATTGTAGTTAATTAATGGACAATTAATAAAAATAAAGGAACGAACTACTTTTCTCTCAGCGCGTAAACCGCGCCAGCTTCCATACTCCCTGCCGCTAAACTAACGCCAGTCGCCGGAGAATCTCTGACATGTAAGCAGGTCGAAAATGTGTCGTGAAGTTAAACTTGCGTTTATGTCGCTAAAAAACGATATAACAAGAAGTTAGTGCTTCTCACTTAATTAATCCAATGTAGCGTAAGCGAAACGAAGATTAAAAACTAGTAATGTAGTTCAGACGTTGAGAAAATATTCTTAATAAATAAAAATCTTAGCCGACACATCTCTTTATAAAAAGTAAGTGGTAAGATATGTTCCTTACCATGTAAAAGGTAACATCAGTGCTGTTAAAATAAATAGGAATTAAATGTGAAAAGTGAACACCAACCCCAGGAGAGAAGTTACTACAACAACTGTACGAACTCCAAGTAGCAGAATTCCAGCGCCATGACCTAGACCACAATACAGAAACAACCAACTAAATGGAGGATCCAGATGGACAACGAACTACACCCAAGAAGACCTACTGAAGAGGATCATCTCGACCACCAGCCTCAGACTCACGTTATACTCAGGTGACACTAAACCATAACTTCTGTGCATACATTGTTTTTAACAACCTCAACAAAAAGAACAGTAAAGTTTCTTGTAAAGACTTTTAGATAACATAAATATTAGCATATTAATGTTTGTAGTTTCTGTAATGCTATAGTAATAACCTGCTGATGCTTAAAGGTAAAGTTAATATGAAATTACATCAGACTATTCTTCAAATAGTTTGGATGATGTTAAAGTATGTTAGAATATTATAAAGTTAGAACCCGGATCCGTGGTAATCAAAGTAATACACAGCTGTATGATTTTGAGATACTAAGAGTAAAAATTTAAAGAATATTTAATGCAGAATCTATAAGAATTTTCTTTTAAAAGTAAAGTAAAAAACAAAAGATGATCATTAAAGCTATTATGTTTATATCCGTAGTTAAAATACAATAATAAAGAGATGTTTTCGCTAATATCCAGAGAGTGAATAAATTTATGTAACCTTGGACAAATTCCTGATATATACATTGTCATAATTTGTTGGTAAGTAATTTTTACTAACTACGGCAGCTAGTTTAATTAACAGCAAACAATTAAACTGGTTCCCTATGTTATAATGTCTTAACAGGAGAGACGTTATAAGATTGTACACGTTATTACATGTAGGAACGATGGGAGGTACAGGAAATTGGTAGCCTTAAATTTACAAAAGTGCTCATTTTAGAAACATTGTTTTTTTTTATTACTTCAAATATTAAATTTACAAATTCAATTGATTTGTAGAGTCTCTTACTGAAAACATTTAATCTGATGACTGTGTCTGATCATATTAATTTTTACGTATTGTACACACCACTAAAGGACATAGAGTCCATAGCATTTGAAAGAATTGACATCTCCAAGCAATCACTGGAAAAAAAAATGGATTCCAGAACAAGTACCATAGCGAGTCATTCTTGGGAGAAATTAAAAGCCAGGAATACAAGAAACTGCCTATTTATAACCCAACTCGGGTTGAAGAGATATATAATAGAGAATATAATTACAACAGCCCCTTCCTTACGGATCTTATCAAGACAAATTTTAATATAACGTGGGCATTAAAAAATCCTTTACAGATTTGAAATGGTATGTGTGATACGAAAATTGGCGTTTCAAGGTTGTTGGTGAAATATTTTTAAAGGCAAACACTTTGATTGAAACTAAAAATATTGAAATATTAAGTATCCAAACAGATCTTATAGAATACAATGAATACAAAAATTGTATAATGAATGTATATTTTGTATAATGAATAAAAAATTATAAATTAAAATAATGGAAATAATTAACAAGGCCGTGGATAAAAAAGGTCGACTTCTGTAGTCTAGCTGGGTCCATCAACATTAATGTCCTGAGGAGGCATATAAAGACACAGGAAATATTAAAATGATTATTTTTAAAATGAAGTGATACTACAGTGATATGCATAAATATCTGAAGGTTCAGAATAAAGGTTATAGGTGGGCAATACATACTGAAAATAATGTAAGCAATAGCAAATTAAAAATAGTAGGATTCAACATAGTTGAGAAGTATTAAAGCAAATAGGAAAAAATATGAGACGACTAATTATTATAATAATATAGGCAAATAATAACAATACAGGTATAATAATATAAGTATAATAATGGGGTGGATGATATTGAAGCCAAGGACGGCCTCTAGATGAAGTTACAAGTGTAATTTATAAGTAACGATATGGGATTTTTTTTTAATCTGCATAGGACGCGTGGATACAAAACTGCATTGAGCAAAGCAAGGATTACGTGCCTTCTGTAACAGGAACTGTAAAATTAAATTAACGGACGTTAGCAAAGAATGGGCCAGATTACACGATAACAAATAAGAGTTATGAAGAACCAGTAACTGAACATGATATTGTTCAAACTAGAGTAAATATGAAGAATACTTTTGCTGTATACTAAATAGAGAATTTATACAAATAAAACATTTGTATTGAATCCCATTAAATGAACAAGGAAGAAACAAAGACAGAAATATTATCAAACAAATAGCAATAGACAGTGGATACAAAATTAAAACTATCAATAAATTAGAAAATAAAATAAAACAAACTCACTAACAAATCCCATACAAACTTTCATGTAAAAATCCTTCCACTAATGATAATATAAAATATTTCAACTTTACTTACCACGGGAACATAACTCGTAAACTAAGCAAACTATTTAAGGATACAAACTTTAAAATATCTTATAACACAGATAATATTGTTTTTAATCAAATAAACCATAAAACTAAATTCAACATTCACAATGAAAATGGAGTTTACAAAATAAAATGTCCATATCGCAATAAACTTTACGTAGGCCAGACAAAAAAAAACTGTCCAAGAGATTCTTTCAACATCGCAATGCGTTTTTGAAACCGAATATTTACAAATCTAATTTAGCCACACACTGTTTAAATAATAAACATAAATTTCCAGACATTCAAAATGTCAAATTAATTAAAAACGTACAAAAAGGTAACAAAATGAATATCTGAAAAAATCTTAATATTTACAAACACGATAATAATAATCTACTAATTAAAGAACAATTTCAGACAAAAAGAAAACAAAACGATTTATTTGAAATCATACATTTATTAGAATAATAAAATAAAACAATAAATATATTTATTTACTGTATGTACTGCTGACTACATAAACATTACAGCAATCGAAAATAGAATCAAAGTAAAATCGATTATCCGTTAACTATATTGTAAGCAGAACATAAGTCAGTGTGAAACGTGAGTCATAAGTGAAACGTGAGTCAGGTGAAAATAAACCTACATGAGTGTATTTATTTGAAGATATTACATGGGAGACCTGCAAGAAATTCAACGAGTTACTTACAAAAGAATAAAATAAAAAATTCTATAATTTAGAGCTAGAAAGAGATAGAACTTAAAAATTTTGCTTATGTACCTGCCATTCATAAATTTCATTTAACAATGTAATTAAATTAAAATTAGATAAAATAGTGAGCATCATCATCATCATCATCGCCACCTCCACATCATTATCGCCACAATCGTCATTTGATATTTAAGCTTTAGAGATTATATCCCTTAACGTTTCTATTCAGGAATTCACAATCAGCTTGGACTTTGGCGACTTAGTGATTTTGATATCGTCATTATCCTACTCTAAGGGGGCCACTCGTGAATCCATCTGTCTAGAATTAAGTGAATGGAAGAGGTGAGAAGAGAATGTACTATGTCTTGTGGTTTCTCGGACGGACAGTCGTTCTCGATGGTTGACCCGACTCGACATAGCTGAAGCAAGTAAACTCTCTGCACAACCCACCCCATGACAACGTCCAGTGTAGTGTATTTCTTAACAACTGCGGTTTTAATGCCATATGAACAAAGTAAACTAATATCTATGTACAAATAAAACGACCATTTTTAATTGAACCGGAAGAAACGTTCCTTGAATACCATATTATTTGTTACCTCTTAAAAAGTTACATAATTTTAATTTATTTATTAAACATTATTCATAATGTTGTGTCTGTTACACGCGTACCCGCGATGTGCATACAAAAAATATTATTTTTGTGACTACCCTAAAAAAAAGTAAATAAAGGACAATGGAAGAAATAAATATTAAATGAGAACATTGATATACGGATATTTATATCGCTGTAACAACAATGTCTCTATAATTATGTTTATTATCAGACAATTAATATTGTAGTTAATAAACATTTTTCTGTAGTAGGCCTTTAGTCAAAGCTCCTACTGATGGTTACAGGATTAGATTAAATGTGTAATTGATGTTTGTAGGCCGGTTGACAGACCTTTGGTACGGTCGCAAAGGCTCCTTTCAATTATGATACGTTATACAGTCCATTTCATTTTCAAATATTATTGACCGCTTTGTAGACAATGGCAAATTAAACAGCAAAGTACATTGTTCTGCGGCTTCACATGCGCGCGCCCGCGTGCTCGCCACAGATAATTAACTCTAACTGTTTCTCTCTTATTAAAGCTATATGAGTTCTCACCTCAGCCTCCTTCAATGTACAAGCACCTTTGACAATTTGGCCTTCGTTTGGCAATAGGAAAGACGTAGCTACTAAGGCACATCATCAATATATGTAGTATTCTGAATATGTATACTGTGTGTGTGTGTGTGTGTGTGTGTGTGTGTGTGTGTGTGTGTGTGTGTGTGTGTGTGTGTGTGTGTGTGTGTGTGTGTGTGTGTGTGTGTGTGTGTGTGTGTGTGTGTGTGTGTGTGTGTGTGTGTGTGTGTGTGTGTGTGTGTGTGTGTGTGTGTGTGTGTGTGTGTGTGTGTGTGTGTGTGTGTGTGTGTGTGTGTGTGTGTGTGTGTGGATATATTTTATTGGAATGAAGTAGATTTATTCATGATGCTATTATTTTCTTACAATCTAATGTGCTTTTAATACAGTTTATAAAAAAATTATTAATCTGTCTCTCTTGACTTTCCTAACACAAACTAACTTTAATTCTGTACAGTGAAATTAATTAATTTTTAAAAAGTGTTTTTTGTCTTATTTAACTATAAAATCTTTAAACAAGTGAGGTGAAATTCGTGTAGCAATTGCAGGAAAACTTGAAAAAAGTCTTTCTAAAACCCGCCAGTCGATTGGCAAGTACCCTAATTATTATATAGTCTCGGTTAATTCTACTCTGAGGAGAAAGAGAACAAAAACTATCTCAGGATGTTTGGGCACCAGAATTTTACTCTGATTCTGACTGTGTCATTGACTGATGCGCAGTCTTACGCTTCACTAGTAACAATGATAGGATAGGATCTACCTACACAAACTGGCGTGCAGACGAAACCGGCTCCACTGACAGACTCTATGGATGTTTTAACCGTCCTGACAATTTCTTCCGTCTCTTCTCCGTCAGACGTTTCCTGAGCATGGAAGGTAGAATGTGGGTCCTTGCTGCACGAACTAGTCATTCGCTTAAGCCTGTCCTTTGCTTTGTGACTGCATTGCTTCGAGCCGACATAACTGAGGCAGCGACTCCATGGCTTTCCTTTCAGTTTGTGGGTCCTTGCTGCACGAACTAGTCATTCGCTTAAGCATGTCCTTTGGTTTGTGACTGCATTGCTTCGAGCCGACATAACTGAGGCGGTGACTCCATGGCTTTCCTTTCAGTTTGTGGGTCCTTGCTGCACGAACTAGTCATTCGCTTAAGCATGTCCTTTGGTTTGTGACTGCATTGCTTCGAGCCGACATAACTGAGGCAGCGACTCCATGGCTTTCCTTTCAGTTTGTGGGTCCTTGCTGCACGAACTAGTCATTCGCTTAAGCATGTCCTTTGGTTTGTGACTGCATTGCTTCGAGCCGACATAACTGAGGCAGCGACTCCATGGCTTTCCTTTCAGTTTGTGGGTCCTTGCTGCACGAACTAGTCATTCGCTTAAGCATGTCCTTTGGTTTGTGACTGCATTGCTTCGAGCCGACATAACTGAGGCAGCGACTCCATGGCTTTCCTTTCAGTTTGTGGGTCCTTGCTGCACGAACTAGTCATTCGCTTAAGCATGTCCTTTGGTTTGTGACTGCATTGCTTCGAGCCGACATAACTGAGGCAGCGACTCCATGGCTTTCCTTTCAGTTTACCACTGGAGCGTGGAGCCTCGCTGGCACCGGCGATAGCTCAGGACTGCTATGAGGCAACAACAGCTATCGGTGGGTTGCTAGGAGGCTGATAGCATAACCTTGTGGAAGCTCGACACTGGATGTAGCTTACCCAAGTCTGCCTGGCAATGTTTTGGCTCTGTACTAAAAACCAAGAGTACAAGAGTAGGTTACAATATGTTTATCTTTATTTCTTTCATAATACGTGCTATTTGATCTTGTTTCTGTCAACCCTTCCCCTTAATATCCAATGTAGCTATATTAAACTGATTCAATTGTCCGTTTACTTTTGATGGTGGTGGTGGTGATGGTGGTGATGGTGATGATGATGACGACGACGTCGACGACGACGACGACGACGACGACGATGATGATGATGATGATGATGATGATGATGATGATGATGATGATGATGATGATGATGATGATGATGATGATGATGATGAAGGATGGTGAGTAGGTTACAGCTTCTGTGCAGGGATAGTGGATGTTCCAAGCACCAGAAAAGGGAAATTTACCCAAAAACGTAATACGGTCCAGGCGGCAGTACACATGAGATCTTATAATTAATGCTACATAAAGGTTTGGAGGTTTTACATCTTATCATTATCATTCTTAAATTGAAAAACAGTTTTACAGATGAAGCGGTTTATGGGATTTAAACTGCCCATTTACTAGCAAACATAAAATGGAATTTAATTTTACTGATAACTATGTACTGCAGACACCTATTTGAAGGTTTAATTATTCTCCCTTAGATATTTCTTGAAAAATAAGAATTTTTGAATAATGTTACAATGGTGAAGCTAGTAGATTAAATTTAAATAATAATTAAAAAACGTTAACGTAATTTTTAACATAAGTAAAAGTACACTGTTACATAAAATCATGTGATATAAAAATAGAGACATATTTTTCCATATAACTGATAGCCTATATATATAGCTAGCTGTCTGTGTGACAATATAATGCCGTAAGTTACGACAAAACACACGCGGAACCGGTACGCCAGTGATGGATGTGACACAACCCGTTCGTGTGTGGCACGTACTTAACTCGCTTTATCAGCCATTACTGACAACCGTTTGCGATAAATCTGCTCTCTGCTCCGGAACATAACTTCTAACAAATTCCTGTTTCATTCATTTTAATTCTGAATTGCTATTTTGTTATTGATGGCCTTAGAATTTACGGCATTTTTACGTTTTCCTTTCAGTATAAAATACCGACTGTACAAAAGGTGGGAGGTGAACTGAGTAACAAGTTTTAAAAAATCTTAAACAACATAATACACTATTGTCATAAAATTATGACTCACATATAATCAGCAACTAATTAAATTTGTTCTTAATGGATACGTTACTTCAACGTTTCCAACATAAATTTCCATAAACATACGGACACGCTTCTGTTATCTGATCTCTTCTCGACAAGTGCCAACTGATGAAGTGTTCTTATGTTATTCATGAAGAGTATCGCGAGAAGTTTAACTTCTTAATTCCAGCTAGTTTCGAGAATTCTGTTCTTGTCTCCTGTCCATTCCCCGTAGATAGTTCTACATTTAGAGCGACTTTCCGTTTTTTCGTAAAGTGTTGTCAAAGTAAACATTCAAGGAGCAAAGTTGTGTTAGTGAGTAAAACTTATTTTCGACATTTAATAAATAGTCTCTTAAATTTTGAAAATGATATTATTTTTTAGAACTCAACAGCCTAATAAAAAATAGTGAGTCTCTTTCATTGTGTCCTTACGTACTTCGTTTTTACTTATATTGTAAATGTGATTTTAGACACTTTATTTATAGTGATGTACAAGGGCTATTCTAAGCTTAACCTTAGACTGGAAAATAAAGAAACTTAAAATATACAAAATATTTTATTATGTACATATCCTTATAATGTTTGCATATTCAGGATTTTATTATACCGTTGCACCATCTTTTGCAATCTCATGTTGAAAAACGCTGCTGCCAAGATACCCAGCAAGTAGTTTGACGGTATTCATGAGTTCTTCATTGGTGACAAAGCACTGGATAACCAGCCAGACATTCATCTTTATGACATGATGACACCCCTTTACAGACTCAGTTCGACAGTATATATATCGCCCAACGACAGGGCTCTTGCTGCCACTGTCCATAAACGTTCCTGTATTTCAAATCTTCGAATACGCGGAGCCTGCCCACTGGTGCATCCTGACCGTTCTCCGGCAAAAGGAATCGACCTTCTAACTGATGACGCGGCACCACTTTATAACCTCTGATCCAACAGCGATCGACAGGAGCATCTGTTGTCCACACGATCCCGCTCGACCCCGGCAGCTCATATCCGGACAGTTCCGCTTCCTCCTTCCCACCGACCGAGAGCCTCGTCGCCGAAGCCGTCCACAGTCCTGAACATAAACAGCAGAAGGTGGGACGTTTGAACGAATACGACTACTACCATGCACTTTACAGCTGGCGGAAGAGGCATTGACAGGTTATGTGTTTCATTGGTCAATACTGAAATAAACAAATTGGACCGCCAGTTTGTGTGTAACAATGTAAAATTAGTCCTATACTGGCCGCTGGTTTCTATGACAACCAGTTTATGACCTGCCAAGCGGAGGTTACTATTAGAATAGCACTCGTATATTTTTACTAAAAGATTCTAAATAGATTTAATTAAATTTTTTTAACTTTGGAAAACATTTTTTGTGTCCTTTAATGGGAACATTGAAATATAAAAATTTGAATACAAAATACGTCAGCTTTTTAATTGTATAGCCTATAACGTCTCTAGTAATTGTAGTATGTCTTTTATAATTCTAATAAGTAGAGTTAGAATATGTCTTTATTTACTCTATTTAGAGACACCTCACGCCAGAGTGCCACTTGTACCCTCTTGTAAATTTCTTTCCGATATTCTTCACTTTCCGATTTCAAAAATTATACACGTTATAAACGATTTTCAGAAGAAGATGCTTTAGACTGATCCACTTAACTTCGAAAACAAGCAAACATAACAATAAAGTAAATGAAATGTGTTTCCTAAAGGCTACCCCTTTGATAAAAACTGATATTATTTTTAAAAGCACAACACAGCAACGCCCACGCATTGTACTATAAACCTCATACGATCGTGTGCGCTGACCATGCATGCTGAAGAACATGCGCTTTTGCCATAGCTAGTTTATTCATGCCTAGCTAATATAACTACACAATTTTAGTGTTACACAGAATTATCACTGTTACACACCACTATAGAAAAATTATTCTGATTAGCGCTTTCAAGCTTCACAGCTCATCATGAGATCGGAAATAACAATAGGACAAACAACATCTTCGTACCCCCACTTGTCTTACCACCCCGTACAGATTTTTGTAAACAAGCTATAAGTTAAATTGCTTTCTTACCTACCGAGTTCAGTCACCTATGTCTGTACAGTTACATATTTTTCTAGCACATTCTGTGTGTGTGTGTGTGTGTGTGTGTGTGTGTGTGTGTGTGTGTGTGTGTGTGTGTGTGTGTGTGTGTGTGTGTGTGTGTGTGTGTGTTGTTAAAAAACTGAGTTGGTCTAGATTATAAATTTTATAATTTTTAATATTTAGTTTTAAATGTTTAAATTTACGAACGTTATTAAGTCTCGCTCTGTGTGATAAAAGCGTCGTGTAGCCGGTGTGTCCTTACCTGTCCCTTTCCACTCTTTATTTCTTCCCGATAGGCGCCAAATTTTTTTGCTAGAAAACAATTAAAAGTTTTTATCTGGGTTGTTTTACAGTATGGTAGAGTTGATTCGAATTGTTCGCCAACTGGCTGGAACTCGAATCTCGCTTGAGTGGGGGAAAACGTGTTACCAACGTAAAACAATGTTGGTTAGTTTTACTCGCTGCTACAAAACACAACATACATAATATTTTGAAAATAATTATTGGACAGTTATTAATGATACACACTTTTTTATTTGGCTCAGAACTTGTTAATCTTCATTAACGCTTATACAAAATTGTGATTAATATAATATTTTTTAGCCTCGGCAATAAATAGTCGTTCACTCAGCGGGAAGCTGGGTTGGCAATACAATGTTTTTCTGTCGCAACAAGACGGCGTTGATTATTATTTACTCAATAAATTTGCCAAATAAGTCCTTTTAAGTACGACAAAGAAGTTTTAAAACAAGAGAATTAAATACAATATATCACTTTATAATCGTGATAATTAAAATTGAACAAGGTTTACAGTAGATTTCAAGTTGTGGTGTTAAAGTGTGTGACGGTGTCATTTGTGTAATACATAGGTTATAATCATTTAGTTAGTATATATAAAATATGTTTATTTTATCAATCCTTGAAAAAATAATACCATCAGTGATAGTGAGTATTCACAGTTTAGTGAGAATTTTGAAAGAGAATTTATTTCAGATATTTAATCAATTCAGCAACACTTATCGTCAGTTGCTAGGAAGTGTAGTGTCAATAGTTAATATAGGTTGGGTTCATTAATGTTGACTCTCCGTTCTTCAAATCTTGGGCTTCAGTTATGCCTTGCGTCTTCTTCTTGTTAGTTTACTTATTTTCAATACAACTGGATTTAATTAAGCTGATCCTTGGTCTGGGCTGCATGTGTCATCTCCTCGTCAGTTAGTTTGGTTCCTATCATCATAAAATAGGTCACTTTTACTGTTTTATAATAAAATTTTGGGCCCTTATGTGACGATTTAAATTTAAAACAAAAAAAATAAATAATAAAAAAATATAAAATGGGAAGTTAGTGAAAACCATTAAATCGCACTATTAAACCAAATACCCCTGAACTAGCTCTTAATAGTAATGAGAATTAAAAAGGGAATTTAACTAAAATAATTAATTAAAACTGAGAAAGCAAAAGTCAAAAATAAAACTGTTAACCCTTTATTAAACTTATCATGCTATGACCTGTGTATACCGGCTCCAACTTGCATACCGACCCGGCATTAAATAAAAATACCTGTAAACTATAATATAAATAATTAATAATTCAAAGTCACTAGTAGTAGTTGTAATAAATTCTGTAGACAAGCAAAGTCTCGATTGTTTATTTTGTCCAACTGTAAGACTGTATTACTAATTAAAAGTTGGAACTATATTATGGCGGAGTATTCACTCCGCGTCGTTACAATTTTCCTGTTGTAACAATGTAGGACTTATGATGCGACTTTCAAACTGTAAACAGCTCCAAGCGGGGCTCTGCACAAAATGTTTATTTTTCATTTTATTTGATTGTTAGCTTCCACTAACAGTGTGGAGATCTAGATATATGTAACTAAGATGTAGTGTGTTTTTAAAACAAAGATGTGAAAGAAGAAAATAAGTATGTAAGGTGACATTTCCTATTAAAAAATAAAATATGGTTCAAGTTAAGTGTAATTACAACATAATGTGAAAGGAATATGTTAACTCCAATACTACGGTGCTATTACATATGTGATGTGAATAACTGTGAATAGAGAAGACTAAGACCTCAACTGCATTTACACTACACCTGAGAAACAGGACGACTTCACGCTAGATGACACCATAACATCCACTTCATCATTAGTTGACTCCGAGGACATCCACTGGAAAGACTACCACGATGACAACCCACGACTATGAGAGTACCGAAGAATCACGCGGCAGGACATGGACAGATAACATTTAACTAGAGGTGACGCGGAAGCTCGTCTTCCGTGAATAATGTATCTTTTAAAATATAAGTAATTATAAATGAAAAAGACTTTTAAATGACAATCTCTGAGCGTTAAGCATTACTATGGTGTAACAAGTAATTTCAGAATTCATACGTTGTAACATAACTCTTGTGATGTAGCTTTGAAACATCGCTCAGCTAAATGAAACCATTCTTCAAATGGTATTTTAAGTAATAATGTAATTGACTAAAGAAGTAGAGTAAATTTGAAAATTTTTAACTAGTTTAAAGAGACTCGGATCCGAGGTAAATACACTATCTGTATGATCATTTCTAATTCAGAAAACCCCTTTACAATTTCTGTGCAAGTAAAGATTTTATTTGTAATGTAATCATACGTAAATAAAGGGATGTCATCTTTGTTACATACTAAATTGAGTGCATCAATCAGCAAAATTCCCTCCCCTGTTTCCTTTTATTAGAGTACTTATAATTATTGTTAGTGATGTGTTTAATTTTTTAGTTTGTTACAACGTAGGCAGCCTCTATAATTGGCCAGAGTCAATTATCACGGGTTCCCTGGATTAAACGTAGCCGACACGTTATAAAATGCGCCACTCTGCTTTTATATAAAATGTTAGTGTACGCAGTGTCTCATATAAGATGCGGCACTCTGCAGATCTATGCACTCAGTTAATGTATTGTATGTAAAACAAAAAGGCTAAGTAGCATAAAAGAATAATAGTGACAATATTAATTTACCATTGTAAATTTTGTGTGAGATTACGCACATACTCGAATATGATTTACTTAATATACGTGAATATAATACAAGCTATTATTGTATTACACCAATTCATGTAGGTACTTGTCAAAATGTTCAGTCTCTAACACGTCTATTTTGCGACAATTCAAGACCTGTAGTTTTCCTGTATATGCCTGCATAAATATGTAATTTGTATTTCTATTGCCACGATGAGTTCTATAAACAATTGACTAAATAAAACAAGTTCAATTACGTGTAAATAAATTGTAAGTGAAATTCTACTCCTCTATAATAGCAGAATTAGATAAATTAAAATTAGTACGTAAAACTAAATAATAAATAAAACTCAGCTTAATAACGGGCTGTAACTTGTTTTAAAACGCATATCGTTGCGCATCGCACATACCACCCTCGTTGAAGCAAGCCGGTACAAGTCTGTAAAGGAAGCCGTCAGCTGTTGTTGAATAGAACAATAACATTCTCTCACCCCCGAGTGTGATTCTCCCCTTCTTACGCGTACTACTATGCCATTGTTTAAAAAAAAAACTAGTTTGACCCACATTCCAGCGTAACAGCTGATCGTTGAAAGTAAAGTTGACGTCTGTGTGAATTTTTTCTCTTTCTCGGAGATGCTAAGTAATTCTCTTACAACCAATGCAAATGTTTTACCATGAACTAAAGTGTATATGCAATAATTGTATAGTGTAGTGGAATAAGTATGTGTAGTGATTCATATTCCAAAAATGCTTTAATTAACCCTCTCTATTGTTAAGTAAAGTGTTAAACCCCTTACCCCGAAACAAACTTTTAAACAAAGTAAAATTAAATCAAATTAAATAAACGTGTCCTTAAATAAAAAAAAATATAAATAATAATTCCTTTAAATTAAAAAGCTGAATAATATCTTAAATTATACTAACGTGTAATAAAAGGTAGAAAAAAAAGTATATTTGAATAGTGTAAACACCCGGTTGTGGCCTGTTTGAAAAATAATTCCCCAGATTGCTAGTATGAGACAAACTCGTTCGTGCAGGAGATCATCGTGTTTAGTATTGTAGTAAGCCACCCCAATTGTTATGAAATCCTGCATTGGTAAACAATAGGCACCACCCCTGTGTATAATACAATGCGTCTTGTGTAAAGTGTTTGTCCCCTCTTGCATAGTTTGTAACAGCTGATCGTTTAATAAGAATAAATGTACCTCTCCGTGAAATTCCGCTTGTCTCAGTAGAATAAGCAATTAGAGTTAAGAAAGGATCTAAGGTCGAGTATGGGATCGACTTTAGATTTCCTTAGTATTATTAAGAGATAGAGATAAGTACGTAACACAGTCACAACGGCGCCGCACTGAAAAGGGTTAAAGAAAGTGCAGAAAACTAACTAATAGAGTTAGAGTATTCAAATGTAATCAGTCGGGCCACGATATTGTGAAGTTGCGGGAAATTAGTAGTAAGAAATAAAATTAAGGTAGCCTTTAAGAAACGAGATAAAGGGAACTTCACGAAAGGAAAGAAAACGAGTACTAAGTAAATTTCACACGGTAATCCCCAATCATACTCCCAGTACATTACCTTGCTTGCGAATTCACCTTATTAAAAGTTCTACCCCCCATGCCTCTTTTAAGCGGCGGAGTATGTGACGATTTAAATTTAAAACAAAAAAAGATAAATAATAATAAAAATATAAAGTGGGAAGTTAGTGAAAACCATTAAATCGCACTATTAAACCAAATACCCCTGAACTAACTCATAATAGTAATGAGAAATAAAAAGGAAATTTAATTAAAATAATTAATTAAAACTGAGAAAGCAAAAGTCAAAAATAAAACTGTTAACCCTTTATTAAACTTATCATGCTATGACCTGTGTATACCGGATCCAACTTGCATACCGACCCGGCATTAAATAAAAATACCTGTAAACTATAATATAAATAATTAATAATTCAAAGTCACTAGTAGTAGTTGTAATAAATTCTGTAGACAAGCAAAGTCTCGATTGTTTATTTTGTCCAACTGTAAGACTGTATTACTAATTAAAAGTTGGAACTATATTATAGCGGAGTATTCACTCCGTGTCGTTACAATTTTCCTGTTGTAACAATGTAGGACTTATGATGCGACTTTCAAACTGTAAACAGCTCCAAGCGGGGCTCTGCACAAAATGTTTATTTTTCATTTTATTTGATTGTTAGCTTCCACTAACAGTGTGGAGATCTAGATATATGTAACTAAGATGTAGTGTGTTTTTAAAACAAAGATGTGAAAGAAGAAAATAAGTATGTAAGGTGACATTTCCTATTAAAAAATAAAATATGGTTCAAGTTAAGTGTAATTAAAACATAATGTGAAAGGAATATGTTAACTCCAATACTACGGTGCTATTACATATGTGATGTGAATAACTGTGAATAGAGAAGACTAAGACCTCAACTGCATTTACACTACACCTGAGAAACAGGACGACTTCACGCTAGATGACACCATAACATCCACTTCATCATTAGTTGACTCCGAGGACATCCACTGGAAAGACTACCACGATGACAACCCACGACTAAGAGAGTACCGAAGAATCACG
The DNA here is from genome assembly GCA_034769895.1 of Magicicada septendecula. Classification (NCBI taxonomy): domain Eukaryota; kingdom Metazoa; phylum Arthropoda; class Insecta; order Hemiptera; family Cicadidae; genus Magicicada; species Magicicada septendecula. Next base: position 314,513,526 of record CM068371.1, read on the forward strand.
CGGCAGGACATGGACAGATAACATTTAACTAGAGGTGACGCGGAAGCTCGTCTTCCGTGAATAATGTATCTTTTAAAATATAAGTAATTATAAATGAAAAAGACTTTTAAATGACAATCTCTGAGCGTTAAGCATTACTATGGTGTAACAAGTAATTTCAGAATTCATACGTTGTAACATAACTCTTGTGATGTAGCTTTGAAACATCGCTCAGCTAAATGAAACCATTCTTCAAATGGTATTTTAAGTAATAATATAATTGACTAAAGAAGTAGAGTAAATTTGAAAATTTTTAACTAGTTTAAAGAGACTCGGATCCGAGGTAAATACACTATCTGTATGATCATTTTTAATACAGAAAACCCCTTTACAAATTCTGTGCAAGTAAAGATTTTATTTGTAATGTAATCATACGTAAATAAAGGGATGTCATCTTTGTTACATACTAAATTGAGTGCATCAATCAGCAAAATTCCCTCCCCTGTTTCCTTTTATTAGAGTACTTATAATTATTGTTAGTGATGTGTTTAATTTTTTAGTTTGTTACAACGTAGGCAGCCTCTATAATTGGCCAGAGTCAATTATCACGGGTTCCCTGGATTATAACGTAGCCGACACGTTATAAAATGCGCCACTCTGCTTTTATATAAAATGTTAGTGTACGCAGTGTCTCATATAAGATGCGGCACGCTGCAGATCTATGCACTCAGTTAATGTATTGTATGTAAAACAAAAAGGCTAAGTAGCATAAAAGAATAATAGTGACAATATTAATTTACCATTGTAAATGGGTTCTCCACTTTCAGGTCTTCTTGCAGATATATACCTAAATAATTTCAAAAATTCATTCATTCTTACTAATAACAAACACAGGAGTAACATAATATTTTACGGCAGGTATGTTGATGATACCTTTTTAATATACAAAGGTACACAAAGACAAATTAATAATTTACCTAATCATTTGAATAATATCAATAACAAAATGCAGTTCACACTTGAAAGTGAAGAAAATGGTAAACTGAATTTTCTAGATTTAACTGTTGCTAAGGACAATAATAATAAAAAGTTGCAACTTGACATCTATAGAAAACCCACAACGACTGACATTGTAATACATGCTAAGTCGTTTCATCCTTTATCACAAAAATTAGCTGCCTTCCACAGTATGATTTATAGACTTTTATCTTTGCCCCTCGGTGATAAAGAATACCGTGAGGAATTAGACACCATTAAACACATTGCTGTCGCTAATGGTTATGATGTCAATATGGTGAACAACATCCTTCGAAAACATAAGAAGGGACATAGCAACATTAACGGACGTAAAACACGCGAAAATACAACACGCAAATATATTGCAACACCGTACACATACCTTATGCCACAGATCTTTGGGTCAATTTTTGGTAAAACCAGTAATATCAAGGTCACTTATAAGACCACTAATAATATTATGAATAATCTTCGTGTCCGCAGAACCACCAGCCTTGAACACAAAACTGGTGTTTACAAATTGATATGTGACGATTGCGACGCCTTTTATGTGGGCCAGACAGGACGTGGTTTTTTAAAAAGATTTATAGAACATAGGCCGCCTACACATTTTCACAGTTTGGACAATATCAAGTCAAAATTTGCAGAACACCTCATTTCCGAAAATCATAGCTACACTAATTTTAAAACTAATTTGAAACCCCTTCACATATGTAAGAAAGGGCGATATTTGAACGCTCTTGAAGAGTACGAAATTTATAAAGCATACAATAATACTGATACCAAGCCGCATGTTTTAAATGATAAATTGGTCTTCAAGTCAAATGTATTGTACAACACTGCCTTGCGCTATTGTCGTGGTGGGAGCGAGACGTAAATTAGTGCGAGGTCGGTTTTCATACGATGTACATCGGTAACCTTCGCACTCGCTGTAAATATTATATTATCATGTTATATTAAGTTATTTTTATATTGGATTTTAATATTTTAAGTGTTTGACAAGTGTATCAAATTTAAATGATACACAATTATTTTTAAATTCTGATGATGGGATAAGGGTCCCGAAACATGTTAATTTTATAAAGACGCTGTTTCTGAAAAGGCCGCAGACGGTAAGTTCCAATATATTTGATTGAGGTTGGGTTTACTAATGTATTAACATTTTGACAGTTATGTTGATATTGTTTAATTACACTGTTTTCTTAATTTACATGATTACTTTAACATTTCTTTCTTAATACGATTGCCTAATCGTCTTTTGTTGTTTACTTGAATTAGTTTTGCTAATGTTATAGTTTAATTCTTAAAAATTGCAGTTTTTGTTGTTTTACAGTTATGCATTTGCCTAGGCTTAAACAGCAATTGGCTATTTTTCTTAAATTACAGAGATTACATTTTATTTTCCCCTTGTATAGGTTCTGATTTTTTTATACATGATTTGTTCATTTGTTGAATGGTTTTATGTCTGTTCTATTGTAATTGTATATGATTTTATTAGTTCCATATTCTGGCTTGTCTATTGTTATAACTGATTTTTCAGTATCATTGGATTTGTCTGATTTTATTTTGTTTCTTATTACTGCTTTTGTTTGTAATGGAATTATTATTTCTTATTCCCTATTATTTAAAATATAACATTTAGTCTTATGGTCTACATAACTCCCACAGACATATTTCTATTCATTAAACATAATTATTTGCATGTCATTACTCACAATGTTCATTCCCTTCATCTCTTCATACTCTTTGGTGAGTTATCATTATTACATATTATAACAGATAAAAACATAAACATTAATTAAATATTTGAATACAATGCTATTTCCTTATAACTAAATTCAAATGACATTAGGTCATTAACATGGAACATTAATAACATTTTACCATATTATATTTAAATCCTTTTCCTATCATTTTATATTAATAGTATTTGGTTTTACCTCTGTACCTCAGCAATCATCTATACTGTGTATTATCACACTAATAGTCAATTTTTCTTAAATACATTGGTAAAATATTATTTGCCAACTTAGAATACTACTGGCTTTAAATTAAAATATGATAAATAGTCAATACTACTACTACCTGAACTCTAATAATTACTTAACCTACTACACTTTGGTTTAGTTTGTCGTGTACACTGGTGTTCACTGATAATTGATTTTAATTGCCACAGTTCTTTCTGTGTTTAGCAATTATTAGCTTTCACTCACCTTCACTATTCACTCTTAAATCTTTTACACTGATTTATTAGTGTTTATCACTATCAATGGGGTTCTATTTAAATTGGGTATTTTAACTATCACCTTGCACTATCTATATTTGATTTAAGTGTCACTGGTGGGTATTGCTTACTTAAATTCTCTTTCTCATTTTACAAAATGTTCATTATTACTCTAATTCACTATCTCTCACTTTACTAGGTTCAATTATACCGTTAACAAGTTTATGTTGTATCAGATTGATTTGTCATAGTTATCTCTATTCATTTGGGTTAGTGTACCCTTCTAAAATTTAAGTTATTGAGATTTAACACTTCTCATTTTACATTGTTTGTCTGGGTTTACATTTATCTTCATTATTTACAATTATTATTGATTGGTCTCTTTTCACTTGGTCTATCACTGGTGTTGTGCACTTTTACTGCTTTTACTTCATTTGGTGATGATCCATATATCCTTTCATAGGTGTTAGGGCTGGTTCTAGTTATCCATGTATCTTGTTACAATTCATACATCCTTATTTTAATGTTGTGGCTGTTTCTACTTTCATCTTCATTTGTTATTATTTATATATCCTTTCCTTGGTGTTGGGGCTGGTTCTACTTTCTCACTTACCATCTATTGGGCTATTGTGGTTAAATCGCCATGTATCATTGTTTTCAACGTTTCTGTCCGTTGCTTGTTACTTTTTTCTTATCAGAGGTTACTTTTATGATTACTTTCATATGCTTGATCGTATTATTATTTTAATTACCCATTCTTTTATCTCTGACTCATCCCTTTTAATCATAGTGTTAAGTATTTAATAATTTATTCTTATCATGTTTCGTCATTATTGTTTGTTGAAGATATGTACCATTACAGTGTGTGTGTGTCAACATTCTTTTCAAAACCTAACGTTGTAAAACCTTTCTCATTCACACTTTTAACTGCAATTTCCTTTTCGGTACAGTTTTACAATCCGTTATATTGTCAAAACCATCCCTTTTATTCTTTCTATATTCAATGCAAACAACGACTTAGGTAAACTCTCTTCTCGTCCCTTCCTATCACCGCCTATGGGCGCGGTCACTCACGCGGTTACACTGTAAAGCTTCAATTACACCTGCCGAGTACTCGGCCGAGACAGTGCGTTCGGCCGAGTACTCTACTAATGTGATCAGTACAGTCAGTACTCGGCCTAGTAACGGACGAGTGATTTGACCGAGGACAGTGGATAGGAACGTGTTCTATTTTCTCGGCCGAATGAGTTCCCCCTCCACCCACGCACTATACTCGGTGCTCTACTCGTCTATCACTCGGTCAGTGAGATCAGTCGAGTCAGTGAAGTGTTAAGTGAGTCCTGTTGCGGGCGCTCTTTTTTTGTTATTATTTCATTGTACATTTTGTGCTTCTACATTTTTCAAATATGTCCAAGTGGTCCAGTGAAACAACGTTAAAGTTTGTCCAGGAATACAAAACACACGAGTGTTTGTGGGATTTCAAATCGGCTGCGTACAAAGACAAAAACGTGCGGGATACTGCTTATCTCAAATTGGTAGAAGCAATGAATTTACCCGACTTTGGTGTGCCAGAAGTAAAAAATAAAATTAAAAATTTGCGATCGACATACAACCAAGAAAAGAAAAAAGTCGAAGATTCTAAAAAATCGGGTAGCGGATTAAATTCAGTTTATGAATCTAATGTAAAATGGCTCAAGGAACTGGAACCTACCATGAACATTGGGGAGAAGAGGAAAACATATGATAATGTAAGTTATATTATTTATTACATACAATATTATGTCAAATAGTTTAATACATAATTTTATAAATTTCCAATATTTACACTTCATGGTCAATGAACCATTCTGCTTTGCCATGGCACTGCTCCAGAGTTAATAAAATAGCCGGCATACCTGTCTCTAAGTTCTCTTGCTTGTCTTGATGTATGATTTGCCACATTATTATGATTACTACTTGGCAATTGGTTATTAACTTCTTGTCTCCATGATCCAGGAATTGTAACACCTGCATCCACATCTTCAATGTCTAAGCTGCCTTGTGGAAGATATATATTCGTACTCGTAATTCTCAACCAATTATGCAATGCACATGAAGTACGAATAATTTTATCGGTTACATGTGCACTAGTCATTATAGGCTTTTGAAATATCCGAAATCTACTTGTTAGAATCCCGAAGGCGTTTTCTACTAATCTTCGAGCTCTCGACAATCTATAATTGAAAATTTTTTGTTGAAATGTTAAAGGTTTATGTGAATACGGTTTCAATAAATACGTCTTCAAAGGAAAGGCGTCATCACCAACTAAAAATCCACCATTCGGCAACAAATCATTTTCAAGTTTTTCGTACATTAGAGAGTCCCTGAAAATACCGCCATCTGCGTTTCTTCCATTTGATCCGACGCTGATATAACGAAAACAGTAATCGTGGTCAACTATAGCAAGCAACACAATGCTATTGGAGCCCTTCTAATTCCAAAATTCGCTTCCACAATTTGGAGGTGCTTGAATTGAAACATGTTTTCCGTCAATACTACCATGGCATCCAGGAAAATTCCATCTAGTGTTAAAGCCATTTTCTATCACTTTCCACTCTTCTTGAGTTTTTGGCACCTGGAAATAAAAGTGTTGTGAAATTCTTCAGTCCCTGGTCATAATCTCAGGTTAAATAAAATTATTTAACCATGGAAAAATTCTGTAGTTAATGTCATGCTGAGCTACTGTAAATTCAGTTAATCAATTATACACAATAATACCAATATTAATACTTCATAATAGGTTTTAAGTCAGGTTGTAGGTTCTTTGAATATTATGAATAAACTAGAATAAACACAAAAGAATAAACAACTTTCACTAAGTAAATGTTCACCTATGAGATTGTCAGTGTCATAGTCTGCGTTTCAGTCTTAAGTTTGTCCTTTGTTTAGGGTATTTTATGTTTTTATTTATTCATTTAATCTATGCCTGTTCCATCTGTTTAATTTTATCTTAGGCCTATACCCAGGATTTCCATTCATCAATATAGAGGTTTTTATCAGTCTTATTAATATATCAAGTATTATACTGTATTAGTCTAATCCCACAATTTAAGGAACATCATGTCACATAACAATATTCATAAATTTTCGTTCTTTTTATGTTGCAGATTAATGAAGGGCAAGAGATCGTGGGTGAAAAGGATAATAACGAAGAACCTCCATCGACTTCACCACAAGTCAGTGCAGAAGCCCGTTCATCCTCCCCAAAACAAAAGAAAGCCAAAAGCCTCATTAATGCAGTGAAAGATCTCAAGCATTTACACGCATCTATCAATGCCACTGTGGATGACGAAGATTCTTTCGATGCATTTGGGAATAGTGTTGCAAAACAGTTAAGAAAGTTATCAGAAGAACGAGCGCTTTTGGCTCAGAGTGCAATCCAAAATCTTCTGACGGATTACGGTATTCAGGATTTACGAGAAAAAAAAACAACGTTCTCAGTCAACACTGGCCTACGATAACCATCACCATTTATCAGTTGCATCTACGCCATCATCATACTTTGTACCTTCACCATCACTCTCATCGACTCCTCAATACCGGTCTTCACCACAGTCAAGTGACAGCTACAGTTACACGCAGACATCGCAGTCAGCAATGTCTCAGTACCAGACGTTACCACAGTCAGCCAACAGTGCAAGTGAATTCAGTCCTACAGACTCCTCTGATAAACTGGTCTCGCTTATTTCTGCCACTTTCAATTAACTTTTGATTTAGAAACCTAAGTACTTGTGATGTTCTCATAATTAATTACATAATTCAAATATTTCAAATAAATATCTACTTCAATAGAAATATTAGTTTTAATTCACTTACCTTAATGTAATCCTTTAGGTGTTCGTAAATAGCATCCAAAACGTCTGGGATAAATTTAGTTATAGCTGGTTGGGACACTCTGAAGAAATATTGTAAAAAGCGATAACTAGCTCCTGTTGCAAGAAAACATAAAGTGACTTGTAATTTCACTTTTGCTGGAATAGCAGCTCGCAAAACAGTGTCTGTTTTTTGAATTTTAGGAGTTATAGCTTTAAGTAAAGAATCAAACTGCTCTAATCCCAGTCTCATAAAAGATCTATATTCTCTGAGATCTTTAGTTTCAAATTCTCTTAACAGGGTTGCAGTTGCTCCAATAACATCTCTTCTCAATAGCCATGGTCTTGTCCATAATCGTTTTCTATTACTGCTGATTTCATGTTCGATTTCCTCTATTAAGGCAGGTATGATCAAGTTACAATACTGTTTAAAAACTGTCTTCACTTTTTTCATTTTGCCCCGCTGCGAAATCATGTTTAACGTATTCGAACCGATCTCAAAACGGACTGACTCGTCCACTGTCCCTCCGCATGTAATCACCTCTCTCCACTAAAGTTGCTCGGCCGAGTACCGAGTAGCGAGTGACTCGGCCCAGCACTCGGCAGGTGTAATTGAGGCTTTAGGTTTCGAGCGAGTAATCGGAGACCGTCAAAATAATCGTAAATGTCATTCTCTGTGTAGGCCTAAATTGTGTCTGCGCGCGCTGCTATTCCATAAACAAATGCACACGATTATTTGTACAATTTGAAGACTCTTTTTTTATTTTTGTTTGTTTTATTCCTACGATTGAACTTTTTTTAAAAAAGATATAACTTGCAAAAGTATGTAGAACTGACGGAGGGTTATAAATACACGGAAGTGTAAGAAGCGTGTAAAAAGAAAAGATGACAGAGAATGTCTGGATGTCTTTTGTGTGTAGCGCAACAAAAGTGTGACGGCTGCCAAGTTACTTACAATAGCAAACTTTATTGTTCTTTGCTTTAGTTCCTATTGACTTTGTATGCAGTTCTACTGTAATTTCAACTGAAAATGTTTTATTCATGTTTTAATATTATTCCCAGAGTCGAATAATACCGTTTAATATCTATGTCAGTGAAATGCTCGGATTTCAGATCTAACAAAAAAACAAAAACCTCATGGTATATGAAGTAAACTAATGAGAATTAGATTATGAAGTATTTAATTGTACTGAAAACAGTATAATCAAATAGTATTCTTAAATATAATGCGCTGTTAATTGTACCTGCTATAATTCAATGGTAATTATACCTGCTTTAATAAACTGAATAAAACCTTGTTTTTTAAGTTAAATTTGTTATTGCTGTACAGAATATTTCATCAAATAATGCTAGAAACTTTTATCTTGAGGCTGTACTAGACAAATTATTTGTGAATGGTGTTAAAAATTATCTCCTAGTGTAAAATATAGGACTTATATCTTTGTTTGCAGAAACAGTGTTGAAACACTTCGAATAATTTGAAAACTGCTTCGAATAATTTTCTAAAGCTGTGACAATTTCCGTGTCACACTGTGTAACTGCCATGCGTTAAAGCGATTGTCCCTTGTCCCAATTAATTTATAACGGATCGCTTTATGCACGCTGTGTGTTAGGCTGCAAGGAAGATGCGCTTCGAGGATGTTGTTAATGACGTGTGTGTTGTTACCGATCATGACATAATGTTTTTAAATACGTTTTTATTATAGAAATATATTTAATAAAATAAATTATAATACTTACTATATGCAATTACTAGTCTATACAAAGATGTAGCATTTTTATTCTTGTTGTTCGCTCTCATTTGATCATTTTCAAAAGGGGAATTCAGTAAGCACTCAACACATTTAAACCTTTGCGAGTCTGAAACACTGTAATTCTAATTCATAAAAAAACATTCACCATTACGTAATAAAAATTGCCAAATTAAAAGTAATAAATCATACTTTCTCCTTCCGTGGTAAATAACAGATAGGCCTACTGATAACCCTAAGCATCTTGCAAGAACTGGTCTGGATACAAACGATTTCTCTCAGCCGTCACCACAGGCATAAGAGGTTTGGATGTGCTAAGAACACATAATGACACCGAAAGAATTCACCGGATCATAACGAGTGGAGACAACACCTCGGCTTTCACACAACTTATTCGTGCACACCTAAATCATATCCAGCATCTAATGAATAAGCAAGGATGTAATGACAATTTAGAAACAACCGGACTGCCTCAACAACAGTGAAGATAGACAGAACCGTCACCTCTTGAAGAAAACCATCAACTCATGATTTTGGAATCGACATATGCTGCAATGCGACATAAGACGAAACACTGCGAACTTGTCGCTGTTTTGTATGTATGTGTTTTACTAAATAAGAAATTAACGTCAAGATATTTTCTATTTCCTGCAAGAATACATTCTTTACTTACTTGGTCACTCATATTTTCAGGGCAGCGTTTTCATCTCATCCACCTCTATAACGCATATAAAAGAATGTGTATTCTGCCCCCATAACATAGAAAGCCCTATCTCTGAAGAACAAAATTTTACAGGAAATAAGGAAAACAAATTTCTTCAGCTGCATCAAAGTTTTGATACTTTAAAAGGCTTTTGATGTGTAAAAGTTGTTGTTTCAATGTACACAACTTTGTGTTAATGTTAATATAATTGATTTTTAATTTTTGTTTAGAAAAAATGTATTTAGGGCTTCTTATTTTAAAGTTTGCTGCTGTAATACACGGTCTCGAAAAGCCCCAACTCCCTGTATGGGAGTTGGGGCTTTTTATGATCATAATTATCATGTTTACAAACCCTAAATAATAGCTTTGCATAAAACAACTTTTAAAAACTGTGTAATACCATAAAATAAAAAGAACACATTCAATAATTTTCAGTTTTTTAATTAACATAAAACTAGTTTACATATATATGAAGCTTGTTCTTTATCAGTCTTTCATTAGTCAGCGTTTAGTAAGTCTGGCTCTTCTGACTCTTGGATGCTCAACCAAAATCCACGACGGTTAGATGGCATAAGGGGACACAGTTTTTCAACTATTTCTTTTTTCTTTGCTTTATTGAATCCTCGTACTTTGTCAATTTTTTCAAACATGGGAAAGTAGTTCTTGATGCATTTAGCTTGCAAGAAGTTCAACACTTTTGAACTAGATTCTTCATATTTGGCAGAATACAAAAGACTTGTATTTCCTCGTTTAGCAGTTACTTTAACAACATCTGTGAGATAAGGTATGTTGTCACCTCGACGCTTAAGTTTTTGTTTTGAAGTGCAGTCTTTCCATGCGAAAAGGTCCCCAACACTAAGTTCTTTGGTGTCTACTTTTCCTGAGTTTGCTCGTTGAACACAACAAAATCCTGGAAATCATAAACCTTTCCACTGTGCTTCATAGCCAATTCAACTTGATGGTGAAAGGAGTCAGCAGCCATAAACGTATGACCTGGTTCGAAGTAAAAAATGTCAATACTGTCTACAGAAATCTGTGGGCAATAATTTACAATATACACCAAAAAGGTAAAAAGAGTCCAGTTTTTGTTTTGTGCTGAGCAATTGTCCAGCCAAATACAGATATGCTTTACATCTCTGAAATGATAAAAAAATGAATAAAATGCATTTAAGATGTCTTTTTTTCTTCCACTTATTGCCTCGTGCCACAAGACTGCGAGAGGTTTAGCCTTCTGTTTGGTACCAATAGGTACAAAACTTTCATTAAATACTACCATTCTTCGAGTAAACACGACTTCTTTGAAGGAATCCATCCGTGGCAACATAATCACCTTCTGTAGATCAACACAAAAGTATAAGGCGTCAGTGGAAGACTGCAGCTTAGCGTGTTCTTTATAGAGGTCTCTTGATTTTTCAGCCTTTTCAATGTGGCACTTCCAATAAATGCAAGTCTCACAGTCTGGTGATAAATTTTCCTGATTGTGGTATTTGTCATGTTCCTTAAACTAACATGCCACATGCACATGCCACATTCTTCATGACTGAGTTTCGTAAACGATATGTTCAGCTCATTAACAACCTTTCTATACAGATCGTAAGAACAGTCACAAGAGTTTTCAGCTCGTATAAAATCATCATACATCCTTTGAATGGTCACATCATTTGGGAGGTATCGTCGATTTGGCGCATGTTCTCTTCTGTAGTGAGCAATACTTGGGTTGTAGCTCTCTATATGATTTATAATAATGCTCCTGTCAGTTTTCTTAGGATTAGGATGCTTTTCTCTTTTGTCAGTCGAACATGACGTCATACCAGTCATTGTATCTTTGTCAACAGATGTTAAAGTGTCATAAATAACCGAGTTATTTTCTTTAGAAAACCCAAGAATAGTAAGAAAAAACCATTTACATACTCTGATCTTTCGCCTTCTTTGTCATTAAAAAAATATCGAAACGAATTGTTTCTAGTTTCCGATTCACCCCGACGTCTCTTCACCGGGAGCTTAGTGGCACACACCACGATAAAGTCCCGTCTTTCTGTGAAATTTTTGTTCCAAAATTCGGTGTTACATTGGTTTCGCCACTCTTCCGAAAACCTTGTGCTGCATTTGTAGCGACATTTGTCACCACAAGGATCACGTGGGGGATGGTTTTCTTTTAACTTTTTGATTCTGTTTTGTGCTTTTTCTTTTGGAGTCGTACTTTTTTTCTTCCTTACTCTTTTCGTTCCCCTTTTTGTGATACCAAGATCTTCTTCTTCTTCGTCTTGTTGTTGTTCTTCTTCTGGAAGTACAGTATTGTTTAAAGTTTCACCATCGTTAAAATTTTCTATTTCGTTCCGTACTGGATCATTTTCAACTTCAATTAGCTCTTCAAAATTTGATGGAACAAAAACCTCCAGTGTTGTGTAAATCAGTGTGCTTTCATCTTCTTCGTTCGTTTTTGAGGGATTCGCATTAGATTCAGAAACGTCCAACATTGATTCCTGTTCCTCATTTAAATAAAACTTATCTTCACTGATGCCATTGTCAATTTTTTCTTTTTGAGGTACATTATTTCTTAAAGTTTCCTCAGGCTGCAGAAAATTTGAAGGGCCAATAACTTCAAGTATTGTGTATGTGGGTGTGATTTCGTTTTCGTTCTTAGCTGTGTAGTTGAGGGAGTTTTAATTGATACACAAGCATCCGACATTGATTGCGGTTCCTTATTTAAGTTGGATTCAAATTTATTCTTAACATTGTTAAGTTGTTGATTTTTCTCAGACAACATTGATAGCATTAAAGCTCCTCTTGATACGTTACGTCCGGGCATTGTTGATTCAACGTCTCAAAAAATGGAAATACTGGTCAAACCGCAAACCTAAAAATAAATGCATGATCGTCAGAACCTATGTAAAAGATAGACTGACTAGATAAAAATAAACACTTGAAGGTACTGTATATTGTTCGTTACATATACAAAAACCAGACAATGCAACAGCTGATACAAACGTAGGCCTAATCAGTTAAAAAAGTTAGCTGATTCCAAATTGAGACAACACAAGGAAAGTTGTTAATATTTGTTAAAATAAGAAAGCATTATACAGGTGAATTTTTGTTTATGTTACAACAACATACTGTTTGTTTTACTTTCATTCATTTACATTTTTTATAGTGACGTTTATAGTTTTTTCCTTAGTTTTTAGCATTTTCTCGAAAGTCTTGTTTTCTGTTTTTACTTATTGAATTGCATTTACTTATTTAAATTGTTTTCATTTAAGTACAAAAAACCCTTTAAACTGATCCCATGATTATAATATTTGTTGGGCAAAAAGGTTGTAAATAGAAACTAGGATCAGGTTCCTATATTTTGAGGTTACCTCCCGTTACCGTAGGCCTGAATATCTTTAAAAGAAAAATACTGATGAAATTACCTGAAGTGTTGTATGTAGAAAGTAAAAGAATCATTTATCTGCTTGAAGAAAAGGTGATATTATTATTAACACTTACAAATGGAACAACTAAATAAAACAGAACTGAACTGCTGCACTCAGTGTGATACACTAGAGAAACGATGGCGTTTATGTCAACAGACACTGCAGCTAGGCTGTAGCAAAAACAGTCAGTTAACTTGACATGTTTGATGAAAGAAGGCCCTAAACTCCAGGAAACCACGCAACGGTGTCTTACGAAGGAAGGCCCTAATTCCTTGATAGCACGCTTAACTTGAAGAGTGAAGGCCCTAAGTACAACTCTTTGTGGATTTAGGGTGTTTTTAGTATTTGTTTGTTACATAGGGCCTTCTTTTATCGGAAACGACCTCAAACTGGAGTTAGGGCCAATATAAATTTCAATATAACTCATCACTGTATTGGATTTAGGGCTTTCTAATGTCATAAAAAGGTGTATTTTTTTAGACCGATTCGGAAACGCTACAAAAAAGCATTTAGGAAAGAGTTGGAGTTAGGGCCTTTTAACTTATCAGGGCAGTATTACGCTCAGCATTAGTAAGGAAGAGTTCTTGTTAGCGTTATTATAATGATTCAGTTTTAGTTAGCATTTTGTGTCTTTGAAATAACCGCTTATTACATTCTCTATCGTTTCTCATGTACTACCACACTGAACAGCACAACACGGATTAGCTAATGAGGACATGTAATCATTTAGTGCAGAAATCAGACTTTACTTTTCTTTACTGAAGAGACATTAAATACCGACCTTTTTGGAGCAAGCATGTGGAGATCAATCTGTATTAAACTATAATTAAGGGCATAATTAAACGTGCAGTACGTTATTGTCTTTTAATTACTTTCTGTTCCGTTAGTACTTATTCAGGATAATATAAAACAAGTAACTAAATTTAAAATAAGCAATATATTTCAGAATAATTGTTGCTTTGTCGCCATTTTTAATTACTTATTCTTGAAAAGTTGTAATAATAATTTATAAATTTGTTCACCTAGAAAAAATTAAATGTTAAGTAAAAACGTCAACAGGATACGGAAGAAATATCTTTTTTACCTTTTATGATTTTTTACTGTAATATATAAAATGGTGAACTCTCAGCTGAGCACTCTTTAATTTCTCAGACATTAATTATTTTAAACAAATGTGTTCTGTGATATTTTTAGTCTTCTCCTACAAAGTCCAAATTATCAGTTGTCACTTTTAAGTTTATATAATGCATTTTTTTATTCTATAGTAGAATTTATTTTGTCTAAAAATTCAACGTCTCTTCGATACTTGTTTGTATGATACGATGTTTTGTCGACTAACTCATCTTGTATAAATTTCACTACATAAATTAACAAAAGTAATTTTTTTAAACATAAAATAAAATCTGTCAGTACGCGTCCCGATATACTTAATATAACTTTTATTCTTACACGAACCTTTTTTTACTTGTTATTACTAAATAATTATTAGTTCTTTACGTGTTGGAATTAATAAAACAATTACTGTCTGGAACTAAAATTATTCGAATCACAGTCGTCTATTTAGCTTCCAGCTAAAAATAAAAACTAAAGTGTATGCATCAAGTTTATAAGATATTATCATTCGTAACCTGAAACAGCAAATAGCCATATTAATTTTGAATGGCACCAAGTAAGTGAAGTATCTAATTGGCCATTAAGGATACCCCATTGTAGAATTAGATGAGATGTCATTGTTAAACAGGTAAAGCTTTTGATATTAACAATAAAATGTACACTAAAGCACAATGTAGCGCTTCCCCGACTAACAGCGCTTACAAAGCTACAAATTGTAGATAAATAAAATGCTATTCAAGTTACAGAATTAATTTATAAACATTAAAACATTTATAACCCTTTCTTGTAATATTTTTCCTGGAATTTTATTTTCTTTTAATAAAATTTTATAATACAGATTAGGCCATTAGTAGCTTAAAAAAATGCGTTTTTCTGAAAACGTCTTGTGATGATAATCTGAATAACATAAAAAAAAATAATATAAATTTAACAGTTATTATTGCAGTAAAAAAACACACACACATATCAGTTACACAAAAACAGTTTTTTTTTTTAGTATGGGCCACTGTGGACTACGTTTTGTTCAACTGGTTCCTCCCTTCTTCTCCACTCTCTTCCGCCTCTTCCACATCTCCTTCATTCTTGATCGCTATATCTCCCTCATTTCGTCAGTCCAGATGGCACCTGTCATCTTCTTGGGGTTTTCCTGAAAACCCTGGGTATTTTTTTATTTCTTTATTTCTTTTTGAGTGGCAAGCATTCTTCAATGTTTTCTTGAGTAAACTGGAGTTCAACTATGTCTTTTTCTGTTTTTTTAACCACGTATTGGTCATTATGAGCTTTTTGAAATAGTTAAAAAGCTTTCCTGTTAGTCTCCCAGGATTCATTCTTTGAACACATCCGTAGAAAGTAATTCTTCTCTTTCTAGTAACGTCTGTGATTTTCTCAATACGTGTGTACAGCTCATTATTGTACCATCTTCTGTAGTTCTCCATCTTTCATTTATCCCAAGATTTCTCTTAATATTTTCCTTTCTCTGACTTCCAGTTCTTCCATCATCATTATCTTGATCAGAGTCAGACACTCAGCTGCATAAAGTGCTTTCGACCGAATAACTGTTTAATAATGCCTAAGTTTGGCATTAATGGATATTGATATCTTGTTATATTGTGTCCTTGGTTAAATGTTAAGCCACCTTCATCTTATTAACTCGTGCTTAATGGCTTCTTTCTCTGAGACATTGTGTTCAATAACTTCCCCAAGATACGGTTTTATAAAATATACGACTCCAAATATAAACACTTTTATATTATTATTTCTATATTTCCCATACTCAAGGCTTGATGATGACATAATTTTGAACGTCGACAAAATGTTATAAATTGTGTTTAGTTAACGATTAAATTCCGGCTGTGCATGGTTAGTAATCCGACGGTTGTGTTGTAAGGATGAGAGACGGGGAGATCAGGAAACAAGACTTCAACACACTCTTCGTTTTTAAGCGGAGAGCCTTGCGGAAGATCTTCATACGAATACAGGATGCAATAACGGGTGAATTTGACACAACCGGGTTGGAAGAACTTAACAATGATGTTAACAATGTCGGAATTATGCGTAGCAGGAGATATCACTGGGCTGGACATGTGGCGATGACGGACTCTCACCGATGACCGGTTAAGATGTTGGATTTCGTTTTCGATGGAAGAAAACCCCTACGTAAACCGAGGAACACGGAGCGACTATCCAAGGCTGAGGAAGATTATAGACTTACTAAGGTCAACAAAATCTATGTTACATTTTTGTTAATTTATTTGTATCTTTTAACAAATTTATAAGTTTCACACTGACTTTTTAAAGTGTCGTCAGAATTATTACAATTAATTTATTATGTTCAACCTTCTTGTATCTTTATCTATATAATCTTATAGAGACATTTACGTTTATTTAACTAACGTTTCCTTGTTGTTTTATCAGAAATAAAATTATCTGATAATTGTCTTGCTTTGTATTAAAATACAAATGATATTAATAGATTTAACCATTTAACTCATTGCTTTCCGTAATACTTGTTCATACCACCTCTTCTTGGAACCCCGCTTCTTTCAAATGTATGACCTATTTTTAACAGACGTAAAAACAAGAACAATGTAGTCATGAAGATGTCTATATTTATGCTTTCTCGTCTACTACACAACTGAATAGTTTGAGCCAAATTCAAATCCAATGTAAACTATATTTTCAACGTCCTTCAGTACTACTGGTTGCCTAAGTGATTCAGATCGCTGTATTTCAATGCTGTAGTACTCAACGCAGTAATTGGTCAGGATGGACGAGTACAGCTTATTGATACAGGTCAGTTCACCTACCTGAGCAAATATATTACATTTTACCTTGTGTAGAATTTGTTCCAGCCATTGTTATATTTTAAAAGCTAAGTACATACGTTTGTCTGTAACTACCCGCATTCACGTATTTAGGACGACATTCACAGTCTATTTTCTTTCGTTTTTCTCGTGTTTCCTAACATTTCCTCTAGTCAAACACTCCTTATCTCTGTACCATATTTTCTAAAATCTCAAACTTCAGTTTAGCTTATTTACGAGCTGACTACTTGATGCACTATTAAAATATTTTGCACAAATAAAATGTATATTAGTTAATTACTATTAAAATCTTTGCTGTAACGTAGTTTTGAGTTGTCAGCCACAAGACAAGTATAAATTATTATATGAATGCAAAGTATTCGTGATACACTATAAACTATTTAAGTAATACCGTAAAAAAGGAATGCGGTAGCCAATAAAAATTAACGTAAAATTAATATAAATTATACAACGTTAGACGTGTATGACTGAGAAATGGCTGAGAAATTTAAGGACCTGGTTTGGCATGAACACAACTGACTTATTCCGTGCAGCAATGCAGAAAGTTAAAATAATCTGCATGACATTTAACATCCAAAACGGATAGGAATTATCAGAATAAAATGTGTATCGAGTTTGTGTTAACCGCGCATTTTAGTTAATGAACAACATAAATGTTTATATTTTGAAAATCAATTATGCTAATACTTAATTTTAGCATCTTAACCAGTGGCAGCTCTCAAGTACAAGCCGAGTGGAAAGAGAGATGTTGGTAGACCGAGGAGGAGATGGGTTCCGGAACAGGCCAACTAGGGCCTAATCCCTGTAGTGAAGATGATGATGATGCTAATACTTAGCCCAGTTGAACAAAATTAAATTAACCGATTCTGATAATTTCATTTGCTTACAACCATTACTGACAACAAAACAGTTTCTCTCAGGCCAACTTGTTCATGTCTAAGTAAAAAAAATTGTAACCAAACAATATACGTAGTTTCGCAATTAAAAAAGTGCGGAAACAATTAAATATTACATCACCTTACAGACATATTAAACTACTGAAACAAAAACAATCGATTATGTCAATTAACAACGTAAATGCGATAAGAAATGATTTAAACTTCAGTAAATTGTTGAAATGTACAATTTATTATCCTTCTAGCTTTGTTGAATGTCAACATAATTTTAAAATTTATAGAAAGATGGGGATTAATTTGTTATTATAAAATGTTTAAAAATTATAATGCCTTAACTTTAATATTTTAATTCCTAAATTATCAAGTCACGCAGTAGGTAAAAGAAAACATTCTCTATATTCCCCATTGTGTTATGTAACTTCTGAGGGAAGTATAGTTTACAGTCACTAATTTAAAGGCATCATCATTACATTCATTTTTAAAACAATGTCACTTATTCACCTGACGGTACACAATTTGTCATAAATGCCTTCAAGTGCATTGCCATTTACAAATAAATAATTATAATTAATACAATAATGAGGATCCTACTGCTTCTGCTGCTGCTGCTGGTGATGATGATGATGATGATGTTGGTGGTTGTGGTAATGGTAATGACAAACTAACATAATAATATAGTGTTTTGTATGAGGTCAGAACAAAAGTACGTACAATTGTAGTTCTTGTTTGGAATACGTAACTCTTTATTCATTTCTGTTTTGAATGTACCCTGTTAAGTAATCCCCATCGGGTAGAATACACTTAAACCAACTTGTGTTCCTGTCTTTAAAACATTTTCGAAACGAGCTTTGAGGTCAGTCAGCGATTTTTGTTTTTTGTTTCCAACTGCCACAAGCCATAAGCATTTTATGGTTGGTTCTTAGGGATAGGCATCGTATGGGGATGTAACTGGCGATCCCGGCGTTTGCAATATCATTACTATTATTTTACCAAAAATTCTATAACAAGCAATAGTAGAACACGCGTGCCGGTGGGTTTGAGACCCAATTTCCATAAATTATCCTTTCACACATTTGGCTATTGTCTACGAATCAAACCTGGAATCATGCAAACCTGAAATACCCGAACAGTAGTCTTTATTGTTAACACCTAGTGATAAAAATTCATGAACACGATACCACAGTACTCATTTTACCATCATGACCGTCACTCATTCACGACTGGGTTTGAAGTTCGTTCGTCCATACGGACTCGTCAAAAGCTTCCTCCAACATTTTCACCGCCCTAGAACAGCTAATCTCATTCTTCACACAAAACCTAATGTAATTTCTATATTCTTACGTTGTATAAATACGTCGCCTATACCAAAATGTAACGTATTCAGTTATTTCAAAACGTAGTCAGTCTTTCAAAACTAAACAATAGTTTACATACATTTTGGCAAAACTAGCGAGAAACAAGAAAACTGTTACATACAATGGTACCAACATTACGCAAAAATATAATCGAATCGTACATTTTTAAAGCGAGAAATTAAAAAAAATCCTCGAACTTTATAGTCAAACCACGACATGTCAGTAATAACTAGCATTAACTGCAATACTACTCCGTTTTGAAGAAGAAAGAAAATATTACTAAATTATGTGTTAAATAAGACCATAAAAATTTTTCTGAAATGGTAGTTTAGAGAGTTCGACGGTTTATCATTCACTTCGGCCCAGGTGCTTTTGTGTAAACTGACCATTCGTTAATAACACTTTCAGTTCTCCCTTAACGTAAATATCATTGTTTATATGAAAAAAATGTGGATTTTATTTAAACAATACATTACAGTTAACAGAAAGTGTGACGTAACATAAAGAATGAAAATCTCAGTTGCAATTTGGAGTAAAACTGTGACAGTGAAGTAATAGTGTTGTAAGTGCTTCACGATAGTAACTTCATTACACTATTCTTTGCTTTTAATTGATTTGTATGCACGTTCCTAGTGTTTGAACTAAATAAGTTTTAATAGCAAAGTTAACAGCACTTAACTCCTTTGTTAGACTATGGTGGACTGCACAGACTTAAATCCATTTAATACTATACACTATCATCATTTTTTCAACACTTGCTTTTATTTATTTTAATATACATTACATTTTATAAGCGACTAATAGAATATAAGGCGTTCTACTGATGGTCGTATGGTACAGTGGAAAACAAAATACAAGACACCGATTAAGTCACTAATCACCAGCTTTAATTATCACAATTAAACAGTTTGTAATCAACAAGATAGTCTCTTACAACAAATCAGATTAAAATTGTTCACACGCAATAAAAATGTCAACTAATAGAGTCCCGCGCAATTATAAAACACATAACACTTCGCCACAATACTTCGAACCGCACTGGAATAAATCGCCAATTAAACTGACTTGACCGTCGCTGGATGCCTATATTTATACCCCGCTGATATTCCAGAATAATCTGTCACTTTGGATGACGTGATAAGCAAACAGGAGCTCTCGAGAATCCACTAGAAACAGTGTCCTTGAACACACTGCGCTGACCGGTACGGACTGCTATAGACTCGATAGTTGACGCGTAATTGTCTTTCACCACAAAGTAGCAGAAATATGTACGCACACACACATTAAAGCTGGAATAGTCGAGATACTTGTAGAACGTTCCTATTACGTAACAATATTTACACACCGCTTGTAAAAGTGAGTGACCCTGTTTGATCTTGTACAATATTTAAATGTCCAAGAATTCATTTGTAAGTGATTACGCAGCTGATATATGTATCCTACATAAATCCAGTTTGAATTCTACAATATGTGTAACACATAATCATGTCACATATCCTACAGTAGTTTTAATTCAAACTGAGTAGCCATTGCGATGAGGACAAACTATCCTTACCCAAGTCACCAAAAACAGCAGTTTTCTCATTAACAAATTTTTGAAATTTCTTTTCTATGACTTGCTTTGATACTAATTAATTTTACGTCTTAATATATTAAGCTATAAATACGTTTAACGTTTTACATTTACCAATGTGCAAGTTAGATTTTTTTAAACATTGTGTACGATGCACTTCAGATTTTAGAACACAAAGATTGCATATTTAAATTTACTTACTGACACATATTAATTAAAATAAATGGCATTTTTAAAATCAATTTTTCTGGCCATTCACGCCTTTCCTTTGCCTTTATCACAACTGACAGCTTCCAACACAGTTTGCTGGTCAACTAGTAGCTTCTCAGACTGATATAGATTCAACAAGACTGACCCGGATGTTGTTAGATTACATCTGCTAGATGGCAGCATTGTTCCATTTTTAGAGTAATTATCCTTTTACGTACACAATCCATCGTATTTATCTAAACACGAGACAATTTGATGCACTAATTGCCACACAATTGTATTTTTGTGCTGTCCATCTGATATCTGTTGGCCACTACAATTTTAGCCATGAAGCTGCATAGAATAGAACAACGTATTCATATAGTTAAAACATATTCCAAATGTATTGTTTCGTGTAAAAACCTTTTTGCAAACTTCGTGTAACCTTTTCCATCCGCATATTCGCCAGACAAATTAAAAAAATTCCAGTTAGTGCGTAAATTTGATAAAACGTGGTCTGCAAAAAATGTACCGTCCCGACGCCTGTGCGTGATGTTTCATCTCGTGCAGATGAAAATATTGCTGGAAAATGTTTTTGAATATTGGAAGCAACAGCAATAGTAATTGAAAGCCTGTACAAGCCTGTCTGCTGATTTTCAGAGCTGGAAAAAAAATGTATCTTGCTACATAGCCTATTTATATTTGTTATTAATCTTTCATCCAAATTATCGTGCTTCCAACCTTGTTCCCTAAATTGCATCAATCGCCTCCACATTAGGCCTACAAGATAATTTAAACTAATATTTTTAAAAGGAATCTACTTTTTAAATCCAATGGTTTTTTTTTTCAATAAAAAGCTCTTTTTTAGAATTAATAAATACAGAATTTTTTTAAATCTTTTTTTTCCTAAATTTCAGGCAGCATACTCTTTCATAACGTTATCTCAATACTTGGTTTCAAAACCATACGTCACTACTTTGTTGTTCTCTTAATTATTTATATGATGATCATCAAGCTTGTTTATTGTTTAATTCCAATTAACTAATAGCATTCTGTAGGTCGTAAAACAGTATCGGCTGTTATTGAAATTTATGATAACAAATATGGGAAAGAGGCATATCTCTTTACGGCAAGAAAGGTTCCATGAAGGGAACATTTTGGGGTTTCAGAAGGAAGAATGAAACCATACGAAAAAATAAAATGAGTTTAAAAGTTGTCCGTATCTGACAAAGGAATTCTTCTTCTTCTTCTTCTTCTTCTTCTTCTTCTTCTTCTTCTTCTTCTTCTTCTTCTTCTTCTTCTTCTTCTTCTTCTTCTTCTTCTTCTTCTTCTTCTTCTTCTTCTTCTCCTCCTCCTCCTCCTCCTCCTCCTCCTCCTCCACCTCCTCCTCCTCCTCCTCCTCCTCCTCCTCCTCCTCCTCCTCCTCCTCCTCCTCTTCCTCTTCTTCTTCTTCTTCTTCTTCTTTTTCTTCCTCTTCGTCTTCCTCTTCCTCTTCCTCTTCCTCTTTTTCTTCTTCTTCTTCTTCTTCTTCTTCTTCTTCTTCTTCTTCTTCTTCCTCTTCCTCTTCACTCCATGGCTTGGGCTATAGCCCGTTCCGATTTCACAGATTCTCTGTCTATTTTTGCTAGGATCTTCCACGATCTCTCGTCCCCACTGACCCATTCAAACTCTTTTTTAGGAATACGCATATGTACCATGCGTTCAACATGGGACTTCCAATTCTGTCTGAATTCCTTTTTTCTCTCCAGAATAAAGGAGAGAATAAACTTTAAGTATTTCCTTATGCTGTCGTTTCGTAGACGATTTCTCAAACTACATCCCCTTGTGATGTTCCACAGGGTAGTCATAATGTAGTAAGACTCAGAAAACAATGGTCTGATTTGTAGTTGAAATTAAAATGTTTGTGAGTATTAACAATTTAAATTTATTACACACACGCGCGCGTGTAAGGCGTCTGAAACCTACACCAGGGTGGAAGAAGACGATTCATTAAAAAGTATTTTAATTGAACGAAGGGAATAGAACATAGGCCAATTGGTCTTCTAGTATACTAAGTGCTAAGATGCAAAATTAAAGGTCGTATGTTACATGGAAAATCTACACATTGAAATGCTGTACCATTGTGAGAGGAGAAGTCTTCAATTGCGATGAGAGATAGAATTAAATGGTAAGCAGGCAATACAAAATATTGCATTAACATTTAGTGCTAGGGTCAGTCATAATACCACAGAATAACAAGCATTGGTGGTTGAATTACTGTTGTTTGCTGCAAGTGTGGTGAATTTGAAACCGTACTTAAGATAATAAATACTTAAGAACGTCATTCGTTACTGATGCAGAGCCATGCCACTCGGACTGCAAGCATCATTTTATCCGTTACCGTATAGTAAGCATACACAATTAAGTTAGAATGGATGTACTTGTCACTTCTCGTTTGTACTCATGGTAAACGAAGTAAGTAACTATTGTACCTTACTCTAAAATGAAATCATTTTAAAAAATTAAGGCAATAATGTTTAATTATGTGTGCCTGTGTTCACTTTATACGTTAGTAAGAACATGGAAGTAAAAAGAGAAGTGACTGATGTAAATTTTAATGACCAACGTAAAATATTCTTTCAATTTCTACAAAATAAGATAGCAACATATTCATATTTATGTTTCAGTACAAGCATAAAATAGAAATGAGTAAATAAAATTTTTTTAAATACGCAATTTAGCAATGCTTTGTTGCTAAACACACACACACACACACACACACACACACACACACACACACACACACAGCAATATACGAATATTTTATATGGTGTTTAGGTGAGAACTGAGAGATATAATAGTAAATGTAACAAGTAGAGTAATTATAAAATGTAATCAAGAAAATTAAGGAAGATTGAGAAATGTAATTGAGATAATAAAATGTTAGTAAGATCCATGTTTGGATAGACGAGAAGATAGTGGACAGTCTCGAAGTTTACTTTTAGATTATTTTTTTGTGGGCGGTGAGACAAGAAAAAGTCATGGCAGCTTTATATTAATGATACTATAAAAATTTTTATTGAGAAAAATTAAATAAGAAATAAAATAAAACCATTAAGAACGCCAGGATATTTGTATGTTATTTTTTATTTACAGAAAATTGAAGTAATATTTTGAACATAAAATATGATCCTAAAAAAGAGCTTTTTATTGAAAAAAACCATTGGATTTAGAAAATAGATTCCTTCTAAAAATATTAGTTTAAATTATCTTGTAATTTGGAGGTGATTGATGCAATTTAGGGAACAAGGTCGGAAGCACGATAACTTGGATGAAAGATTAATAACAAATATAAATGGGCTATGTAGCAAGATAAATTTTTTTTCCAGCTCTGGAAATCAGCAGACAGGTTTGTACAGGCATTCAGTTACTATTGCTCTTGTGATTTCCTTTTCTAGTGTAAGTGGAAGAGAGTCTTTAAGGTTTTTAAGAAGTGAAAAAAGTAATCCGTTAAAAAAATGTATAAGTGTAAAATTTTAATGCATTTAGAAAATTACGAATAGCTTTAGTATGCATGTTTACAATGGTATCTAAGTCAATTGTATGAATAGACAAACTAACCTTAGTCAGTCTGTCTTGTTACTTCTTTTTTATACATAGATGATGCGTTTAAAAGCATATGCTTCATCATAAAATCACAAAATATTCCTCGTAGGAGGTTCATTGGTAAAAGATCCAGTATAATTTGACTGTATATGGGTCAGAAGGTGCGCACATATTCACAGGTGATCGACCTCCTATGAGGGGTATCTTATGATGTGATGATGAAGCCTATGCTTTGAAACGCGTCATCTGTGTACAAAGAAAAGGTCACAAGGCGGATTGAAAAAGGGAAGTTTGTCTATGAAGACCTTATCGGGAACGCTTATAATTTAATATTAATGTACCGTTTTCCAAATAAGAGCTACCGAATATCTTTAAAACAAAGCAATTAAAATTATAAACTCTTCAACACTATTATTGCAACTAGTGAGATGACCGGTTACAACTATGAAAAGTAACAAGGCTGTGGGAAAAAAGGTCACCGTGGCCATTCTAACACCGATATATGCAGTGTCATCTTAGAGTAATTGTGGTTCAGTCTCAGGACTGGTTTTTAAATTAGCGTACATCTTACTTTTCTCGTTCACCCACAGAAATCCAGCGCCGACAAACTGCGGGATCTTGACACTTAATCGAGTAAAGGATTATGCCTCTAAACTTTACTTGAAGGAATGGTGTTGATTCGTTAGCTCTGTGCTATGTTGAACGTCTTGTTAGAATTGTAGTTTAGCGTTCGCCGATAACCGTACGCCAGACGACGTGGAATTAACATTCTCCAATATTCAAAAACATTTTCCAGCAATATTTTCATTTGCATGAGATGAAACATCACGCACAGGCGTCGGGACTGTACATTTTTTGCAGACCACGTTTTATCAAATTTACGCACAATACTGGAATTTTTGTAATTTGTCTGGCGAATATGCGGATGGAAAAGGTTACACGAAGTTTGCAAAAAGGTCTTTACACGAAACAATAAATTTGGAATATGTTTTAACTATATGAATACGTTGTTTCCATTCTATGCAGCTGCATGGCTAAAACTGTAGTGGCCAACAGATATCAGATGGACAGCACAAAAATACAACTGTGTGGCAATTAGTGCATCAAATTGTCTCGTGTTTAGATAATCTTCTGAAGACGGTCAGAGCTTGTGACAGATCGGAATGTCAGTGGTAATAATAAATACGATGGATTAAAATCAGATTAAAGCTGGTGATTAGTGACTTAATCGGTGTCTTGTATTTTGTTTTCCACTGTACCATACGACTATCAGTAGAACGCCTTATATTCTATTAGTCGCTTATAAAATGTAATGTATATTAAAAAAAATTAAAGCAAGTGTTGAAAAAATGATGATAGTGTATAGTATTAAATGGATTTAAGTCTGTGCACTCCACCACAGTCTAACAAAGAAGTTAAGTGCTGTTAACTTTGCTATTAAAACTTATTTAGTTCAAACACTAGGAACGTGCAGACAAATCAATTAAAAGCAAAGAACAGTGTAATGAAGTTACTATCGTGAAGCATTTACAATACTATGACTTCACTGTCACAGTTTTACTACAAAATTGCAATTGAGATTTTCATTCTTTAAGTTACGTCACACTTTCTGTTAACTGTATTACATTGTTTAAATGAAATTCACATTTTTTAATATATAAACAATGATATTTACGTTAAGGGAAAACTAAAAGAGATATTAACGAATGGTCAGTTTACACAAAAGCACCTGGGCCGAAGTGAATGGTAAACCGTCGAACTCTCTAAACTACCATTTCAGAAAAATTGTTATGGTCTTATCTAACACGTAATTTAGTGATCTTTTCTTTCTTCTTCAAAACGGAGTAGTATTGCAGTTAATGGTAGTTATTGACACGTCGAGGTTTGACTATGAAGTTCAAGGAATTTTTTTAATTTCTCGCTTTAAAAATGTACGATTCGATTATATTTTTCCGTAATGTTGGTACCATTGTATGTAACAGTTTTCTTCTTTCTCGCCAGTTTTGCCAAAATGTGTGTAAACTATTGTTTAGTTTTGACAGATAACTGAGTACGTTGCATTTTGGTGTATTAGGCGACGTATTTAACTTTATACAACGTAAGAATAAAGAACTTACATTACATTTGGTGTGAGGAATGAGATTATGTGTTTTAGGGCGGTAAAAATGTTGGAGGAAGATTTAGACGAGTCCGTATGGACGAACGAGCTTCAAACCCAGTCGTGAATGAGTGACGGTCATGATGGTAAAATGAGTACTGTGGTATCGTGTTCATGAATTGTTATCACTAGGTGCTAACAATAAAGACTACTGTTCGGCTATTTCAGGTTTGCATGATTTCAGGTTTGATTCGTGGACAATAGCCAAATGTGTGAAAGGACAATTTATGGAAATTGCGTTTTAAACCCACCAGCACGCATTTTTGGTGAAATAATAGTAATGATATTGCAAACCCCACGGTCGCCAGTTACGTCCCCATACGAGTTTTGCCTATCCCTAAGAACCAACCATAAAATGCTTATGGTTTGTGGCAGTCGGAGACAAAAACAAAAATCGGTGACCATGTCGGTCATTTTTCTCATAATAGGATATTTAGTTATAATAGTATAACTAGGTTATAATAGGATAGTTATAATAGTATATTTAGGTCATAATAGTATAGGATACTTATTATTGTCATAATTATAATTATTTATTTGTAAATGGTGATGCACTTAAAGGCATTTATGAAAAATTGTGTACCGTCAGATGAATAAGTGACATTGTTTTAAAAATGAATGTAATGACAATACCTTTAAATTAGTGTCTGTAAACTATACGTCTTTCAGAAATTACATGACACAGTGGGGAATATAGAGAATATTCCTGCGTGACTCGATAATTTAGGAATTAAAATATTATTGTTAAAACATTATAATTTTTATATTTTGTATAATAAAAAACGAATTCCCATCTTTCTATCAATTTTAAAATTATGTTGACTATAAACAAATCTAGAAGAATAATGAATAGTACATTTCAACAATTTACTGAAATTTAAATCATTTCTTATCGCATTTCCGTTGTTAATAGACCTAAATCGATTGTTTTTATTTCAGTAGCTTAATGTGTCTCTAAGGTGATGTAATACTTAATTTTTTTCTCACTTTTTTACTTGCCAAACTATATGTATAGTTTATTTATAATTTTTTCCACTTACGGCATGAAAAAGTTGGCCTTAGCATAATTGGTTTCTAAAATATAAACATTTCTGTTATTAATTAACTAAAACGCGCGGTTAACACAAACGCGATAGACATCTTCTGCTGATAGTTCCTATAATGTGTAATACAACTAATATGATGTAAACCAATAATTATTATTATGAAATGGAGTCATAATAATGTAAATTAAATATACTTGTCACGTACCACTAGATGTAAGAACTATTAATGAATTAACAGCAAATGGGAATATCCTGGTGCAAACCAAAACATTGTAAAACTTTATAGTTTTGTAATGATAATTTATGTAAGAAATAATGACTTAATAACAACTAGGTAATTCATTATAAAGGCAATTAATGTACCACCCTATAGTGCAAAACTATGGGTGATTATAAATACTAAAATCAACAAAAGAAAGATGTAATAACAAAAACTGAGGTGACCAAAAGTTGTAATGGTCGTCTCAGAGTAATTGTGACATAATAGAAGTTGTTCAAAAACCACTATTAAGAAGTAATAAGTAAATCTATTTTGTAGTGGCATAGGCCTACTAAACGCCTAGGCATAGCTTATGCATTTTATGGATAATTGTAAATAAATACTGTACTGTGTAAAGAGAACACAAAAGGACTTGGAAAGCATCATCTCAATGAGATATGATAGCCATGTGGTAATTTAAGTTAAATAATAAATATAAATTCAGTAAAAAATTTTGTTAGATGTAAGTTCAAAAAAAATATATCTGTTAATAGTGAACGAAAGTATTTCATGTGAGGACTCTAAATAATGAGCCAGACGATCGCCATATCATGGTAGGGCTAGATCAGCAATTAAAAGTAACGTAAGCGTTTTATATCAGTTGGAATGTGTTTGCATCAATTTTGACAAAATATTTGGCGTCACTTTTTTGACCTCCACCCCAGAAACCCAAGCGTTCTTAATAATTTGGTAAAAGGGGTAGCCACGCTCGATAGAATGTCATCAACCTTTCCATCAACCAGGAGAGTTAAATCGAGATTTGGTCAGGAAACAGAAGCCAGATTTGAATTCATTATTATATTGTCGACGAAGCAAGACAGACGCCAGCTCCGTACGCCAAAAGT
Source organism: Magicicada septendecula (assembly GCA_034769895.1). NCBI lineage: Eukaryota > Metazoa > Arthropoda > Insecta > Hemiptera > Cicadidae > Magicicada > Magicicada septendecula. The sequence goes on from CM068371.1 coordinate 314,542,308, forward strand.
CGCGAGCTAACCTATAACCAGTGCGGGCATCGAAACGTAAACATCGGTCAACATAACCAAATTTTTTTATAAGATGTTACAAAAATTTTAATTAATGAAGTTCAATGAAAGAGTGATAGTGCAACAACAATTGCAAAGTGTACAATAAATTGCGATTGCGTGAATAAAGGCAGTATAGGGACAATTAATCATACTAGAGAAATTATAAACTTATACGATAAAAATTTATCGAGTACAATTAATAAGATGTGACCACAAAGGGAATTTGGAACTTATTATATCAATTAATTTATTTAAAGTTAAAGAGATTTAACGACAGCTGATTATACTTTTAAGAGTTGTCAATTGACCTGATGTATCTTTACCAGAATTAGTAAATAAGATGATTTATAAGGAACATTAAGAAAGCTATGGACCGTTTTACATTTGTTAATTTGTTTTTAGTTAAAAATATTTAATAGCAAGCTAATCATGCTTAAAAGAGTTATCAATTTACCTGATTAAATTTATCCAATCTAGCGAATCAGATGATTTTTTTATGAACCCTAAAGGAACTCATAACCTTATTATTCTTGTATTTTGTATGTTGTTAAAGAGTTATTGTTAATTTAAAGTGAACTGGTTGCTATTCAGGTACACCAGGTTAACCTACAATGTTGACGCCAGACGTCTGTTGAATTTTTTTATGTTAGTAATTAAGATTTATTTGTTATGTAATCACTCTCTTACTACTCATTTATTATGGTAGTATAACTCTTCAAGTTTTTGTATTTTGCAGTCTCAAAGAACCTACATTTTAGATAAAACTTTTTAACCAAAAAACAACGTGTAATGTTATGGTTACTCAGAATTAGAATAACAAACCCTGAGACAAGAGATTTTTTATAACATTCATCATTATAGTAAAATGAACGATAATCAATCTAATCATTATTTAACATACTGTAGCTTCATGAGTATTATTGAAGAATAAACCATATTTTTTACCGGATAAAAGAGTTAACCAAATTATTTCATTAGACTAGACGATTACTTGTTAGGTGAACCGCTCCCCCCAGTTGCCACCACTCGCAGCGGCAATTGAGGTAATTTAAATAATTTTAAGTTGTCATCTCTACTCTGCCTTGTTAACAGAACGATTAACAAGTGAGATCTTCACTAAAAGTAAGTGCTGAACTCATAAATAAATCTAATTTCAGTGAGAAGTCAACTTATAAACTCTTAACCTAAAATTACGACGTCTGACCAAATCAACAGGTGGCAATGGCAGAGTCAACTTAGCCGATTCGTCTCAACAACTAAAGAACCTCGAATTAAAAACCACCGATGAATTTAAACCACGATTAAAACATGCAAGCTTTAAAACTGCTAAGCGTAGTATTCCCATGTAACAAATTCAGAACATATATTTTAAGATACTCAATCACTGTCAGAACGGATCACAAGTCAATATCCTTCTTAAAAAACTGTAAGTAAACTTAATCCTTCTTAGTAAACTGTAAGTCTTAAAAAACGGAAGATTAACGAGATGGAGTCTAGCACTGCAAGAGTATAACATCTGTTGGGAGTACATCCCAGGTAAGAAGAATGTTGCAACGGACACCTTATCCATAATCAACGTGAAGGATCAAACGTTCGAAGGAGAAAAAGAGACAATAGTAAAATTATATCACATAATCAGAAGCAGGTCTGACCTAGCCGATATTATAAAGGAACTTGGACAACAACAGAAGCAGGACAATAAACTAAACAAAATCCAACAAAGACAGACAGAACAAGACGACCGCATAACATCATTCTATTGCATACACCAAGACATCAAAACAAGGTATAGTTACAATACATGGAAGATAGTGGTACCACGGGCAATAGAAAAAGACATGATTCTCGACTACCACATCCGGTGTGGTCACATGAGAGCACTGAAGGTGGTAAAGGCACTTCAGGAACATGTGTACATAAAGGACATTAATAGAAGAGAGCGAAATTATATTAAACATTGCCACATTTGCCAACTCGTCAAGTGTAACAATGATAGAAAGGAGGGGATCATGATACCCATCACATCCTCTAGCAAACTATGTCTTTGCAGACATATGCGGTCCATTTCCACGTAGCGGGGGGAGACACCAGTATAAATTCATGATAATAATATTTGACCACTACAGCAAATTCACAAAATTGTATGCCATAAACCGTGCAACTACACAGAAAATTTTAGGGGTCATAATACAACATTATATACCTGAGGTAGGAACACCTAAATCGATAATTACCAACCATGGATCACAGTTTAAAGGAAGAAAATGGACGGATAATCTGATGAATAAGGGGGTAAAAACACACAAAACTTCTGTGTACCACCTAAGCAGCAACCCAGCGGAAAGAGTATTAAGGGAAGTAGGGAGAATCCTCCCAACATATTGCCACAATCAACAGCGCAGATGGACGGAGTACTTATCAGCTGCAGAAGACTTCATCAACTTATCTCATCACCAATCCATTGAAACCGCCGCCATACACAGCAATGTTCGAGAGACCACCACCAAGAGAGATTGCATAGTTAATCAATTTTCCTAGTGGCAACGAATACCAGTTTGATAACATATATAATAAAACCATGGAACAGACGGAGAAAAGAAGGAGTAAGTACCAAACACTCCAACTCAAGACAATACAATACCAAGTCGGGGAAAAGGTACTGCTGAAAAACACGGAACTACCCAGTACAATGGAAGGAATTGCAAAGAAACTATTACTGCTCTACACCGGACCCTATACTATTACAAAAAGTAATGGTAATAACATTTACGAGATCATGGACCCAGTTACTCAGAGAAAGAAGGGGACATACAACCAGTTATCTTTGAAGAAATATTACTAAACCAAAGAAAAAAAATGAATGATAATTTCATCAATCCCATGAAGGCATTTTCAGAAATGATCAATCTTCATGGAGGAGCAATACTTAACGTTACATATCATCACCATACTTCTGAACCAAATTTTCAACGTAACATAACAATTAAATGACAGAAAACCTACCAAGGATCAAGAATTGTGTACCGAGTATTAAAATCAGGTGAAGAATTAATAACTAAAGAACGAATTTACAAATAATGAATAAAAATAATAATGACAACTAAACAAAGAAGAAAATATATTAAATGTGATTAACCCAATGACCCAATAGATTAGGTAAGTGAGTAAACAAAAAACATAGATAATAAAAATGAAAAGAAGTGAATGACATTATGATAGAACTCAAATAAAAAGATAAACAAAGGAAGAGACACAACATCTCCCACAATCTGCAACAAAAAAAAGGTACAACAGTGGGATAAACAAAATAAAACAAGGGAATTACAGAGTGAAGGACTATTGATGACATCAAACCACTGACAGACTGTTTTAGGTGACTTGACTGTGACCATAACTATAATTTAAAATAATGGTAATCAATAATGATCAGGAGAGTGAGATTAAACCTTCTATTAGTATGATTTAATAATGTATAAAAGATAATAACAAGATTGTATCTTATCTATTATTTATGTAAGTGATATAGACACAGGGATATCAGAAAAACTGATAATCACAAATAATGTTGTAAATATAATATAAAAGAAACTGGAAAATAAATACCAACCGATAAATAGTAATTAATAGAATTAGTACATTTAAATAATTGAGTAAAATGTATAGAAACAAACCAACAAAATGAACACATTGTTGTAAACCAGAATAGGGGCACACATAACCTAGCTCAACAAGCATTTTGCAATTATAATGACAAGAATTAATAATAAAAAGGTTATCAAACCATATTTTATTATACTGTATTTAAACTAGATGTCATAAGGACCATACCAGTAACAAGATCAGTTATAAAGGAAGATTTATATTGTGATTAGTGTAAATTAACATACTCAAATGGACAGCATAGAATTTACCCAATAACCAATCTAAAAAAAAAAACCTTTAGAAAGACTAATAAGGGAAAGAGGTTGATATCAGTATAATCAATGATGTATAATACAACTAATATGATGTAAACCAATAATTATTATTATGAAATGGAGTCATAATAATGTAAATTAAATATACTTGTCATGTACCATTAGATGTAAGAACTATTGATGAATTAACATCAAATGGGAATATCCTGGTGCAAACCAAAACATTGTAAAACTTTATAGTTATTGTAATGATCTGTTATGTAAGAAATAATGACTTAAAAACAACTAGGTAATTCATAATAAAGGCAAATCATGTAACATCCTATAGTGCAAAACTATGGGTTATTATAAATACTAAAATCAACAAAAGAAAGATGTAATAACAAAAACTGAGGTGACCAAAAGTTGTAATGGTCGTCTCAGAGTAATTGTGACATAATAGAAGTTGTTCAAAACCACTATTAAGAAATAATAAGCAAATCTAGCTTGTAGTGTCATAGGCCTACTAAACGCCTAGGCATAGCTTATGCATTTTATGGATAATTGTAAATAAATACTGTGTAAAGAGAACACAAAAAGACTTGGAAAGCATCATCTCAATGAGATATGATAGCCATGTGGTAATTTAAGTTAAATAATATATAAATTTAGTAAAAAATTTTGTTAGATGTAAGTTCAAAAAAAATATATCTGTTAATAGTGAACGAAAGTATTTCATGTGAGGACTCTAAATAATGAGCCAGACGATCGCCATATCATGGTAGGGCTAGATCAGCAATTAAAAGTAACGTAAGCGTTTTATATCAGTTGGAATGTGTTTGCATCAATTTTGACAAAATATTTGGCGTCACTTTTTTGACCTCCACCCCAGAAACCCAAGCGTTCTTAATAATTTGGTAAAAGAAGTAGCCACGCTCGATAGAATGTCATCAACCTTTCCATCAACCAGGAGAGTTAAATCGAGATTTGGTCAGGAAACAGAAGCCAGATTTGAATTCATTATTATATTGTCGACGAAGCAAGACAGACGCCAGCTCCGTACGCCAAAAGTCGCGAGCTAACCTATAACCAGTGCGGGCATCGAAACGTAAACATCGGTCAACATAACCAAATTTTTTTATAAGATGTTACAAAAATTTTAATTAATGAAGTTCAATGAAAGAGTGATAGTGCAACAACAATTGCAAAGTGTACAATAAATTGCGATTGCGTGAATAAAGGCAGTATAGGGACAATTAATCATACTAGAGAAATTATAAACTTATACGATAAAAATTTATCGAGTACAATTAATAAGATGTGACCATAAAGGGAGTTTGGAACTTATTATATCAATTAATTTATTTAAAGTTAAAGAGATTTAACGACAGCTGATTATACTTTTAAGAGTTGTCAATTGACCTGATGTATCTTTACCAGAATTAGTAAATAAGATGATTTATAAGGAACATTAAGAAATCTATGGACCGTTTTACATTTGTTAATTTGTTTTTAGTTAAAAATATTTAATAGCAAGCTAATCATGCTTAAAAGAGTTATCAATTTACCTGATTAAATTTATCCAATCTAGCGAATTAGATGATTTTTTTATGAACCCTAAAGGAACTCATAACCTTATTATTCTTGTATTTTGTATGTTGTTAAAGAGTTATTGTTAATTTAAAGTGAACTGGTTGCTATTCAGATACACCAGGTTAACCTACAATGTTGACGCCAGACGTCTGTTGAATTTTTTTATGTTAGTAATTAAGATTTATTTGTTATGTAATCACTCTCTTACTACTCATTTATTATGGTAGTATAACTCTTCAAGTTTTTGTATTTTGCAGTCTCAAAGAACCTACATTTTAGATAAAACTTTTTAACCAAAAAACAACGTGTAATGTTATGGTTACTCAGAATCAGAATAACAAACCCTGAGACAAGAGATTTTTTATAACATTCATCATTATAGTAAAATGAACGATAATCAATCTAATCATTATTTAACATACTGTAGCTTCATGAGTATTATTGAAGAATAAACCATATTTTTTACCGGATAAAAGAGTTAACCAAATTATTTTCCAAATTATAAAATTAACATACTTATGTTATGATATTTGCTCACTTATAAAACGTTTAGATAAAATTATGCCACGTTATTAATTCCTTTGTTAACTAGATCTCGCTAATTGTAATATATTTACAATTTTTCAAATCACTAATTATTTTTAAATTGTGCAAGGAATGTTTTACAAGTGTTGTACACAGCGTTTTAATTAAGTTTATAATACAAAACGGTGAAACCGTTTCGTTTCAGTAAGGTAAAAGTGATAAAAATGAGACCAAATATCTATATATTTATTGCAATGAAACACACGATCCTGATAAGCAGTGCAGGCTAATCTAAATACACGGACGATGAACATTCAAGTTTTAAATGGTATTTTGTTAGATTTGGGTTTTCGCTATAAGTCTTGTACCTTAGTACGGATAAGGAAGTAGGTTAAGTCAAGCTGTTTATTATTTTATGTTCTATTTATTCATGAACTGTGTCAGTGGAAATGTGCGCGCGTGCGCAAGTGATAAACGTTTTCCCCTGCCGTGCGTGATATAATTATCCGATCGTATTGACACTTGAACTGGACATAACTATTATATTAGCTACAGTTTCCCTATATTTCCTGATCGTAATATAACGTTAAAATATGATTCTTTTTAAAATATAAAACTCTTTATAAAACACAATTCTACTTGAGATAAGACATTCATAGATAACCATCTATGCATGCCCTTGCAAATTCGATGCACTTTCCTGCATGAAACCACACTAGTGCCGTGCGCAAAAAAACCATGCGACTTCTTTTCCACCAATAAGAAGCTTCGAAGGTCAGTCGGAATTTTCCTCAGCCGGGTGCTGAACGGCCAGTTTTATTTTTTTTTCTTTCTTTCTAGCTGTCGCGAAGGGAACGGGCGCTTCTCGTTCAAGATTTTTCGCTTGCGAAAATTCGTTAAGTCCATTCGTCGGTAGTAACAAGTGCGAACTCTCAAAACTGTTTAATTAATCCATCTTCAGACACGTTGTTGTTCATTGTAACGTAACGGGTATAAAAGTGAACTTAAACTGGGTTTACTGTGTGAGGTATTCTACAGTACCAGAAGTATTTAATAGTTTACTTATTGTTGTAATGTTATCATCAGTAGTTTCCGGGTGAGTGGAAGATTTCCGCTTAGGAAGATCTACTGATCGTGGTAGATCTAGTGTTACGAGTGAATACTTGAAGATTCCGGATAGGTATAAGTTTAATATACCGCTTTTTAGTTAAATACCCACTGTTACCTGAGATACTTGTATATTCTAATTACTGTGTAAAATTCCATTAACGGTACCACTAGAATCAGTGTTTGTGTGCGAATCGTCAGTCTCAACATATGAACTTCAGGACACCAGCCCAGCTGTAATCATCGCCAGGGTCAACCACCTGTCATCGTACGTAACGTCTGACGACTCCACTACAAAAAAACCCCTCTCCACATGGCCGTGGAAATCTTCGCATATGTAATGTACAACAAATCATATATGAACATTATTTAACATTTTAAAATACTATATATGCAAACATTATTATTATTTATTCTGGTTAAATATATCACATAAACGATTTCGTATTTCTTGTGTACAATAAATTCTCTTAAATCCTCCAATATAGACTTTTGCATTATAACACACGCACCACCATATCCTATGCGCCAATAGTTAAGTTATTTGTGTTGTCGCGATATATATATATATATATTATATATATAATCCAAATCCAATTATATAATTACATCGAATTTATTTCATTAATATTCCAAATTATGAATAACATTTAGTAACAATATTTGGAGGAACGGTTTCATTTGTTTGTATGCAGTTATTTCACTTATCCCTTGTGTCACTGTGTGTGTGTGTGTGTGTGTGTGTGTGTGTGTGTGTGTGTGTGTGTGTGTGTGTGTGTGTGTGTGTGTGTGTGTGTGTGTGTGTGTGTGTGATACATATTTCTAGAGCTGACTGGGATACTGCAGTCACAAAGGTAATGTTAGGAAAGGAAGACAATAAATTGCAGGGTCCTTAGGAAAGGACGAGAAACACGGATCATAGTTTGTTGAGAAGAGACAGGAAAAAGTTTATTAATTACGATGAAAGCATCCACTTGACCTGAGAGAAACAGTATCGTCAGTGACCTTCTGCTAAATTCATGTCACACAGCTGAGTAAGAGTAGAGTATTAATTTGTTGCTCTGGATTGATACATTGTACACTGTTAAAAATCAGAATAAGGAAATGAACTGTTAACTTCTCTATAATTTTCACAGTGAGCAATAAGAAGACAAAGCTATAATAAACGCTACGAACAGTAGTATTTTCTACAGTAATAGATAAAATTCATTATCAAAATTGGAAAGCGTGAAATACATGTTGCAAATTTAGAGAACTGTATAATTTTCAGTGCTTTACTATAGAAACCTTGCTAGTTCGATTTCAGTTATTGTGGACAATTCAATTAACTTGTTTTTTGGACTAAAGTTAGTATTACTTTGTAGATTAACAACCTAATAAAAAGCTTCTCAGACTGTAAATAAATATTTGTTTCACTGTCCTATTTGTTTTTAGAATCGGTAGTCTGAGAGCAGAGAGCGTGGGAGGATGACCACCCGCAGTGTCCACTTGAAAATGTTTGGAACTTCATACTTATTTTTTATTATAACAACACAGATATTTATCTTAATTGATGTTAACGAAAAACATACCCATTCAGTGACACAGAAACATACGTAATACAATTATGTGTGTTCCCAGACATAACCAACATGACACTAATAAAACACATAGCACACAAAGGTACCATAATGAACATTTGGAAAAATCTACAAATATACAAACATAAAACACAAAACAAACTAATACCTGTATAAATACAAATCAATACAAAACATGACAAAATTTTCAAAGCACTCAACATAAAAAATACACAAAATACTAACATATACACCACAATCACACACAATGATACCAATTTAAAGTACCAGAGGCCAACAGGAAGCCACAACAACAACCAACCAACACACAAGTACTTCACAAGACTCAAAATCAAGAAGGCTGAAGATGGGAACACAAGGCTTCCTGAAACATGTTCCAAATAAGGAGAAAACATCTTGAGGTAAAATCATTATAAATATTAAATATATTATATACATCAAGAAACAGACTGTAGCAAAAAGTGTTTGAACAATTAATAATGACACGATATTGAATAAATGTTGTAGTAATTATAATCTCACAGATGTTTTATATAATAAATCTATAAACCTCAAACAGTCTTTAGTTCAGTTGTAATAAATAGCGCAATTTATATGACTCGTAACTTCTAAATAGATATTCAGTTGTCAAGAAATTTAGAATTTAATTGACAATTAGAAATTTGTAATAAAAATTAACATGGAATTCAAGTTAATTTTAATTTAGAGTCAATCGATTCTTTATTTAGCATATTTTAGTTGCATTAAATAAATCTGTACATTAATTAGTAGTTTTGTAACCTATCTAAATTCTGTATACAGGTCAATATCGTTCAGTGGTTATAGTTATCGTAATGTCAGAAGTACGTACAATTTAATGAAATAGTTACGTGACATTTAATTTGTAAAACAAACATATATTTTTTGTATGTTTATTATCTTTAAATGGCATTTAGAGTGCACATGTTCTTTCCCAAGTATACCGACATATATCAAATAAATGTAGGCCTCCAAAATAATTTGTAACTTTGTAAGACCAAAGTGTAAAGAATGTACAAATTACCTGTAGGATATGTAGCCTAACGTATCCTGTAGGATATGAATATGTATATAAATGTATGTAAAAATATGTAAGATGCCGGAAATAATCAGAAGAAGAAAAATGTCTAGTTAGTTACTTTGGAGTCTATATGCACTCATCATTACACTAAACTACTATAGAAATACACCATCAGTGCGAGTGAGATGAAGTGAGGAGAATTGTATCGTGTGTGTGTGTACGTGAGTGTTTGTCTAGCGTGTGCACAAATGAGAGGAACGTGTATATGAAACAGATATACTGTAGCTACAGCATGCCAGTTGCTAGGCGCAAAGGTTGCTATTCAGTATGCGGAATTGTTTGACTTAAAAAAAACACTGTGCAATACGTGCACAAGTTCATTATTTTGAGTTTGAGACCACATTTTTTAGGAACAAGTTCTATAACTAGAATTTTAGTAGGAACTTTTAGTCAGTGGTTAGGAAAGGATTCTGAGTATTTTTGGTTGGCTTTATAACCTGGTATGTAAGGGGCAACTGAACCAAAAACTGTAAACGTGTATTACTATCTGCGTATTTTTGTTCACCGTTGTATCAGAATTTAGGTTACACGCTGACAATATACAAAAGTCTTATACGGCCGGTAGTATTGTACGGATGCAAAGCCTGGACATTAACCAGCTCAGACGAGCAACATTTAAGGATATTTGAACGAAAAGTCTTGAAAATGGACCTCTACAAACTGAAGATGGCTATTGGAGGATTCGAATGAACAATGAACTGGACCAACTGCTTCAGGGTGCCGACATACTCCGGTATATTAAGAGGGAGGCTTGAGTGGCTGGGTCACGTAAGGCGAATGGATGACAGAAGAATGGATATTGCAGATTGGATACCGGTAAGAAGAAGAATTAGAGCAGAATTAGAGGATGACGTGGAGGATGATTTGAGATGTATGAATGTGATGGGATGGAGATGGACATGTAATGAGAGGGCGGAATGGAAGAAAGTCATGAGCAGTCTAAAACGCGCGCTGGGTCATAACGCCAGAGAAAGTAAAGATTTAAGAACTAGGATAAGTACTAATTCCACTTGAAGGTTTTAAGGTTTCGTATAATTATAGGCTATTATACGTTACGTCAGTACACGTGCATGTCATCTTATAGAATAATCCTCTCATTAAAACTAATTAGTAACACTTGACAAACACAAAATCATTACGATTTCATTTATCAGGAAATTTAATTAGTCTACTTATCGTTTAAGTACACATTAAGTGTGTTAACCATATAAATTCCTGTTTCATACCCACATGCTCTGGTATACAAACACATTACAAGCGCTTTAGAATTCTAATTTTAGGATTTAGCAGTTTACGATTGTAACTATAATTTTAGTATTTCAAGATTCATTTTACAATTGGAATGTGTTTTGTAAAATTCCACGTTGATTGTTAGTCATATCTTTCTGCTAGTCATAGGTTCTGTTAGTAGATTCTGTGTAACTGTTTGCATTTATGAAAGAATATTTTCATTATTTACCATGATTCCCGCAAGAGAAATATTGCACATGTGTGTCTGGAATGACAATAATTTTTTCTATACCTACATAATAGACACGAGAACTGTGTTATTGTTTCTACGTTTTTTTTATGTTTTTTTTGTCTTATTTAATTATTTTTAATTTCTGTCTTGTTGCGTGTACTTGTATCATAGAAATTACTGGAAAAAATAGAAACAAATGTTGGATTTTCTCTGTTCTAACGTTTTTATATCTTCTCTGCATTACTTTTCTATATCATCACAATGGAGGTGACACTGAGCTCTAACAATTGTATGATCATTGTAAACATTCAGTCACTGTACACGTCATCATAAACTTCAAAGTCATTTTGGTCTACTTGTTTGCATTTTTAATTTATCCGCGTTACCTGAAAGACCAGTTCCTCCAACTCTCTTCTATCAAATAATTTCGTATATCTAAACCAATTAATAATGTCACTAACAATTTTCTTCCCCACTGTTTTATGTGTGAAACATAGTAACTCTCCTGTTCCTAAGCATTATTCCACATAATGCTTTGGTCACGTTAAAAATTACTGAACTTACCCCGCGATTCTGTGTAAAAAATGTATATTATTACTTCTATCAAGCTAGTGTTTTCACCAATCTCTGTTAAATCCACTGATCCGAACTTAAACAAGCCTAGGTAATCAAACAGATTTACTGTTTGTCCAAACACAGAGCAATGAAGCGTATTCTGTTAGAAACCTAAAACCCCTAGTATATATTTCAGAGCGAGTTCTCTACATATTTTGGATTTAAGAATAAATGATCAAGGTTTAATTAGTCAAAATATACAGTATAATTTAAAAAAAATTAAACTACAATGATAGTAACAATTAGAAACTTTGTTAGCGACACTATTAGTGTTATTTAAAAACCTACTTCACTTTTTGTATGTGCGTTATTCATATGTATATCGTACAACTACAATGATGTAACAAATAATTAAATAAACATTATAAATAATATCATAATTAATGTTTTTATATATTGGCTTCAAAATAAATAGAAATTCGCAAGTCATTTTTTAATAATCGTTAATTAATTACCAATTTCTAATCATTATCATTATTAAGGATATTATTATTACAGTAATATTACTGTTTATTATAAAATTAGCAATAATTAAATATAGTAAATGATTACGTATACTTATTTGTTTTGTATATCTGAACAAAATTAAGTTGAAACATACGCGTCTTTTATTAAGAGTCGTCTACCGAGTAATCCTTAATTAATTAGGTCCCTCATACATTATGAGTTTAACGTAAAGTAGATTAGAAGGCAAATAAATTATTAGTATTTAGCTTGTTTCAAATACGAGGTTGAAATTTTTGTTAACGAAGATTAGAATAACACCGCAACACTTCCTGGAACACCGCTCCGGGAACACTGTGGAATAAGATAAAGGAAAATGAAAATGTGTGCCCGCCTACTGTGCGTAAATCAACATACGTAATCTGCTTCATGTCTACTCCTGTACGTAGTAGGCCTACTTGAATATGTCGTGTAGGAAAACAGGTCACTGCTAAGTGTATGAATTGGAACTAAAGAAAACTCAACGTCATTAAAATGTAATCGCGGCCATGAGCTATAAAGGTTAATTACACATTACGAAACCAGTGAAGTTAATATTCTAATAAAATACGGTTTTATTTGCTCACTTAAATCTAACTTCAAGCAATAAAAACTGTAGTTAATTAAAGTAAGGTTAAGTGCGTTTCAGTTAGGATATACCAAGTACTGCTGCTTTCTCTGTGAGTGGGACAGTCGTGACAGGACATCACACTACATAAGAAATATCTGGCCTGAAAGGAAATTGATGGAGCCTAGAAAAAAGAATATCAAGTACACTCCTTTAGTTGCCCGTGATACAATCTTATTGCCACCTTTGCACATAAAGCTAGGACTCATGAAGAATTTAGTGAAAAAGATGAATCAAGAAGGAGAAGCTTTCAAGTATGTAAGACAAAATTCCCACATCTCAGTGATGCTAAGATCAAAGAGGGAATCTTCGTTGGCCCGCAAATTCGAGAACTGTTTAAGGATGAAACCTTTAATAGGGTCGTTGAAGGGAAAGAGAAAGCAGCTTGGGAAACCTTCAAAACTGTTATTCACAAGTTTTTCGGGAAATCAAAAAGCTGAAAATTACAATAGCTGTTAATGAACTTCTGAGGACATACCAATAGTTAGGTTGTAATATGTCGCTGAAGATCCACTTTCTGCACTCTCATCTCTACTTCTTTCCAAGCAATTGTGGCGCTTTGAGTGACGAACACGGAGAGCGCTTCCATCAAGACATTTCAGCGATGGAAAGAAGGTATCAGGGCAAGTGAGCTCGTCTATACTTGCAGACTATTGTTGGAATGTCGTGAGAGATGCCCCAGAAGTAGACTACAAACGAAAACCAAAAAAAAACAGAAACGCTTCAGTGAATAGTTCAATAGGTAAGAGTCTGAAGGGAAGAGTTCCGTACATACATATATATACATATAAATATCTCTGAACGAAGAGCTAAGACAATTTTTCTGGTGTCATATTCTTGTTCTTCGACCCCAATTGGGTTAGGATTGACTATTTTTGTAAAGGAAAGAGACAACTTTAATTTTTTTGTAGACCAGTGTAATGGTGGTGGTGGTGTCGAAGATGATGAATACGACGACGACGACGATAATGATGACGATTGCGATGACGATGGTGGTGGTATTGGTGGTGTTGGGGTTAATGATGACGATGGTGAAATCAAGACGTTTGAGTTAAAATGTAGCTGCATTGTTCTGACAAAATGTCTTGTAGTTAGCTTCCATTATTAAGGATTCCATTATATAGGCCTATATAGGGTTTAAAAGAATACACTGGCAAGCTCAATAGAGGATTGTCAATAATGTCAGTATTGTATAAGTTACTTGCAATTTTTTAATTACTTGGATTGTACAAAATATTTGTAAATCCCGAAATAAATATTAGTTTAATAACGAAGCAGAGCTTTTCCTTTGTGATATTGGATTACCACATTGTGTACACTGCGTGTGCCAGTGGCCGCCAGACAGTTATTTAATTACACAGTGCAGACGGGTTATATTTACACTACTAATAATACGTCTGTGTGGTTGTCTTTACACATACCGCATTTAAATTGTCTTTATAAACACCACAAGACACACAGAGAAGCACTCGTTTATACAACACAGAATTAACTCTGTGTGTGTGTGTGTGTGTGTGCGCGCGCGCGCGCGCGTGCGTGCGTGTGAAGGAAATATGGGAGAAAGAGAGAGAGAGAGAGAGAGAGAGAGAGAGAGAGAGAGAGAGAGAGAGAGAGCATTTGTGTTTCTGCGAGCTAATATTTAGAATATTTAAAACATTTAAACCCTTCTAGTTACGTTACCGGTATGAATTTTATAGAGCCAAACTTTAAATACACATCTAGGAATAAAAGTAATTATCATGCACTGAAAATGAATAACTTATTTATTTATTTATTTACAATACTACTTCTAAAATTTTTCAAGTAGTTTGTAATGATCGTAATGCAGAATACATATATTTAAAAGTTACACCAATGAAAAATGAAAAAAATTTAAGTTTTCCTATACTTGAAGAGAAATGCGGTGAGTTAAATAATAATATTAAATATATAGATATTGTATTAATTCTGTGATTCCTCTTCAATTAAGCCCCAAGTTGCTGGTGCCAATTTGTAATGTAATCATATCTATAATTTAATTTGTTTATTTACCTTATTATTGTTAAAATAAAATAAACAACTACTTTTCTTATATTTTGTTTCTTCTGAAATTCAAATAAATTTATTATTCCTCTTTGACATTTTTTAATGGTGTTGCATTCAATGTCTCTTCATTTATTGGTAATTCATTTCAATTGTAGAACATGGCAACTCTTATAATCTCAGGGTTAAATTAAAATTCATGTCAAAGTATTGTTCAAGTCATAACATAACATAAAACACATTATTTATAATGAATGTTTTGTAATTGTATGTTGTTAATGTATGTTGAATAGTGGTAGTAGGTCCTTTGGATCATACAAAAAGATAACTAAAACTGAACTCTTAATACTAATAATTAGAGTTTACTAATAAAATTAATGAATAAATTGTTTATATTGTTTGTTTATAATTGTTCACTGTAAATCTCTTTTTTGAAACGTGATAATGTTTGTTAAAATATCTGGCTTAGTCTATCGGAATGATCTCACCAATCTGTAGTTTTCTTGAGAACTTATTTCTTGATTTTTTACTTCAGTACATCAAATTTTCTTTTGTACTTGAGATTAAACTAGTATTCTTCTAGGTTTTCTAATGGTTTTTCTGGATCATTTCATCCTTCATCATTCGTTAATTTTAATATACATTCAGTAGCAAATTTTATATGTTCTCCTGGTTCTTTTCAATTTTTTCCAACAATAATTCTCTTTTACCCAAAACTCTAATTTATTAAGTTAAGGTCTTGGATCACATTTTTGGGTCTCAGGTTCGATTTTACATTTTATAAGTAATATTATTCCCTTGTATTTTAATTTATCTTCGTCACTAGATGATATTGTGAGTTCGTAACGTGAGATTTCTCTCTTTTTAGTTATTTACACTTTGTTCATACCACACGAGCTATATAGTATTCTCATATAAATTATATGTTTCAACGATGTTTATTATAATTGGGTTGATACACTTTCACTAGACACTTTTTTTTCTTTTTATCGTTTATCACTGTTTTTCTCACTTTCTATCACCATTACACATCATAACTTTGGTAATCATAATTTGATATGATTATGTATGTAAAAATTATATCATTCACCGTCTGTGATTCAATACTACAAAATAACTAGCAGAATGATCACTGTTGCACACCACAAAAAATATTAATTATAATACTTAATAAGCAGAATGATCACTGTTGCACACCACTATATAAAAATTATCCCGATTTATAGTGGTGTGCAACAGTGATCATTCTGCTTGTGATTTCAACCACTAACACAAATTTCTTCATTATACAAAATAACTGTCTGAGGTATACATACCACCTCATAATTTTACTCTATTGCTTGTGACCTAACAAATGTCTTTTACTTATTAACTACGTTTAACATTTGTACATTTTAACTCTATTAATTAATTATTATTTACATGTTTGTCTGTCACTTGATCTTCCCTTCTGGATATTATTGTCTTCGTAAGTCATGGTTCGTCATTGTCATAGTTAATATTTAGAATACATTTCTTATATGCTGTCTTATCATTAGTTACACTTAATTATTATTTTTGTTCTCTGTACCTTGGGTCATGTTATAATATTTATAGTAAGAATTACACGTGTGTGCGTGTGCGTGCGTGTGTGTGTGTATGTGTGAGCTCGAGTGTGAGCACGTGTGCGTGTGTGTTTGCATTGTGTGATATGTGTCTGTCTTTCTATGCTTGTAGCAAAGAGAGAAGAGAGATTACGCCGTTTTTTTCCTTTGCGTTTATATATTTTTATTGCGTGGGGTATTATAACTTGCAATAGACAATTTTGAACTAACATTCTTTGGAAACTTTTGAAGTACCACGTTTAATATCCTAATAAATTAGAATTAATATTTAAATATGATGCATCTATTACAGTTACTAATTATATGAACTGAAAATTTTTATGTGTTTGTTTCCTTTACGTGTTTATGTAAAAATGTGAAGATTTGCTACGTTTGTTGAGATGAAAGACAATTACGTAACGCTCTTTAAAATTCGAGTGTGTCGTTGTACACGCTTCTCGACTAGCCCAGCGCGTCCAGCGTCTGTGTCAAGGTCGTGTACTGATCTATACCCTGATTAACGAAAGAAAGTGACTGGCGGAGCGGTCGCGCGGTGACCGAGTTTGTAGTAAAAACATTCCACTTAATAACCTCGTGGAAACGTAAAATACAGGGCTAGAAATGCCTAATGAACTGTATTTTAATCATGAATTAAAGAGTTTTTAACAAACTTTTCTAATTTTTTAAATATTTTTTCAAATAATTTACATTGAGAATTAAATTAAAAAATACACGAATTTGAATTAAAAATTTAGGGTTTATCGTTTTTATTACGTAAGAACTCAGAGGTTAAGCATCGGAAGAACATTTCTTGTATGCAAATGGTAGTCCACCTTCTTTAGTACAATATATCAAAAATTGAGATTCCTACGAATAATATTAACCACGTTATTAATTTTTTCTAAATGTACTGTTAACTCCGTTATTAATAATTTTTCATTGAGTTTTTTCACAATAAGCATAACAAAATTGTATTCATCAATACAAAGTGGTACGTAACCTTCAAATATTACGAAATATAACCGCAATCAGTTAATATAGGAAAACTAGAACTAACATGGCTTAACGGCGCGCCATCGAGTCAAGGTACAGTAACAGCCCAAAGAAAGTGGTGCATACGCTCACGGCTCACACATTGACACATAGCTAACTTGCCACGAGTCACCAACCTCTCATAAGTATATACAGAGATTTTAGTTATCTGTTTACTTATTTAATCTAATCTATGTACCTGGAGATCTGTCAAAAACTTACATCTGACCAGACTTTTGTGGTTTAGTTGAACTACATGCTTTTTATAACAGATGGAGTGTCTTGAATGATTGTTTATCACTCTTTTGCGGTACGGTATTTATTGTTTTCTTGCTAATAAACTATTTTTGTTTTGTGATCAGCTTTAATACTACTAATTGAAGTGCAATGTAATTACTGGGAAATTGTTAATGCCATTCAAATTTCTCAACAACTAATTATTTAACTATGAAATACAGTTTACAGTTTAAAACTACCGAGCAAAGCTCGGTCTACCAGATATTGCATAATTATAACAGTATTTTACTGTTATAATGTATTGAAATGTAAAAACAATTAGTAAATTACTTGTTATTAGAATTGACAAATAAATAATAAAGACAGTACGGTACTTACAAGTATTGTAATGTTCTCCAGCTTTTATGGAATCCGCTCATAAAATTTGTGTATAAATCATAAAAATACATTATGAAAACACTCTATAAAAAACACTTATTAAAACACTTATAGCTGTGAGTTAGTAGTCTTCAAACGAAGACGGTAGCGCGCGAATAAAATTGGTCCACTAGGTTCTGACTGTACTTCCGCCCCCGAGCGCCGCGCACTGCTCTCTGTGAAATTCACTTTATATATTAATCCATTGTAGTATTCCTATCACGTACAAGGTGTAAGTTGTATATGTCTTCTACACTTAGTTATCTAAAGAGGGCGTCACGCAAATCTCATTCATGTACAACTTTTAACAACTGAGTTAACAGAATATTAGAAAAAAATTAATAACGTCGTTAATATTATTCGTAGGAATCTCAATTTTTGATATATTGTACTGAAGAAGGTGGACTATCATTTGCCTGCAAGAAATGTTTTTCCGATGCTTAACCTCTGAGTTCTTACGTAATAAAAACGATAAACCCTAAATTTTTAATTCAAATTCGTGTATTTTTTAATTTAACTCTCAATGTAAATTAACTGAAAAAATGTTTAAAAAATTAGAAAAGTTTGTTAAAAACGTCTTTAATTCATGATTAAAATACAGTTCATTAGACATTTCTAGCCCTGTATTTTACGTTTCCACGAGGTTATTAAGTGGAATGTTTTTACTACAAACTCGGTCGCCGCGCGGCCGCTCCGCCAGTCACTTTCTTTCGTTAATCAGGGTACAGTATAGACTCCAGATTGTTTAGAACCTGTAACTACGTAATTATTCTCGGTGCGCCACAGAGAAAGTAGTATATGTCTCTGGACCTCTGCGGGGAATATGTAAGCGAGAGTGGTCCAATTATAGTTGGCGATTCATTCATCGCGGATCAAGTGATTGTCGCGGATTACTGGAAAGTGCTTACTGTGTTGTGCGGTGACATGTATTGCGTGTGGACAAAGTTAACTTGAATCATTGTATCAGAATGCCTTTATTGATTTGAAATTGTTGTTTTTGACTAATTAAAGTTAGTAATTTTGGGACTTCATTGGTGTCTACTATTTTGTTTATAGTGTACAATACGATGATCTGTCAGACCGTCGTAAAATGTAAATTAAGACTCAGATACACAACAATATGTCCATAGTTAGGTAATAGAATTATTAAAACCGATTCCTTTCTACGCTTATAAACATTTTATTAACGATAGCTGGTTTTATAGGAATTCCGTATAAAACACTGACAAATCTCTTCCTTAAATCTAGGTTAATTACTCCGTTTGTCGGTAGATTTCTTACTCTGTCGACACTGTTTTGTGACATAAAACAGTGATTATCAAATGAGGGTTTGCGACCAATAGGGTTCTGTAACTTATGAGCAGGGAGTCTACAGAACAGACCTAGAAACAAAATATTGCTAATTGATTTTTTTAATAATTTTTGTAATTAGCCTGTCCTTTATACTTAGTTATTAAGTACGTAGTCCGTTTAACAAAGAAAGTCAAATAGAACACTCATGTGACAGGCTCTCAAACAAAAGTTTTAAGGGTTTATATTAAACAGACTTTGGTTATGTATTCGAAAATATTATCCACATCTATCCAAAATAGGCTTAAACAAACTGCTAAAGTTTTCAGCTACCTGGCTCTGTGAAATGGAATTTTCCACTGTGACGAAAACGAAATCGAGGATGACAAACTACTTACGTCATCAGAACCTGGACGCGAGCATGCGATTAGTAATCAACTAAGAAATATCTAACTCGTTTTTGAAGAATATTGTGCGACATTCAGAAACCAAAGTCTCCGTAATGAAAGAAAGGTATTGTTTCGAATTTCATTTTTTTTTTAGAAATAAAAAGCAATAATTCTTTTTATTATTTACTTTCTTCGGACTTCTAGCATCCTTACACTGTAATCAAAACAAAGCTTGGAGGACTACAAAGTAGGGGTCGTCTTCAGGTCCGTAAAAGAGAATTACATTTTTAAACAAACTAGCTTTCGTAAAAATAAGATGTTGTCTGAAATAACATTAAACAAATAAAAATAACGTGAGGATAAATATAAATTATAATCACTTAGCAGCTTAGAAGGTCAATAGTATAGGCACGACAGGTTTTACTACACGGTTAAAAAAACTACAACAGGAATGGGTTCTGTTGTAGGGATCTGTCTTTTCCTCGTGTTATTCACTTCCTAGAGTTAAGCACCAGCACATTCTGGCTACAATGATCGTTCCACCGGGTTCTTGGTGTTCCGGCAAATGTTCTTCCTTTTGGCCCGTAGGTCATTGTTCAACTTCATTTCGGAGGCTACCATTTTCTTTCAAATTCTGCAATTAGTGGTAGTGTCTAAAAGCTAGATGCCTCGGCCAAAAGAGGCAATCCCTACACAATTCTAGTACGTTACAAAATATATTATTAGGTAGTAACCTCAACATAAGTCTTACCAAACTATAGAGTGGTTATCTGTATTTTGGACATCAACATATTACTCATTAGCTCCAGGAAAATAAATCAGTTGGATATCTTTGTCTACAACCTAATTTATAATTTAAAAAAATACAATATCGCAGTTAGATGATTAATAACCTGCGTGGATAGACAACTAAATGAATTATTTAAACCTCTTTAAATTAAACCATGATTTAAATTATGATACATTTGTCTATTATCGTCTTAATTACGACAGTCCCAGCTCTCGATTTTATTGTACACATCTGATTTCTGATTATACGTAAGTATGTAAGTCTGTTAAAAATCTCACTTGTAAGGGCTTCTAGAAGGTCCTTGTAGATATATGAGTGGCTTCTTTCAATGATTGAGTAGACGAATACTTCACGTATCCCTCAATATTAACACTTAGTAAGTCACTAATTTTTCTAAAGAGAGCACTTATTCTTATCGCAGCCTATACAACACTACCTCCTTTGACAGGTCTGCGCCATCCACGACGTCTGACACCCACACTTCCTTCCTGGATACCTTCCTGCCCAAGTATGTATCTCTGTTTATTTCAAGGCCAGTTTGTTGTATGTAATCCCAAAAGCACAAATCTTCAATTAGAAAAAAAAATATAGAATTTCTGTAAGAGTTAAGCATTATATAGCACCTGGGCCTTCATAATAGCCTCATATCGTTTTTGCTAAATAACAAAAACGTGGTTAAATCGAGATAGACGACAATAATAGCATAGAGGACAGACCTAGAGAACTGATTCATAGAACTGTTAGACGATGCACCTACAACATGGATACAGTACGCTTTTAAGTTCGTGGATGATAGTCGTATCATAAATATAATTCTTTAATTGTGTCTAGAAAGGAGACAGTGAGACAGCAAAGGCTCTTCAGGATAAGTGAAAAATTTGCAAGCCATGATTCGTTGCAAATTCGGTAAATGGGATTTATATACTACCTTTTAACTAAATGTAGAAATGTATTTTATAAGCAACTTTTGTAGATGCGATCAGTATACATCAATTTTTGCATTTTACATATCGGTAAAGTAAAAGAGTAAAATAATAAAGGAATTAATACGCATAGTAGATAAGAGTTAGGTTCTTCGTCCACATAAAATGAGAACGGACAACAGCAAACTCACAAAACGGATTTTCAGACACGCTCACAAGAATTGCAACCATTCTGTACAAGGGATAATGAAGGAAGTGACAGAGATGGGGATCACAAAGGACATAATATAAGATAGGATAACTTTTAGAGACTGACACAAAACTTCAATGGTTTCTAGGAGAAAGACAACAACATCTGCACAAAAGAGAGAAGAAAAAATTAAAAGAGTCAGAATGAAGGATATTGGAAAGCAAAAAAAGGAGATGAAAGCTAGAATTGAAATAATGCACTGGATTATTTTACGCGGTGCTAAGGCCGCCAAAAGTCGAAAGGATAAGAAGAAAATGAATATATACGAAATAGTTCCCAAATAAACATAAATTACACAAAAGGTACATTTCGTTTATTAAATATAACGGGTACACAAAATTAAGGCTCTCAATTTTCTCAGATCGCTGTCAAAATCGTACGGGAATAGTTGACTAATTAGATCAAGTGATTTGCGTTGTCGCCAGGTAACAGCAAAATTATTAAAGTATAAGTTGAGACACTTTTTATTAATGTTTAGATACATTTAAACTTTAAATAAATTTCATTATATTTGTATTTATTTACATTCTTCATGTAAATAATGCTTAAAGACCTAATATTAATTTCTCATCGCAATATAACTACGTCGTAATATTAACACGCTGTGATTACCTGAATGGCTAAAGCTTGCAACCAGTAATTTTTTTAACGACAAGACAAGGAAAGAAATGGTAGAGTACTAAATTGGACATTTTCTCAAATTTATTAAACATCGTGCACATAATGTCCGATAAATTACGCTTCACATTTGTAACTTAACATAAGGAACTCTGCTTGAGGAAAGAAATCATTTTTGACATTCAAGCGTTCGACAAGAAATAAATATCAAAATTATAATTATTAAATCGTGTAAATAGTCAAGAATTATGCAATTAGGAATATCCAGGTTTAGAATTAAAATTCAATTAAAGGGAAAGGAATTTTTTATGTACTAGCTTTTCAATTGTGCCCGTAATGACTACTTTGCTTACAGTAAAGATTTTGTTCTCTCTATTTTTTTAGCTAAATATATTCAGCAAACCAGCAGTTTGTCTCTCTACAAATGAATTTAAATCAAACTTAACCTAGATTTAAATTAAGATTTCAGTTTGTTGTGTCACTCACTCTCTCACTCTCTCTCTCTCTCTCTCTCTCTCTCTCTCTCTCTCTCTTCTGTCAGATAAAACAAAACTGAACTTTTGCACTAGGTAGCACAAATTGTGGTTTAATTCTCTTGAATCTTCTTAGCTATTGATTGTTTAGTAGCTGCAGAGCCTCGATTTTCGAGTGGCCATGCAGTTATTCTTTGTGTTTTTGTATAAACTTTTGGTAGAAACATGCTTGAATTATATTGTAATGTTAGCAGTCAAATTTGATTGCTCCGTCCAGAAGTATTTTGGGACACATCTCTATTTCCCAATGTTGTTTTCTTTAATTTGATATTCTGTAAACATGATCAATAGTATAATGATTGTTTATAAAATCAAGTCGATGTTCAAGAATTAGATTTTTATTTTTATTATTGGTTTCAACATCTTTAAAAATGTCTCAAACTTAAGTTAAGTTATCACAAGCAGTCTGTATGATATGACCTCATTCAGTAGTTACCACGTTTCGGACAGTACACGTTTCCTATATGAGTGACGACAATCATAGATTTTAGCTATCCGTAAGCTAAATCAACGGTTATTAGAACGTAGAACAAAGTTGTGTGAAGCTCTATTAGTGCTGTAACGGCTACGGTCGTTACATTAAATTTTAAACTAGGCGTTTGCCCTAGACGGAAGAAAAGTTTGTGCTGGAGCCCATTGTGACAGGACTTGCAATAAGACGCTTATTCAACAATAACAACTTTCTTTTTTATTAGTGTTTCATCAGTATACAGACAATTTAATTGTGTAATGTTTACAATAACAGTTTCTATCGTTCATTTCATAGACAAATAGAAATACATACGTATGTAAGATATGTTCATATTATTATCAGTGTTCATTAATCATCATTACCAATACTATCACCAATGAGAAGTAATCAAATAATATGCTAAATGGATGTTCTTTTAACAGTTAATAATAAAATAGCAAATATGTATACATAGGACAGGTTTTGACAAAATATTGCTCACTAGCAATATTTAAAAAACTGTTTATTTATATATATATATATATATATATATATATGTCCATTTCTTCCTTGAAATCATTATAGTGTTGTTGTGTGAAATTCAGAAACTGGAATTCTCCCACCTGCGTTAAAATTTACTCAGTCCTGTGATATATGTGATGGATGCTGGTGTGGTCCTGGTCAGTAGAGGAGTCTGCTCTCTTCACATGAAGATCTCGCTCATGGTAGTGGTTGAGCATAGATGTGTATTCCTGGGCATTCCTTGGTGTTCCTGGGTTGGATTCGACGGCGTTGGGAGAGCATGTTAGTACAGCTCTGCAGAGGTGACAGGTGTTGTAGTCGCCATCTTCGAAACTTTCTCCCGCCTGGGGCTGGGACCCTGCAACATCGTTTCATTTGTATACAGCTATCGTAAACTACAATTAAACCAGCTCCTTTTTTCTCGGAACACCAACACCACACTCACACTGTCCTAATTTTAGGCACTCTACTTTTCTGTTATTAATAATGCTTGAAACTCTGCATGAATATAATTCTGGTTGCTTAGTGCATAAGGCTTATGGCTGTCTGAGTCACCTTATTATAAAAAAATTACACATCTTGCGTTAAATTAAATTTCATCGTTTGTACGACATGTTCTCATTTATTCATGCATTTGTTCCATTAATTCATACATTTTCACACCCATTAAATAAACTTCGTATTGAACATCTATACCCACATACATAGTACACCCAATGCAAACAGAAACAGTTTAATATAATTTTAATTCATCACATAATATCACCCCTTTTCTCTTTTAACTGTTACACACATTGACATTAACATTACTTTTAGACTACATTGAATTTTTCAACTTTCTTAAATCAGTTGAGTGCAAAGTAGTCAGCCACGTGGTGGCAGACCGGAAGTCCCGTATAATTTTAATCTACATTAGATTCTTACAAAAAAGACGGCTTTATATGTTTAGATTACACACACGCACACACGACATAACACATATATTCAGAATAATTAAACATTGAACACTCTAATAAAACACTGTATAATAACCTCACCTGAGACCTTTACTTTTTACTTGCGCATGATAGAAGTCTAGAAGTCTGTTTCCAAGGCGTCGGATCAACTCACCACGTCAGCGGATGGAAGAAAAATGAGACGTGATCACACGTTCCTTGAACTCAGGACGGTCCAGAAAAACTTGTTACAAATTGTCGAACCGCAATCAGCTGAGATGAGTTAATTGCAAGGTTAAAACTGCCTACCTTATTGCATCGCCGCTAACGTTGACCAGCGAGGCCACTGCCAGCCCGATTACGTCGCCGCGTGCTGTCGCTGAATACGGGTGAAAGCCGCTCTTGTCTCCCAACAACAAAGAGTCCGAAATTTAGCCAGCCGTGTCGGCACGAAATATGGCCGGGCAATTTAAATTTTTAGAATTGCCCCGGCACACCCTAACCCCAAAAGGGCAACATGGTTGCCCCAAAATCGAATCAAACCGTAGCCACTTGGCTAGCCTATCGTTCCAAACAGATCTCTTGGCTTCTTCTGGAAATCTCAGGAAATATTCGCACTTAGGAGGAGAGAGGCTCACAGAGAAAACGAAACAAGAAGGAAGAATTGGAGTGTGTATGCATGTGTGCCTGAGTGTGTATGTGTACAAGTGTGCGGTACTGGATGCTGACCGGGCCTTGGTCCGCATACAGCGACAAGAGACATAAGAAGAAAGGAAAAAGACAAGAATCGTGGTCGACCACTAGAGCTCTGACCTTCTAGGGCCTCCTAAACTCACGAACTGAGAACCCAAGAAGCCAAATCGACACCAATAACCGAAAAACCCTTTTATTACCACTCACATACCCATCCCCTTATGGCAAAACGTTAACTTGGATATGTGAGTGGTCAACCTCTCGACATCATCGTCGGGATCGCCCAACTTCACAGTCACCGGCGACACAAACCGTAGAATGCGGTATGGATCGGACCAACGATAACACAACTTGGCGGCTCTTTTGTCCACGGCTGAGCTGATCGGGTGGCTTTGGCCGTAGACCAAATCCCCAACCTTGAAGGGATTAGGAGTTCGCCCCTGATTATAACGATGAAGGACACGCTCGTGCGCACGCAGCAAATTCTTACGGGCCTCTTTCCACCTGTCTGCCGTCCTAACGTCTGGATTACTTGGCAGAAGATCGTCTATTCTCCACAAGTTGGCCAATGGAAGTGTGGGCGAGAATCCGAACATCACCTCAAAGGGAACGGCCTTACGACTCTCATGGAGGGCCGTATTGAATGATAACTGTAACCACTTAAGATTCTGGTCCCAACAATTCTGTTGCTCAGCGTGGTATGCAATCAGAGGAGATCTAAGATTCCTGTTGAATCTCTCCGCTTGGGACGGCTGTGGGTAGTAAGGGGAAGTGGTTACATGTTGAATCCCGTTGGCGAAACATATTCGCCGGAATTCGCCTGAAATGAATTGTGGACCATTGTCTGAGACAATGATGGCCGGAAGTCCGAAATTCTGAAATATATGGTTCTGCAGCGCGAGAATGGTTAATCGAGCGTTTGCCTGCCGTAAGGGCAATAGCCAGACAAACTTAGAGAAAGCATCCACACAAACAAGTAGGAAGGAATTCCCTAACTTCCTACGTGGGAGAGGTCCCACGTAGTCGATGAATAACTTCTCCATTGGTCTGCTCGCCACGTCCGATGACAACAAACCCAGCTTCGTGTTTTGGGCAGGCTTGCTTAAGCCACAAAGATGACATGCCTTCACTCTGGTCGCAATGTCCTTATCCATGCCCTTCCAGATGAAATGCTTCCTAATACTGGAAATGGTCTTTGAAATCCCCTTATGTCCTCCTACCGGGGAATTATGATAATAACTGAAGACCATGGACACTAACTTGCTAGGCAGCACGATCTTAGGGACACGTCCTTTTCTCTCCTTACAACACAGGACGCCCTTGGACAAGAAGTAAGGGACCTGTACGTTACCCTCTTTTAAATTCTGGATAATCGGACCCAACTCTTCATTATCTAACTGATGGGGTAACACATCAGTAAAGGCTAGTGGGAAGTAGTAATAAAGCACAGGGTTGCTCAGGTTGAACTTCACTGGGTTGGGAAAACATGCGGGACAAAGCGTCAGCAACCACATTTTGAGTTCCCCTAATGTGCTGCACTTTGAACTTGAAGGATGAAATCTTCACCACCCATCTTCCAATTTTACCCAGTTGCCGGGGATGAGCAAGAAGCCAAGAGAGAGCCTGATTGTCAGTCTCAAGTAGCAACTCAGCATGTTCCAAGAAACCCCTGAACTTATCTAGAGCGTATACCACCGCCAAACACTCTAGTTCGTAATGAAGACACGAAATGAAGACATAAGAACTGAGCTAAATTTATATTCTATGGCCAGCAGAATAAGGGAAGGACAAATAAAATGGACGCAACATTCGACAGAATGGAAGATATGAGGCTACCTAAACAAGTAACGCGATACAGACCTCAGGGAGAACGTGATACAGGTAGTCCAAGGAAGAGATGGCTTCAGTGAAGTCGGAACAGGCTGTAAGCGCTTATACCTTGACGTGATGAAGAAGACAAGTTTTATGCGGGTAGTATACGAAGTTCACTCTATGGCCGTAACCAGCATTAACAGGGCAGGAATCCTTACAACATAGTGACTAAGCGCTGAAAACTTTACTTTTAAAACTTTTTAGTTACAAGCATTTGTAGCAGTGTAAATCAATTTACGGCAAAGTACAGTGTAACAAACTGCTGTGCCAAGCCACTACTACAGTTGTGTACTGGATGTGAGCAAAACAAAAATAGCTGTGTGCTAGCAAGTTTCTGTATCTCTGCTGGTTCTCTTGATTTTGTTTTTGGCTCTTTTGGAATTATGTGTTGTTTTCGTGCATATCGTGCATATCGTGCACAAACGCACATACACATTCAACTACTTGGCAAAATTATTAATATTAATAAATAATGTATGCAACTGTTTATATGTGAAATATGGTAAAATAGACGTTAGCCTCAATGATTTAATTTTCAAAAAAAAACAACTTTCTGGCTAACTAGAAATTGGTGGGTTTCTTCAGGTTCTAAACCAAATAAAATACAAATTATATAGACATTAATCTGTCACTCCAGTGACTGGCAGTTACATGAGTGTAGTATTTATGAGTAAGCATATAACCCTAATTATTATTTACTACACCTGAGTAAGCGTAAAGACTTACCTACAGAATCCATAGGTATTGAAGAGTATGAGCGGCAGCGTACTCTAAGCAACGTACACATCCACACACGGTGCACAACACGTGAAAAAACTAAGCAGCGCAGCCAACATTATCTCTACCAATAAAACACTACATGGTGTGATGGCGTGATTATCTATTTTGCTTTTTTTATGTTTTGGCGTTGTCCTGAAGATGACTAACAATTTTTAGAGTAGCCGAAACGTTGGTTTTCAGAAAAATTATATCAATGGTGCCTAATGTTTGTTTATAAGGTTCGTCACAAAAATATGCTATCACTTCTAAAGTTTAAGAAAAATTATGTTACTATCGTATATTATATTCATAAAATTACTCACATTATTCTTTTTCGTTACAAATATTAAATAATTACTAATATTTTTGTACAAGAATGTACTTTAAATGTTTGTATATTTGTGTACTATTACAAATTTTTATACTTTTGTATCCTATATTTGTATCATTTGTCAGTTTTTGTTTTGTTTTTAACGCCGTCATCTTCCTGTAAGGTGACTGTATGAACATAAAAAGTATCGAAACACGGTAATAAGTTACAAGTAAATACAAAATACATTCTTTCACAACAAATATGGTTTATTATCATTGTTATTATAAACATTATTATTACTAAATTATCACTTAGTGTAGGTCCGACTTCTGTTGGTGTAATCGGTAGTATGTTGGCTCGTTACACCGTGCGACGTGGGTTCGGTTCACACCGCTGGCAAAACATAATTTGGTTTTATACAACCATTTCCATTCACAAGGTCATGCCAAACGAGAGTATCTTAGTATCTTGCCTAGAAATACGTTTACACTTACCTTTCAAAGTAACTGTTAAATATACTTATTACCCTGTAAGTGGTGTAGAACCCTTAAATAAGCAATATCACGGTATGTGTTGAGATGGCGCCTGCCGTGAGATCAATTCGTGTGCATCATTCAAAAGAGGAAGAGTTCCCGCAAATAGTAATACAGAATCCACTGCCAGATATATCATTAGAGATGTTGATTGTACATAATTTTCTATAGCTCTGACACGGTTGTAATAATCCCCTAATGTCAAGTGTCAAAACAGCTGGGCTATCTGCCCCTAATTTTAATTGAGCAAAACTGTGTTTTACGAGTACAAGTAACCCTCTGTCGTAATCGTCATGTTTATTCCATAACCAATAGACCGCAGAAGCTATGTTTAACCATAACAAAGAGGAAACAAGTGGTGCTTTAATACAACAATTTTGTGCCATATATTAGGACTAATTCTTATTGTAATAATACTAAACTTCGCTTACGAAACAAGTACAAGATTATATTGTGGGACTATTCCAGACACTGTAGACAAATGCTTTGTAAACAATAAAGAGATTTATGGAGGAAACCCTTTGTCACAGTTTTACAAAAGTTCATAGTGCACGCTTTGTATGGCGACATAATGAACACTGTGCATAATAACAAGATAAATATGTTAATAGTTGTTTCCGGACGGCAATGTAGTAATTTAGTAATAGTTCATAAACCACTGGCCCACACGTGTCGAATGCCAGCGGTTTGTGCGACGCTTATCACAACCCCACGTTCTGTACGTTTTGACTTCAATTACCATACAACTTGATTTGCATAAATACAACTGCCATCAATAGGGCCTATTAGTTGTCATCACCGTCAACCAGCAGTTCGTCATTCAATCATATGTGCTAATAAACAAATTAAAAGCTTTGTTGAAATTGCTATCTGCCAAGCCATTAGGCCGTGGTCTACTGCTTCTATTAAAAATAGACATTTCGCCCCCGACATCGGAGGCCATCTTCAGAGCGTAAAAAGATTTACAAATTGGCACAGTGTTCGCTGACTAAGTCTGCACTGAAGTTCATAGCCTGTGCCTCGGTATACTGGGGTGAATTGGCGAACACGGTGACAATTTGTAGATCGTTTTACACTGAAGATGACCTTCGATGGTGGAACCGAAACGTATGTAGAAGCAGAGAATAGAAGCAGTAGACCACGGCCTCATAGCCAGGCAGACAGCAATTTCAACAATGTTGGCGCCGGCAGTGAAAACCTTTAAAGCAAACTTCATGTGCATCGCATGTAGTTACGTTATTATCTCGGTTATTGTTAATTATAAGATTCAATCGTAAATAATAATACTCACACAGAGTCCGATTGAATATAACCATACCTGACAACTTAAACTGTTATCTTGCAATACGATAAAATGTTTATCGTAAAGCTTAACGAGAGTTACGATCCGTTTCTGAGACAAATCGCGTATCGCCAGTAAGCAGTTGCATCTCTCAGGCAACTATTGTTTATTTTAAACAATACTGTGACAATACTATTGTTTATTTTAAACAAGACGATTACTGTGACAGGCAAAAGGAGATGAGAACCTTTTTTGCTTGATTAACTGTAAATATTTGATAAGAATGACGAGTATGGTGTTTTAGCGAGGCTCGTTTTAGTTGAAAAACGTATTATAGTAAAGGATGAAACAAGATCTACAGTACTACAGTGTGTACATTGTATACTTCGAATTGTCTTACTCTACCTCTATATATATATCATTTTCTATATAAGTAACTCGACGTTTCTTGCAGTAATTATATAATTTGTGATGTTATTCAATTTGTTTCTTCTGCAAGTAGTATAATTTCGTATATTCTTTTTAACATCTGACGCACGTTTCACTGAAAAATATCAGTATCATCAGAGGTTTGTAAGTAAATTAATCTATATTAATTTAAATAATATATATTTATCTAAAGAAAATTTTTATTTGCTAACGTTATCATCGTTATTTAAACCGATAAAACAACTAATAAAAATAAAATAGAGAATCACTTTAATGTATTTAAATAAATACATGTAAATACATAAATACTACTAATTCCAATAAACTCATTTTCCTAATAAAATATAACAACGACTACTTTGTATTACGTTCTACACGTGTTGGTAAACCTTTCTTTATTTATTTCTTTGGGGGCTGTCATATGTATTTTCGTCAAAAATGTCCTACGTATGTAATTTGTGGTTCTTGCGCTAAATATCAATCTTTGCACTAAAACTTTTCTTCTTAAAAACCTGTAATTATGGTAACCCCGCTTGGCAATACTTTGGGGAAGGGGAGTTTATTCTGATGTGACGAAATTTTAAAAAACGATGTGTAGGGTTCTCATTGTAATTCCACCGACTCTGCTCGAGACCCCTGCTTAACACAGTTGTAGCTAGTCACACAGTGTGGTTTTATACGGTCTTGTATGCCTGAATACATTCCAAAATACTCCTCGGTACTTAGTTGATGTTGAAATAGTTCCTAAACTCTTCCTCGTATCTCAGTTGAAGAAGACGTGTTCCACATCGTCAGTCACATCCTGACAGTATGTCCAAATGTTTTCTAATGAGCTCGGAAGCACCCACGCCTCGACAAAAATTGTGTTAGGCAAAGGTTAAACCCCCGTGGGCTCTATTTGCCCACATCTCTATATTTGGTATGAGCCGACGAGTTTATCTATTTTAACGCGTGTGTCCAATTAGATACAATCACACTGCACGAACTGCCTACAGGGTACCAAAATATTTCAAGTCAAAATATAGTTAATTACATAAGCAATTCAATTACCTCGTCCGCTATTAATTTTGATGACTTCTCGAGCTTGAGCGTAATATGGTTTTCAGATAGTCTTTCCAGCACTCTTTCTACCCGTTGGAAATGATCATCCCAATTGGTCGAAGTAATTAAAATATCGTCTACGTAAACCGTTGTATACTGAAGCGTCTCCTGTCCGAGGATTTGATCCATAATTTTGACGAATACGGCTACTGAATTGACCAGCCCGAATGGTAGCCTTTTAAACTGGTAATTCCGGCCTTCGAAAATAAATGCCATGTACTTGCGGCAGTCTGGGTGTAGTTCAACCTGCCAATACCCACAGACGGTATCCCACGTGCTAATAAACTTGGTCCCGTGAAACTTCTTCAATATCTCTTCAATCTCTCCCGGAGATGTTCGGTCATTTACTATCACCTTGCTAATTTCTCTTGCATCCAGGCAAATTCTCACTTTTCCGTTGTTCTTTGGGACGGCTAGGATGGGACTGGTGTAAGGAGAGTAACTAGGTTCAATGATGTCCTCGTCTATCAACCTGTTAATTTCGGCCCTCACGGCCTCCTTCAACGAGTAGGCAATTGGGTATGATTTTCTGTTGAAATTTACAGTTTCTTTAAATTCAATTTTACATTGGTACCCTCTTACTTTGCCTGGCGTATCTGAAAATACATGGCGATATCTGTTATACACTTCAATCAGTTGTTCAATTTGCGCGTTATTTACGTTAGCGTTAGTTTTCTCTCTTTGAAAAGTACGGATTTCATCAATTTTGTCGTTCCATAATTGCTCATTGTCCAACTCGTAAAAGATTTCGCTGTTTGCGTCGGTTCCTGTCGATCTAGACTTCCCTGGATGTGATATACTGCTCGGTTTGGAGTTGTGCTGTCACTGTCAATTAAGTCAGCTGTCCATTCTACGTCGTTTGTTTTCAAAAATAATTTAGATCTGTTCATGTCGATGACTGCTGAATATTGTTTTATCATGTCACCCGACCAAAATTTGAAATGGTAAGCCACTGGCTACTAGAAATGTCATTGGGATTGTTTCGTGGTTGCTTATTAGTTCCAATCTCACTTGTTTTCGGACCGTCTTGTTCTGGCGTCCCGTTGCCCCTACTAGTATAATATTACTGATCGGTAATGTTAGTATGTGTTTTTTACCTTCTTTCTGGATTTTGTACAGCTCAATTCCGTTGTTGAATGAGGTGTTAGCCCCAGTGTCTATCATGATTTTGGTTCGTACACTGTTGATCTCAGCCGCTATGTAGATTATTTCATTGTTGTTTTTATTTGGATTCCCGTCTTCTTCTTCTAATAATTCCTCTCTTAAATTTTTTAAATAGTTGTTTTGGATAATTGTAATAAATTTTTTCGTATTCTGAACGTAATGTTTGGCGTTATTTAACCCAATAGATTGGTGAGGGTCCCTTAGGTGTTTTCACTACCGCGTGGAGTTTAAAGACGGCTCAGACTCTCCGTCTCGCCGGCCGTTTTGATTTACTATTGTGTCTTCATTCACCGCTGGTCTAGTTCTGGCTGGTGATGGTCATCTTCGTAATTGTTTCGTCGGTAACCCTCGTGGCTCCGACTTTTACCTCCGTTGGTCCTGGCACCCCTTCTGTTGTCATGGTCGTCTTTGTTCCAGTAGGCGTCCCGGTTGAAACTCTGGCGTCTTTGACAGTGCGACATCCCGTTGCCATTATCCTCCGCTCGCACATAGTTGACCCTTCTGTAGTCCTGGTTTTGATTATTCGGGCTGTGGTGGTTGTTATAATTTCGGCTGTTGTTCTCTTGGCGGTAGTTCGGGTTGTATGGCCGGTTATATTGATTGGTCGGGATATTTGGTCGATTGCCGCGGTTGCCTCCGTTATTTCCTGGGCCGTTGTTGTTTGGTCGGTAGTACGCCTCGTTGTTGTTATTTACACGGTTGTTGAAACGTCTCCGATTGTTTCCGTTGTTATTGTGGTTGCCGTTGCTTGGCACATTCCTGGTTTCGTGCCTCTGCCGACTTCTCCTATAATACCCTTCGCGTTCGTATTCCTCTAACAACGTCGACATGGCTTGTACCGTCTTAATTTGCCCCCCTGTTCGTGCTCTGGACACTCCGTCCTCATAGTGGTAGGCTAACTTGGTGACAAGACTTTCCTCCGGGATTTTTGGCTCGAGGTTTCTCGCCAAACACACTTTTACAAGAAAGTACGCGGTGAGCGTGGTCCCTCTGCTAGCATCATACCTCCTGTGGCAGATGTTATCCCTTACAACGTTCTGTGTGGCCTCCGACCAGTACCTTCCTTTGAACGCCGCTTTAAATTCATAATAATTCCGGAAGTCGAGTTTCAAAGCCGTCCACCAGTTATCGCTAATCTCCTTGAAGTGCTCGTCTAGATAACTCCGGATCACTGGCCACCTGTTATCCCCATTTCTAATCAGCTGTTCGTTGACTCGTTCCAAGAATTACATCGGGTTTCCTCTATAAGTTTTGAAATTGATAGCCTACCGGTTGTCCATGGGTTGGATGTATGACATTGTGGTTGGTCGGTTATCGACTGTTCGCTGGAGACCCTCGATCCTCTCTTGGTTGCGTTGTCCCTGTCCACGGCCGTATCGATGTCCCAACATTTATCTCCGAAATCCGTTCTTATCGATTGCATTTGGGGGCGACTACTCTCTTCTACTTGACCTACCTTGGTATCTAAATCTATATAAATCAAAATCTAAATAATTTTTCCCTAATTTCAGCCCTAAACGTTGGTCGCCAATTTGTAATATCTTTGTACAAATGCAAGTGAATTACTCTGTTTATGAGTTAAAATTTTATTAATTTGGAATAAGTTTATTATTTATTGAATTGTTTTTTATTTAGTTTGACTTTATTTTATTTACTTCAGTTTATTTAATAAATTAGAATTATCAAGCAAAAACAGGTCGTCACTGAGTTTACGGGTTTAAAAATGTCGCCAAAAATAATTGTTCTTAATAATTAAAAATAGATTGTGTGGGTTCTTCAAAATCGATTGGTGATTCGACTCAGTCTTATAGGTTACCTGGCCTTTTCTATTAATTGCTTGATGTTCTTTACTCTCGCCGTATTCCTCGTCTTGATTATCGCCTGCAAATCCTTTATCTTAATTTACTTTAAAGAAATAATATGCTTTGTAAATTAACAAATCAATTTATTTGATGTTTTTAAACTCAGGGTAGGTTCAACATTTTCGTGAATCGAAAGGGATAGTAACCGCATCGACTCGCTCACCAAGCTCGACTCGAAAAAATACAATGTTTAAAATGAAATACAATGTTATCTTTTATATCAGGTCGTGGATACTTTGAGCTGCTAAGAAAGATCAGAAAATGCTTACGGACAAATTACAATACATCAAAATTAGTTAATTAACATTCTTAATAGATAATAAAATTTAAATAGTATTAATTTAAAAGTATTACAATTCTGTGTTTTGTTCCAAGTGTCACTCGAAATGGCGGAGATGTTCAACAAAATGGCCGTCGGCCAGCGTCTATGCGTACCGAAATCTGCTTCACCTATTTTCTTTAAATTAAATAGTGTTTTAATGGTTTTATGTCCACAATGTTATTAAATAAAGGTTTGTTGAAGTTCACAAGTGTCTGGATTAACAGTGTTTTTGGTGAATCTCGTGTTGCGTATGTAAGGTTATTTCGTTATGAGTTTATGAAGATATCTCACCACTCGGCGATACGACTATCATATCTTGGAACGTTTTAGTTTGAGTAAATCGTCGTCTTGTTATTCGGTCTTCAATTATTTCTGTTAGTGTGGTTTGCCTGTGCAATTCTTTAATGTTTTTTTCTTAATTCGGTATCGACATCTCTTTATTTTTACTTTTGGTCATTAATTATTCATCAAAATGTGATTCTCTGTTACATGGAGTTCATCTGTACAGCTTGAGCTTTAACAATAGACTAATTCGAAAAATCCGTTTAGTTAGCGATTATGACCAAGCTTTTGTGAGCTCTGATTGGTTCTTATTCCCGACCACTGGTTACGTGACGTTAATTATTCGAAATCTGTAAATTTCAAATCTGTCACCTTAAATTACTCCTTATTTATTTTTAAATTAATTAAATTTGGTTTATACGATGTTGTTGTTTGGAAAATTATAATTATTTTTATACAGAATGTGGCCCATTTCGGCCCAGTACCACTTACTTTAACACATTTATAATTTTAAAAGTTTTTAGGCTTTTACATATTTTTTCTTAACGCTTCTTATTGCCTTCTTTGCTATTTAAATATGTCCTAATGGGTTGTACTTATTACTAACAATAATGTCTGACACTTCTACATTATATATAACATTACAGTTTTAAATACCTATTCTTCATTTTCTTATAATAACAATAATATTGACAGCATGTCAGTTCAGTGGCTTATCTTATGTGTTAATATTACTTTCCCTATTCATCTGATTATTATAATTATGAGTTTTTACATATAATTTTGTCAATACCTTCCCTGTTTCATTAAGGTCAGGCTTTTATTTGGTTTGGTTAAGACTATTTTGGACATTTTACTGTTTAAGTTCAGCTCACCTCTTTTGGCCTATAGGTCTACCATTTTGCCATTCCTTTACAATGATTTTTTACACAATATGGTATTTCACCCTGTACCTGATATTGATATTTCTGAACAGCTCTTATAACTACTGTTCTTGAAAAGTTAGCAAATCTTTTAACAAATAACTATAACATAATAAAATAATGGGTATGCAAGACCCCTTAAACACTTACTTATAAGACAATATCCTGTGGGTATACATAAAACCTTTAAATAACTAATTCTAACATAATAAATCATGGGTATACAAAACTCCTTCCAACAGTTAACTATAACATAATACATCTTGTGGGTATACAAAAACCCTTTACATAATTAATTATAATGTAATAACTCCTGGGTATATAGAACCCTTTAAACACATATAACTTTTTATTTACTGGTTCTTAATGTATATTGTTTTATACATAAGACCATTACTTCACTTTCTCCCTCCCCACTGGTTTATTACATGATCTTTGATCATCACTATTTCCTACCTTGTACACTAAACACTTCACTTCCTTACAATATAAGTTTTTACAATTTTTCTTAAACTAATGCACATTTTTCTTACTTTCATTTATATCATTGTATTGCATTTTCTACAACTCTACCTACTTTCTGATCTTATCTCTTTTAATTAGTATTATTGTTACTAATTTGTGTAGTATTTTTCATTTATATTTTACTTGGTCATTAACATGTTTTTAGATTATTTTCTTTTGTTATTTTTTATTTTTTAGTTCTTCATTCCTTTGTGTTGTCTTGTCATTAATGTGGTCCTCCCTGTCTTGTTGCTTGTTGCATGTCTTTATTTCAGTTAGTTGTTTCATCGTTGGGTGTGTTTATACCTCTCACTTACCATATCTATTGGGTTTATCACGTTATTAAGTTTTATTCTTCTAATTTTCATTATAATTACAATATTACCTTGCTTTAACATTTATTTTGCTTCATCCCTTGTTTTGTTTTAGCTTG
This sequence comes from Magicicada septendecula, assembly GCA_034769895.1. Taxonomy (NCBI): domain Eukaryota; kingdom Metazoa; phylum Arthropoda; class Insecta; order Hemiptera; family Cicadidae; genus Magicicada; species Magicicada septendecula. Next base: position 314,579,802 of record CM068371.1, read on the forward strand.
GAACCAGAATACACTGCTTAATAGTCCCTTATTAGTAAGTTTCCTTTCATTTATTATTTATTCTAGTACTTAGTTAACTATGGTTCCTTTATCTGAACAGTTCTTCTATGCCTGGTGGTGATATGTATCGCCACAGTATTGAATAAAGCTATATTTTTACTTTTATATCCCTTTTATATAATGACTAGTATTGTAGCTAATATTAATAGAAATAGAACCGAAAGTTATAGTAAATATAAATAGTATTTTACACAGCCCTATCAGATTACGCGAGAAAAGTACTGGTAAATCACATAATAATCAAATAATCAAAATTGACTAGAATTATTTTGTATAATAAGATTATACTAGTTTTATTCTGTTTTTTTTCTGTAATTCGTTAAAAACCATATTTGTTTACCGTTTAACTTCTTGTAGCAATTTTTTTAGTAGTTCCTTCTAATTTTTTTTTAAGTGGATGAAACAGATATTAGATCAAAAGTAAACTAACGAACAGAATCGTATCTTGTTCATTATATTACTTATTGTCTTATCCACCTTGAAGACCACGACGTGTCTACCAAAAAATGTCACATTTAGCAGTCGTGCATTAGAACAATAAGATTATTTTATAGGTAATATGTCGTATATTATGTGTGTACTGTCATTGTACTCTGGTGTTACGAATAGTGGATTTTCCCACCTATTCAAATTAGTGTATTTTTATAAAATAAATAGTGGAATTTTGTGTTGAAATATAAGACGTGCACACAGAGTTTTATTAAACTTTAGTTAATAACATGTTATTTATTAACCTATGGTGTAAAGCATTAACTTATATCGGATTTAAATATTCAAATAATATAAGCTTACGCTGTAAAGATTGATTCTGAAGGAATATATCCGTCATCTCTGTCATCCCTTTATTACAGACAGAAGCAAGTGGCAACCTTCACCTTTCATCATGCTTTTATTATACATTAAATGTATTACACGTTTCCTACGTTACAAAGTATCAGATCTATAAAAACTCACATATTTCGTTAAAAAAAAAACTAACAACACCAATTATGTTTACAGTCCACTTGTGTACCCTTTGTACATTCTCTGTACCAACACGTTCCAAAGTGATATATTTAGAAACCAATTTTCAATAAACACTCTATTAACACCACTTTTCTAAGAATTTCAATTGCAGTAATTCGTATACACAAACTGTGCATTGCTTCACAATACATATTGCAACAATACATACATTTGCATATTTGCCTAGGGCGGTATGTTTGTAAATATTCAGCATAGAAAATATATGATGAACAGTTTTAACAATATTATGCAGGCTAAGAATTGTCAGAAAGCGTACACCTGCCCGCGAGTGAATATAGCGCTTATGTGTTTGTGTGAGTGAAGCCAGCTCGGACATGCAAAGATGGGGTGATGCGTACGAATTAGTGGTTTGTCTGTAATCAGGTTTTAACCGGATAAAAATAAATTAATTAATACATTTAAACCTGTGAACAAAGACTTATCCCAATTATAAAGACACCATTGCATTAAGGAATTTTTAATGAATATGATGGTGAAAAAATATTGCAGAAATGTGTAATAATAAAGACGCTAAGTAATTTAATGTTAATTACTAGTATAATTAAATAGTAATTAATAAGTGTGTTATATGTGAGTGACCAGAAAAATTACGCAAACGATGATATCGCTCGTGCTACGAGTATGTTTACGAAATCGCGAAAATGAACCACAAAGTGATTTGTAATTAAAAGGACGCTTTGCACGAAGTGACAATATCTAACAGGTCGAAAACAGTCCTGGACTTGTCAGATCGCCGTCCAGTATAAATACCACCGACAATTTTGGGGCGATCTTAGAGAGACTCAAGATATCTTCACACAACGTCACGCTGCTGGCCTGCCGACCGATCGAACATCTTTACCACACACACCAAGACGTATGGAGGAACTCTGGACCACCACAAACAACAAACCGTAGAGACAGAGAACACAGAATCAGCATAATCATCATCAAATTCTCAGGATTCAGGACACACACACACACACACACACACACACGCAATGGTTACGTCGGCAGTACGCAGGTGATGAATAAACAATTATATTTATTGTTTGTGAAAAAACTCTTAAAAAGAAACTTATATATGAATAGTAAAGACTTAAAGTTTTAAATATAATCACTCTACATAAATTTAAATGGTGGTTAAAGAAAATAATTTAATTTAACAAGAAAATTTAAAAATACTAATCTTATGTTGTATGTTAAAATTTGGGTGTGTCAGTAGAAATAAATAATAGGTTGGAAGTAAATGTTATATTTTTATTTTGTTTATAGCAACAATTAGTTTTATTCTTGAGATTTAATATTATTTTTGTTTGTAAATGAGTTGCTATTATTATTTAAAATTTTAGTCAAAGTCAGACACACTGAAATAAAAAGTGTTTAGATAATTTGTTTAACATGTCTGTTTAGCTAGTAAGATTATATGGTTGTTTATTTTTATATGTCATGAACAGCATAGAAGGTTATATTGTATTTTTGTAAACTTATAAAAGAGAATATTTTTTATTTTTATAATTCGACATTTTAATAGTTGCATATTTTCTATTAATATTAATAAATCATAGAATGATTATTTTGAAACGGTTTTAATTAATTATTTCATATCATCAACATCTCACTCCTCTTTGAAAATCATTAAATTATTGTGCAACTACATACACTTGACGCAACGAGAATAAAAAAATCCTGCGACCTGGCCGGTGTGATACACTTCATAGTTGCGTTGAGTACATGGTATTGTATTTGTGTAATTTTTTATAATACTTGTAACGTTGCTATATATATATAAACACTCATCTCACTTAGCTTTATAGGACTTTAAAATTTATACTAGCAGACCTATAGTATAATACTACAGAAAACAATTTGTATCATATGAACAAACACAATTTTTGTCATGGTTTCATTGTGGTTTTCCGTCGAAAGCAAATACTTTTTTTTCTAAGAACTAATAATTAATAACTTTTCCCTAAAATTTTTGTTCATCGAACGACCAGTTTGTGTTGAATGGTTATTGTTAATGAATCACACTTTCTATAATTTAATTTAGTAGCAGGTAGGATGATTAAAACCCCATTTATAGTAAAGTCTAATGATACTGTCGACAAAACCAATAGAAAAATATTAATTTCCTGTCCTATAAAATAGGACAGGTCTGCAATCTATCCCTAAAAAACTACTAACTCTAAACATTAAAAGTAATTCCACTATTGTGATTAATCAAGTTAATTATAGAAACCCTAAAAACTTTATACATAAATAAACAAAAGCAGTATTTATTGACATATCGCACATTAAGCCCTGCTTGGTGAAACCAGAGATAATGAAACATTATAACCAGAGAACAAAAACAATATTTATTAGTAACACTTGGAAACGAATAACAATTAGTAATATTCTACAATATGTATTTTTTTAACACTCTGACGATTATTTAATCAGTCAGACCATTTTCAAAGAGTATTTAATAGCTGCTACGCTTTTATGTTACTATAGTATCTAGAAATATTAGTACACTTACTCTGACTCAAATGATTGTCAGATTTTCATTGTAAAATAAAGAAGTAAATAATGTGAGGCGTTATTATGGGTTGAATTAGAAATTTTGATTATTAAAGGAAAATAATTTTAAATAGCATAAGATAAATAAAAAGAAATGTCGTGACAATTATTATTTCTTTTTTGTGCTACCAATTTTACTGTTCTAATCGAATTGTCCTTGATCAGATTAACTGACGTACCCTCAACTAATAATAATAGATAACTTAAATAATAGATAACTTTAACGAACCTCAATTGCATAATTTGGCACACAGAAGAAAATGTGAGTACAGAGTTATTAGCAAAACATATGAGACAAACTTTAGTCCCTTAAGTATATTAGATTTTTTTTTAATCACTGGATAAGATAAATACGAGGGCTATTCGGAAAGTAACCTCCGTTTGACTATAAATAAAACACGGATATAGATACAAAAATTTTATTATATACATCTTAAAACTACATATTTCCACTATTTTCCTACATAATCGCCATTTAAATTTAAGCATTTATCATAGCGTTTGACTAGTTTGGAAATCCCCTCGTCGTAAATTTCTGCAGCCTGGGATCGCAGCCAGCCTGTCACAGCATCGTGAAGTTCTTTCTTCGTCATCATCAAAGCGCTGGGACCCAAGCTACTTCTTCAGCTTCATAAACAGGTGAAAATCACCGGGAGCCAACTCTCGACTATATGGCGGATGATCAAAAACGTCCCATTTGAACTGACGCAACAGATCTTGTGTTTGCCGAGCGGTGTGAAGGCGAGCGTTGTCGTGCAGAACTTCCGGTAGGCTAACTTTTCTGTAGCTGCCTCGTACAAAACAGTCCGAGAAATTTGCGCGAACTGTTCAGAAAGTTCAGAGATTGTAAACCGCCTGTTCAGAGAAAGCAAATTTTATATTACAAGTCTCAAAACTTATAATACATTATAGCTAAATCACAAGTAAATAAAAAAGTTTTCAAAATGATGGGACAAAGTGTTAATAGTTGAAACAAAAATAAAATTGCTTGTATAAATGCGTAAAAATACGTAACATAATTAACAAGTGTTAAGAGAATAACATTGCGTTGCTAAAGATTTAGCTCGCTACGACTCGATTTAATAGGAACAAAAACTAGCAGACTTAATAAAGGCACATTAATAACACGATATGGAATATAGACGTAATGGGCAAAATAAAACAATTATTACTTTGTAATGTCTGTTGTTTGTTGTTTGTGCCAGCTAATGACAAATTTAACATGACGATATAAGTAGAATTTGTTTTTAAATAAATATTCTGTATTGGTGAGTTTAATATGCCAAAGGTTTACAGAATTTAACGTTTATAAAAACAAATCCACTCTGAAATATCGATAGCAATATAGATTTCCCATTGCACTTCCATATATCGACTTTTAGTACAGGGCTTTTACACTAACTGTACACCGTGCAGTGTAGGGGATATAGTATAATACTAAATGTGTGAAAACACTCATGAAGTTTCTTAGCATCAACCACTTCTAGTAATATATGACTATGTTAGTTACGGAACAAAAATGAGATAATCGTAAAACAGAATAGATTTGTCTGATTATCGCTAGATTCACCGACTAATATATCGTATTTTCTATGCATGAAATTTGGAAAGTCAGATACAATATAAATTAAAAAAACAGATGTTTTATAAACTTTGAAATTCAATTTTGGTGTAAATTACATTTTGAAATTGTGATTAACTGTGCATTCGATATTATAATTTAAATTTTAACTAATTTGAACAATGGAATAAAATTTTTGTCGCTGAATAAATAAAGGTTAATAAAGGTAATCAAGTAAGATTACCTATCTACACTGAACAATTTGTTTCTATTATTTGAGCTTTAAAGTTGCAGAATCAAATTAATACAAGCCGTTGGTGTAAACTGAGTGTCGGGCGAGGGATATAGCGCAAGACCGCAGAAGACGGGAACGAAGCAGTTGAATTTGCCATCGTTAAATGAACGTGCAATTAAATGAACTGAAAACCCAAAGTTAATTAAATGAATAATCGGATTCACTTGCACCCAAGCCAAAATCGTATTACGAGGATTATGAACGGTAACTGCACATTGCATATGTTAGGGTCCCTGACCGTCCGCACCAGTCTGCGCATTGCCTCCACTCCACGTTGTCTGCTCTGTAATACAAATGACGGTCAAATAATATGCATACGAAACTTCCCTTTATTTTTATATCTTACATAGTATAGTATTAAATATAATTCATTGTTCAGTTAACATTTTGCTGTATTATACTACTATTGATTATAAGATTACGATAAACTTTCAGAAACATGTAGCTTATGTTAAGACAACCTAGGGTACCTATAAATTCCCTTTGTTTATGGTTATATACGTTAGAAAAATGATTTATGGTAACAAACCAATAATTATAGGAATAACGCAATACTGTTAATGTACTGCATCGCAAACGTCACTAAAGAAAAATATAATCGACAATAGATTAAGAGTAGCAATGTTATTGCCTTTCTAAAACAAAGCTGAGTGACAAATACTTCACTACTTGATAGAGTTGCATACGTTACGCATTTCACGGATAGGCTGCGATTTAATGGTACAGTCCAGGTCCAGGTCCAGGTGTACGGAGCAGCAGCTTGACGTGTTCCGGTGGTCGCAGTATGGCGAACCCGATGACTGCCTCATGCCTGTTGTTAGCATGATTAGCGATCAATCACGCGTTATTACATGACTGGAACCTCCTAGATATTCATTTTTGGAGGGATGAAACGATGTAAATTTTGTTGGACCCCGGACCTCAAAGAGACCCACAACAGCAGAATGGGAAGACTTCGGAGACCTTTCGATTGGGAGGTAGGAATTGCCCGCCCACAACGGGCAGGGTGCTTCAAACCTCTCAGGAAAAGTCGCCGAAGGCTACCAAGTGGCAATGTCGAGGGACGGGAGAGGACAAAGAAGGAAGAAGCGCCCACCAAAGACGGCACTGGGCACACCTAAGGCAAGCGCACCCCCCCCCGTCTGTCACCGGGCGCCGACACGGACAAGATGTAGACAGGAGGTATGGGAGGGTGAAACTTCACAAGGTCGGCGGGTGGGTCAGTTGGTCAGATGATGGCTTATGGAGGGTCATCGACAGTGCTCGGTTGCATTTGTGGCGTCTAGATGGTGGGCCAACATCTGCGCTAAGACGACGCAGGTGAGGATGGATAGAGACAGAGGCTCGGGTAAAGAGATTGAGGGCTAGGGACCGAACCAAATCGGTGAGAGAAGCAACCCTCGCCTGATAGCATCATTTAATGGCAAAGGACAAATCTTCGAGCTGAAAAGGCAAAAGTTCGCGATTTTCGTTTCTAGTTACAAGTTTTGAAAAGTCAACTGTGCAACATCATCGTGTTTGTAGGAGACGACTGGCGGCTCACTGGCCAGTCGTCTTTGGTACCCTTCGATAGTCAATAATTTTGTAATTTCTGTTTCTTAGATTCCTTGTTGTTATGCTAAGTATTACTATATGCTAAATATTTTTATGTAAATAGAAATGTTAATAATATTGTTAATCTTTAAATTGTTAACTACTTCCGGCATTAGACTGGTATAACGAGAAGTAACTCTAATTGCGACTTACTGTCAAATTATTTCTGTAACGAACTCAAAATTTTATAAGAAATGGCAGGAACCGTACGCTGTGTATCACGAACAGAAATATATAGCACAAAAATAATTAAAATTAAAGTGTAACAATTAAAATATTTTTCGTTGTAGAAAATAAAAGACTTCAATGGTAGATAATAATTGAATATCGAATTTCTTATTAAAGTTAGCAACACAGTTACAACGGGTGTCATATTTTAAGAAAAACGAAAGCACTGAAGAGGCGTTATAAACAGCACAAGAACTACGACAGCCGAATAAACTCCACTCAAAATGAAATTAAACTAACTGTGAGAGTGCATAAACGCATATATTTGATTACATGATTAAATTTTTGACCAATTTACAGTTTGAAACTTTCACCTAGTCCTCTTTGAAGGAAAAAGAAAAAAGATATAATAAATACCGTACAAATGTTTTTATTTGCAAGTTAAGGAACGAGTTAAAACTTTTTCTTGAATCTCTGGTTTGGCCTATTGATAAAAATTATAGATGAAATAAAAAAACGAGAAGGTCCTACTTAAAATCTGCCAAGTGCTCATATTTTTTTTTACCTTATGTATAATCTCCTGTACGTTGAACGCATAACACAAGACTAAGCTAATTAATTAAGGATTATATGGTATCAGACTCTTAATACGGTGCCTGGGTTTTTTTTAATTTTGTCTGAAAGACTAGTTTAAAAAATAATTTATTAATTACGGAAAAGGTAAGAAATAATTGATTCAAAACTATGTTAGACCTATTTAAATGACGCAAACGATGTCAGGAAAAGTTCTCGACCGTTTTCGCGACTATAGAATGACAAATTATAGTAGCGTTTTTATTACATTTTGTTCTGTATTGTATGTTCTGTTCCCTTAAAACGTAACCATTTGTGTGTTATAGTAACTCTGTAACATGCTTTCAATTTAAGTATTCACATTTTATAATATTTATGAATTCCTATAAATTATAACTAATTTAATTATACGTTTGTATAAGCTGCGTGCGTGCAGGCGTGGAAGTAAAAATCTGTATTTAGTGTTAGAAGAGTGTAGTGAAAGAGGAAAAAAGAAAGAGAGAGAGAGAGAGAGAGAGAGAGAGAGAGAGAGAGAGAGAGAGAGAGAGAGAGAGAGAGAGAGAGATTGAACACTGACTGTGTTAATTACGGCCATTAGCGAGTGAATAGTAGTACAAAGTTGAAACCTGATCAGCAAAAATTCCCGGCAAAGCTCCAGACTATATTACCTCTATTATTAATCTATTTAAAGTAATAATGTGGACGGATTACTAGTCTGATGCTACAGTAAGTACAGGTAATACCATTTCCATACACGTGTATTAATTAATTGAATCAACATTATAATATTATACAAACCGGACTGCTCACACGTAAACTAATGGATAGATCGACAGCCAAACACAATCACTCACACAGGACTATGATGATGCGGAAACAATTTTATGTTGAGTTAAACGTAACTTTTCAATGTGTAATGCGTTTACACTAATTAATTAGATAATAATCGAAAACTTGTCTATTGGCTTGTGGAGCGTATCGTGTTACGTTTGCTGATGACTAACATATACATGACCGGCACATTATTCGTGACGACAGTGTATATTGTTCTGCTGACTTTTTCGTACTCTATGCCTATAAGTATTACGTCTGTATCTTTCTTGATAAGTCTTAAACTTACAAATTTAAGGGATCGGATCCACAGCGAACGTAAATGCCACTAACGTAATACTATATATACAAATGCCACTACGTTACGATGATCGCGTCGATAGTGCACTTAAATCAGCGAAATAAATTATTGAACGCCAGATTCACAGGTTGAATCTTAATTCAATCAATTATTGAATCGATCCTCACAGTTTATATTAACGCTTTGTATGTGAAATATCAGATAAGGGAGGAACTGAAAGTTTAAGAAGTAAACGGAATTATCAATACGTATAGAGAAATCTGCGCACAACACGTTAGCAGAATGTGCCGTGACAGATTCCCCAAGATAGCCTTAGTGTATCAGCTAAAAGGGAAAAAAAGCCTGGGAAGACCCAAGAAGAGATGGTCCGACCAGTTTGGAGCCGGAACAGACTAAACAGTCTAAGCCGTGACGAAGAAGAAGAAGAAGAAGAAGAAGAAGAAGAAGAAGAAGAAGAAGAAGAAGGGAAGAAGAAGGGAAGAAGAAGGGAAGAAGAAGAAGAAGAAGAAGAAGAAGAAGAAGAAGAAGAAGAAGAAGAAGAAGAAGAAGAAGAAGAAGAAGAAGAAGAAGAAGAAGTATATGAAATATTCGTACTTGCAAGTTGAATGAGTTTGCCTATTCCTAAACAGTTGGTATTTTCTGATATGCTTCCTCATTTTCACAGCAAATAGTAGAAGTATATCGCATCCATTTACAACTATATACATCACTTCCTCAGCTACTGCCCTATCTCCCATCCTGAACGCCAGAGACTTCTGTCGGTACAATCTCCTCATTCAACATTTCTCTATATTACCATATATGTCTTCCTTTCACAATGTGCTTGGACTACCTAGTTTCTGTCTTCCAGTTGGGATCCATGGGCCTATGATCAGCAGGCATGCGCTCCAAGTGGCGTACCATATGAGGACCTTCCATTTGTCGTATCTACACTTGTTTTGTCTACGAGAAATTTTTCTTTCGTTTTCTTAGTATATAATAAGGCACCCGCAAGACCTTCTAAAGAAGTTCATCTAGACTGTTTTGAACTGTTAGAAAAGCCATAGGTGAGCCATAACCCATATGTGAAGATTTCTAGGATTGCAGGGCAAATTATGCTCTTTGTTTAGTGAGTTTCCCACTCCAAAACACAAGATCCAGCTACCTTATTACCGTATTTCCTTGTTCTATTTTGTCGGTGAAATTTTCACTTCCTGTACCTTCTCCTGTTACTGTCATCTCAGGGCTATATATTTTGGAATATACAATTTGCATATTAAAAATAAAATATATTTCATATCCAATTTTATACATTTTACATAATTCACACAATTTGTATATTTTTAATGTAAAAACAGTACTAATTGTACATAATAAAACATAAAAGTTACTAAGTTTAATAAAATCACTAAGCTATAACACAGAAACTGTTCAACACTTAATTCCGAATACATACCTATATATCCATAATTACAACACTTAATAACCCCGAGTTATATGTTCTTTGTAAATTTGCTCGTTACCATCTACCAATGAGTACTATTCCACTAAGTTTTCTATGCTTGATTTTATATTTAAAATAAATTAAATTTTAATTTAAACATATTTGCCTATTTTCATAAATAGCTTTCTAACTTACACTTAACCCAAAAATAATATGTTTAAAATACAATAGAAATTTCACTTAACTTACGGAGAATGAATTGTTTGCGTGCTTAGTGTCACTTGTGTGAGTACAAAGTAAGTGACGTTGTATACAAAGTTGGCTGAAATTCTGATTAAATTAATTTAATTTCTTCTTGCATTTAATGTTTTTAAGTTTAGGAACCATTAATATTCCTAAATGTTTCTGGCGGTTTCTTGATATCACTTTTGTTCAATGTAAGAATGCTACATGTAATGCGAATGTATGAGCACCTTATTGATTAAATGGAAAGATAATGTCGGAGACGAATATGTGAAGTAATGAAATGTGTATTGCATATACTTATTATTACACAAATTGAGTACAATTTTGTCAACGAGTTAATAACATGCGTATGGACAATCAAACAAATTTGTGTAATGTAATAAGCTTTATGAATTGTAATCCTGCATTATTATATCAACAATCTTTAACATTAACAACATACTTTAATTCTGAAGCATAAAACATGGTGAAATGTTACAGAAAACAAACTGCGCAAAATAGCATAAGTAACAGTAACGTCAGTGGAATCTTTAAAAATAAAAGCAAAACTAGACTTGTTTTAAAAAGTAATTTTGTTAGCAAGTCAGTTTTGCATGTTCTAATGGCTGTGCATTCAATTTATTTTTAACGTTTGATTATCTATTTAATTTATTTCTTCCCATCCTTATAAATCTATGATATGTTAAAAAACACTTTCAAATAGACATTGCCTATAGCCCAGTGTAACAGCTAAGCTGTAGAACTACAGGAAAATGTCTGTTAAAGAAAAGTTTGCGAACGTTACAACGTGTTTATAGACCCGTTTTATTCTTCACAAGTTACTCCTGCTATTTTCTACTTTTGACAATGCACTGACAGCAATGTGACAGTACATAACATGCGCCAGACATCTATTAACACTACAGAAAATTATATTCCATTCTTTAGGATTTCAATGATATTTCTTGACAATCATTTGTAAAACCTTTAAAGACACCTAATTCCCTTTGTAAACCTCACTACATAATTTATAAACTTGCGTCATAGCGCGTTGCCGGATTGTCTGCACATGGGTTCTACAGAAAGTCCGGGCTCAAAGTATACAAATATAGGCTAATAAATAATGTTGATCTATGTCCACTCAACAGCACCTACTTTTAGTAGACGGGGCTGCTTTTCTTGCTGACGCCAGAACATTACTATGGCGACTTCCCAATTATCGGCGCACTCAACGTACACATCTAGCTGATGTTACAGTTCGATAATCTGGCACCCGCGCGATAGGCTTTGAATAGCTAGTGTTGGAAAGCGCTCTACATTAACACGAATCTGGTCAGCGAAGGCCTAGTTTGTGGGTGGGTTGCCAACGAAATACAGATGTAAACAGTCAGCGAAGAACTTGGCCTTTTCTCTGGGCGGCTGAGGGGTTCCGCCGCGCGTCGTTCCGTCTGCGCACTAAACGGCAAAAAACGCTATACCAAAGCGTTACCATTCAATTATCTGCCACTCGCCATTAATTCTGAGGTGCTGAATAGCTATATGGGCACTGATTGGACAGCGTTTTAATGACAGTTCAGAAATGACGATTCTATAACATGGTTCAGAAATGATGGTGGAATGCTCCCTCGCCGGACCTCCCGCCTCCGCGGTTTCCTCATGCAGGCAAAAAGAAGTGGCATCGTAAGCCCCGTGGCGCTCGCTCCCGGGCAGTCCAGACAGCCTACACATCGCGTGAAGACCGACGTAATCGCATCTGTCCCTCTTCCTAGAATCTCCGCTAGAGGCGCTACACCTGGCCCTAAAACACCCTTGGCTTCCACCAATCCACCGATTGATAAGTCTCGGCGCTCTTATGCGCAAACAGTATCCGGGCACTCTGCCTCTAAAACCGAACCTGACGACTACCAGGTCGTCAAAGACTTCCTTGCGGAATTCGACCTCCGCAAAGTTGCCCAGACCTTCAGGTCCATCCGCTCCCGCTTGGAGACTGGTGACATAACCGAGAGGTTCATGCTCTTGGTTAAAGCCGCCACTTGTGTAGGACTTCTATGAGTCGGGTCCTCAAACGTGACCTCTCCATTCTTTCCTGGAACGCCAACGGGTTGGCTAACAAGATCCAGGAACTCCAAGAATTACTGGCCCGACTCAAACCCGATGTAGTACTCCTCAATGAGACCCACTTAACCCCTGCGAATCGGTTACGACTGGCCAACTATATGTGCTATCGAAACGACAGACCTGGCACTGCTGGTGGCGGTACTGCCGTCGCGGTGAGGCTCAGTCTTGAGCATCACCGAGTCGTCTTGCCTGCAACGACTCACCTGGAAGTTACCGCTGTGGAGTTGTTAAACACTCTAGGCGGTGTACTCTTGGTAGCGGCGTATAAACGGCCGCAAAAAGAGCTCCTTCACCCCGATCTTGCTGTCCTTCACCTTCACCCCGGCGACCTGAATTGTAAACATCGCGATTGGAACAGTTCTGCGTTGCGATCGGCCTGTAAATACAGCCGTGTCATCCGCAAAGAGGGCCACCTGGACTCCAGGCTGTCTCGACACGTCGCTAACGTACACCGAGAACAGGAGGGGGCAAGAACACTACCTTGAAGGGCGCCGGCAGTGATTCGTCTCTCGGAAGAGACACAATCGCCTACTCTCACGCAGAAGGTCCTCTCCGTCAGAAAGCTAGCGATTAGATAAATGTAGCAGTATGGAACATCTAAGAAACAGCCAACGGTCTGTTCTCTCCGACACCCGGCGCCCGTGATGTATTCCACCATTTTCAACAGCTGATAAGTGTTGGAATGCCCCACACGGAAGCCGAACTATTCGGGGACCTGCACGTCAAAGTATATTAGATGATCTCGTATAAGACGCTGTACAAGCGCTAACAAACCTTGGACGTAGGGGAAACTAGCCTGATGGGCCGGAGGTTGTCCGGGCGGGAAACATTCTTTCCCTGCTTCGGGATCACGATGATCGTCGCCTTTCACCATTTCTTGAGAAAGTAGGCATGTCTAAGACACGCGTTGAACAGTTCAGTTAAGAACTGGACTCCAGGCTCCGGGAGAAGACAGTATTCAAAACACCATCCGGGCCTGGAGCTTTTCTTGGCTGAAGTTCAGCGAGCCGACCTGAGACCTCATCCAAAGTAATGGGTTCGGGCTCCGCCGTGATCGGAAGAGACAGAAAGTCTTCGACATCATCTCGACTTGTTCGTCGAAGTCCCAGTCCATGGACGGGTTGGAAGCGAACTGAAGGTCGAAACACGCGCCCAAGTATTTGCCTTTCTCCTCCGGGAGACCCAGGAGTTGCCTGAACGGTTCAACGATGGAGGGAGCGGTGGAGGTCGTCGCCTACGTTCCGTCATCGCGCTAGGTATTCTCTGACTTTGCGGGTCCGCATCCCCTGTTCTCAGAAGCCTCGTCGGAACACTTTTAGACAACCACGCAGTCGTCCAGTGAGACAGTTATCGGCCCTATCGGCCGGATCACGGATCCTCTGCCAACGTTTTCGGAAGTAATTCCTCTCGCGAGCGAGTAGAGACTTTCTCTGGGATTGGTTGTTAGTTGGGCGTCAGTCTGGAAAGCATACGAGAAGACATCTCCACCGCTGAGATGATTGCCTCATCAATTCCCGCAGCTCCTACTACCAGAGCTGCTGGGTTGCACGTCGTGAGACGACCCAATGGTTTCCTAGTACCGAGCCTCCGGTAGAGACTCCTGCCTAGTGATCCTGTCCAGACGTAATTTTATTTATTTAATTAATGGTCGCTACAACGACATGCCCGTACTAGGTCGACTAGTAAAGTATTTGTCGAGGCCGTTTCCAAGAATCACCTGGACGTGTTCGGTACTTGCCAAGGCCACCTATGGGTTGGTTTGTCTGGGTCCTCGCAGCTCGGACGTAAAATTTACGTGCAAGTCGCCTTACGGTGTCTTCCAAGGAGCGGACACCGAGTCCTCTTCACAAGAGTCGAGAAGAAAACCGATAGGGGACTTTGGCCGCTAGCCGAAGGCCTCTATCGAGAACGTTTTGCAACTTTCTTTTATGAACGGTTGCGAGGTAACCTCAGACGGAAAGAGCGTAGGTAATGATCGGCAACAGATACGCGTTGACGATCAACTTACCCAGCTTGCGAGTCATAGCCTTGTTGATAAGTATCGGAAACAGTTGCGCGAGACGAGCGGACCCTCTCTTTCGCATCGTCTCAGCGTGGGCACGCCAGATGAGCCGACGATCTAGGTGGACACCGAGATACTTAACTTCTCTCGATCAGGGCAGGTACGTTCTACCGAGTCTCACTCGGCCTCGTGGTTCTTTTCCGGCGCTTTGAGAATAGCACCGCGGAGCTCTTGTTGTCGTTGACGGCAACTTTCCAGCTTTCCGTTCACATCGAATGCGCGCTGGAGTCGTGGGATAGCCCTGTCAGCGTTCCTGTTGGCGGTATAGACCGCCGTGTCGTCGGCAAACAGGGCCATCTGGACTCCAGGATCTCTGGGTGCGTCGTTGACGTACACGGAGAATAGAAGAGGCCCTAGCACGCTACCTTGAGGTACCCCGGCTGTAATGCGTCTCTCGGAAGAGACATGGTCATCTATTCTCACGCAGAAAGTCCTCTCCGTCAGAAAGCTAGCAATCAAGCGAAGGTAGCAATCTGGGAGCTGGATTTCCCGGAGCTTGAACAAGAGCCCGTCGTGCCAGACACTCTCAAAGGCCTTCTCCACATCTATGAAACAGGCGACAGTCTGCTCTTTCCGACAGCCGGCGGCCGTGATGTATTCCACCAGTCTCATCAGCTGATGAGTGGTGGAATGCCCCACACGGAAACCGAACTGTTCGGGGACCAGTACATCGAAGTTTCTTAGATGGTCTAGGACTCTCCGTTGTACAAGACGTTCGAGGACCTTTGACGTGGCTGACAGTAGACTAATGGGCCGGAGGTTGCCGGGACGGGAAGCGTCCTTTCCCTGCTTCGGGATCACTATGACCGTCGCCTTACGCCATTTCTGGGGAAAATAGGCCAGTCTTAGACACGCGTTGAACAGCGTAACCAAGAAAAGTATTCCTTGCTCCGGGAGTCGAGTAAGAGCGGCGTTCGAGACGCCGTCCGGGCCAGGAGCTTTTCTCGGTACGAGTTCAACGAGCCGATCTGTGACCTCTTCCCTATTAATGGGTTCGGGTTCCGCAGTGATCGGAAGAGACAGAAATTCTTCCACTTCGTTCTCGACTTCTTCATCGAAGTCCCAGTTCATGGGCGGGTTAGGAGCGAACTGTCGCTCGAATACGCGCCCAAGTACTCGGCCTTCGCCTCCGGGCGAGCCAGGATTTGTCCAAAGGGTCCAGCAATGGCTGGGATTCGAGGTCGGCGCCTCTTCCCTACCAACGCCGAAGGTATCCGGTAAGGGCTACTTTCGTCCGATCCGTCCCCTGCTTGGGCCACGGCGAGTTCCCAGCAGCGTCTCCGGTAGGCCTGCATTTCACGACGTAAAATGCCGGTCGCCCGGTTGTACGCTGCCTTGGCCGGATCAAGGGTCCGCTGCCAGTGTCTCTGGAGGTGATTTCTCTCGCAAGCGAGAGCACTCGTTTCCTATGGGATCCGCTGCCAGTGGAGCGTGACGCCAGGCTTCATCCTGGAAGACGGATTTGTGAGGGGTAGAACGTAGGTTGGGCGGACTGTCTTACGACTGTAGCGCCAGCTTGACTCGCTCGGGGACTGGACAGTGTTTCTCAACGCGACCAAGAGTGTAGCCGTCATAGTCTCTAAGTGACGGAAGAACCCGCTTAGGCAACTTTGCATCGGCAGTAAGTACTTGCGCTGGTCCAACGAGGTGAAGTACCTCGGAGTACACCTCAACCGTCGGCTCACCTGGCGTACCCACGCTCAGACAGTTCTTAAGCAAGCATCCGCTCGTCTGAGCTTACTGTTCCCACTCCTGATCAGCTCAGCCATGACCATGAAACTGGACAAAATCATCGTCGGTGCGTATCTGCTGCCGGTCATAACATACGCTTGCTCGGTCTGGGGTTGCCTCGCCAACGTGCATAAAAAAGTTGCAGAGCGTCCTCGACAGGGGGCTTGGGCTAGTATCCAAATTCTCCCGCCGATTCTCATTTCTCCTTCCAAGAAGAGGACTTGGCGCCCGCTCCTTAGATGACACCTTCAGGCGTGATGTTTACCAACTTCTCTTTCACGGAGCCTTTAATCTCTTATGTGCAAACAGTCTAGGCGGATAAAGTCCAGGAACTCCAAACACTAATGACCCGTCTCAAGCCCGACGTGCTTCTTCCGACATGTGCTTTCCCGATGACCTTCCGGGGATGCATTAGATGGTACAGCTGTAGCGGTGAAGGCCTCACTTGGTCATGACCATATCGTACCACAACACCTAGAAAACACCAGCGTAGCGGTCCTAGGAGCTTTTGGCGCAGTCCTCGTGGTGGCGGCATACAAGTTGCTAAACAGAGAACTCCTGCACACAAAGGAGTCTTCATGTCAGGCGACCTGAACTGTAAGCATCGCGATTGGAACTTGAATGTCCCGAACGGGGAACGCTTGCGCAGGTTCGTTGATGCTCGCCGTGCTACGATGATTGGGGCCGCCCAACCAACATACTATCTCTCACTACGCAACGCGGCTCCCGATGTCTTGGATACTGCCGTGATATAGGGCATTGCCTGGCCGGTAGTGGTTTCTTTCTTAACGACTACTGGTCACCTCTCGATTTTGGTCGACGTCGCTACCCAGCACACCATCTGCAGAGACGTCAGGAAGGTGAGTGGAATGGGATCGTTCTGGCCGGGCGTTAAGTCGTCGATTTGGGAAAGACGTTATGATTCGAAACCGTCCGCCAAATTAATGCGGCAGTCGCCGAGTTCGAAGAGATCGTTATCTCTGCGGTTGCGCCGTCTTCCAGAATGAAGCGTGGCGTCACGCCCCACCACTATCCTTCTGAGACGCCCAAAGGATAGGGTCGCGTTCTGTGTATTGCCTTGAAGAAATCTGAGTTATAACTGTGCTTGTAAATACGCAACTCACGATAGGACTACCGAGATAAAATTCTATAAGACATTTGCCACTCTGGTACTGCTACACTATAAAATAAATAGAAGTAAAGAATTGTAACCTCAGAAATGAAGTTCATAAAGAAGGATACAAAGTGAGTATTCGTAATATGAAAATAATAATTGTATGTAAAGGTTATTAAATAATTTATGAATAAAGCACTATGAACTGTACCTGAGTAAAAATAAATAAATGTACCTCATATTAAACGGTTGGCTTAAACCATAGCTTTGTGTAGCTGTACAAGCTGACAGTTTTCAGAATAGCTGAAAAGTAAGCAGAAGCAATGGAAATTAATTTGTTAAAAAGGGAAGAGAACGAGAAGTAAAAGGATTAAACGAATTATGAGTAGAGATCGGGAGGTGACTGAGGAAATAGAGAATTGCATGGTATGGGCACGTCGTAAGTGAGGAAGACGGCCTCTGAGGATACTTCTAAATATCTGAGAATTGTCACTCACGAGGAGAATGTAAAAGGGGAAGACCGAGACTGGGATGGAACGTTGTATGTAATTGAGGAAACGTTTGCGCAGTGGCTTCTGAGTGGAACTTTTTCGTGAGCACCGAGGACCAAAATTACTGATCAGGAAACGTGGTATGTGTGCATCAGTCTCATTTATGCGTGTGTACAATACCTAGGCGGTTTTCTAGCATTGCAATGTAACATATACTGTTACGAGAAGCGTACCGAACAACCCAGAACATTCTCCACTCCCCCCGTCCAGTGTAGCAGCTATTGCGTCATTTAAGTAGGTGGTTCTAGTGAGTTCCAGGAACACTTGAAATATGCAATAAGCCGCCGGCGTCTAGTAAGGAGGGAAAGCTGTACTGGACCTCAGCGCGGCGTATATAAAGCCACAGCAGCCGGGTTGTCAGTTTAGTTACGTGAGCGTTTCCGCTAGTGCGGATTGAGTGTCTGTCGAAGTGAAGTAGTATTGTGTTAATAATTGTGTGAAACTGTATTAATAGACATTGTTATTGGGTGTGGACAAATCTAACTGGAAATATTGTACGAGTTAATTATAAGCTGTTTAATTGTGATAATTAAAGCTGGTGATTAGTGATTTAATTGGTGTCTTGTATTTTGTTTTTCACTGTACCATACGACGACCAAGTAGACCGTCGTAACAGTGGTGTCAGAACTGGGATAGAACGGATACAGTGGAAACAGAAGAAGCGTACGGGTACACTTCGTAGAAGAGTAGTGTTAGTGGTAGTTGATAAAAATAAAATGGATACCAGTCGGATGATAGAAACATTTCGAGTAATGCTACGGCAAACATAGGAACAACAAAAAGAAGAACAAAGACAGGAAAGAGAAGAAACAGAGAAAAGGCGCCGACGGGAAGCAGAATAAACACTAAGATGATATGACGAAAACGTAAGCGTGAAAATGAAACACCAGAGAAACGGCAAAAAGAAGAATTTAGTCGTGAAGCAGACGACGTTAAGGCGTTCGTACAATATGATATCACTGCAAAATTTGTCCTGTTACGAGGTGAGCTGAACAAACAAGTTGACAGAATGGCTGAAATAGAAAAATCTGTGTCAACTATGAAAACAAGCATGTCAAGTTTAGAAGATTCAAAATATCAAAGAAATCAAAGAACGCTATTAACTGAAGTAGGGCCAGTTTTTGCAAGTGCCCCATCGTTTAATGAAAGCACTCACTGGGCAACTTATCGTCACCAATTTTAAGCTGCCGCTTGCATAAATAACTGGACAGAAGAAGAGAAAGGTCTTTTACTCATTCTTGCGTTAAAAGGACTGACGAGATTGGCTTATCCCAAAGAATCGGAGGACTTCCGAACGTGGATTGCTTACATTGTGTTTATTGGCGGTATCAGAGATAGTAAATTACAACAAGTGTTAAGAATGGTACGACATCAGAATAGCTCAGACGCTCTTGTTCATGCTTTCCGTTTTGAAGCTGCCAAGTCGGCGACCTACATTAATCAAAGTATGTCATCACGTTGTAGTCAAACAGATCCAGTATCACAGTATCGGAAATAACAATATCGTAACAGTATCGTAAACCAGTATGGTGATTAGTGATTTAATTGGTGTCTTGTATTTTGTTTTCCATTGTATCATACGACCAAGTAGACCGTCGTATCAATATTAAAACATATAGAGCCTACTTTACTTTTCCAAGTATTGAATCTGTAGTATCCTGATGTACGTTTTGTAAGAACTCGGCTGCTTCAGTGCCTGAAATGTTTCCTGAGCAGGAAAATTTTAATTTTAAACAATTTCTCTAGTCACCGAATTTTTAATGCTCGCTAAAGAAAATAAAGATTATAATAATTTTTCTATAAACGTTTGAAAGTCGTAACACATTTCATTTTTATGCTAACAATTGACGTTGAGTTTCTATGGAAATTAATTTATTTTTAAAAATTGTTATAAAATATTAACTGACGTAAGTAGACGCATTTTAAAACAGCTCTAGTAATTATTTATATTTCACAACAGTTTGCCTATTAATGTTTCCTTTTTCCTATCGCATAAAGAATGCATGTAGATTAAATACACTAATTTATGTAGTACTAATATTGAAACTGTACAAATTAAATTTTGTATTTAATATGTATGTGGCATTTCCAAATTGATGATATATTTTTTGTTACAGACCAAAAAGATAAAAAAATGAAGTTTTTTGAAAACATAAGTCCCAGCTCCTGTTTGGCAGCACTAGCCATCGCTGGAGTGGCGGTAAGTAATCTCAGTATCTTCAGTGTTCATAGTGTTCAGTGCACAAAAATCCCTGTGTGCAATAAAGAGAAGAAATAATTTCGTGTAATGGTCAGTT
The DNA here is from genome assembly GCA_034769895.1 of Magicicada septendecula. Classification (NCBI taxonomy): domain Eukaryota; kingdom Metazoa; phylum Arthropoda; class Insecta; order Hemiptera; family Cicadidae; genus Magicicada; species Magicicada septendecula. The sequence goes on from CM068371.1 coordinate 314,600,275, forward strand.
TCATTTGTTTAGATATTTACATCATGTGATAAACAGAAAACACACTTGTGATCGCAATAACTTCGGTATTTTCTTATAGACCACGGAATTTTGTAAACATTAAATTTTAATTTAATTAGGCCTGCATCTATAGGCCAAATCATCTATAACTAGAGAAAATAAGATAAATAGTACAAAACTTTATTTTGTATTAAGTTATACTACAACCAATGGAGAAGAGAGTAAGAGATAAACTAAGGTTCACAGGATTGAATTAGGCCTACATGTTGCCCCAGTCGCATAATTACAGTTCTTACAACTAACACAAGACCTAAACTGCGCACTGAAGAAATCTGGGGACACATGGGGTTACAGAAGAAATCCCAAATACGTACAGCCAATGAAACAGAATGGATGAAACTATATTAAAGCGGTCACCTACGGATAATGGTAGAGATGACGTCACTTATCCACACTGTCTAAGCATGCAAAAGCACCTTAGAAATTTTAATTTCTAAAATTTCACAAGATTTGTAGTCGCATTTATTTTTTTGTTACAGATGGCTGGGGGCGTGTGGATCGGCCTAGCCTACAGCAAGAAGCTGGCCGAACACCGGGCGACGGTTCGGGAGGTAATTGTAGGCCTATATTCCAATTAATCAGAAACAATTCTAATATGGGTGTCATTTTAAAGAAAACTTATTTTTTAACAGCTTCTGTTACAATTATCTAAAATCATACGCTAGGTAGTTGTTAGATTAATTCGTGTTAACCGTTATTATTATCACTGTAGCTGTGTGTTTTATTGTTATTTTCATCATCACCAGTGTAGACCATCTTTCAATGAATCGATAGAACAAAAATACTGGTGTGATATTCGGCAAGAAGATTTTAGAAAAGACTTGGTGGGCCCAAGAGAGAGAAAGAGATAAAGAAAGAGAGAGAGAGAGAGAGAGAGAGAGATTCACCATCGTCACCACTACTACTATCATCAACATTATCACCGTCGTCATCTTTATTATCATCATTATTATGTTATAAGTATTATTTTTTTGGTGTCCATTGAACGATTCCTTTTTTAACTCATGTTATTTTTTGTGGTTTTCAAGAAGCTAATCAATGAAAACGAGCGATTAATGCAAGACATTCGACGGATGGTGGAAGAAAAGAAAAAGTGTAAAATGGCTATTGCAATTTTCGAAATTGAGAACCGTCGCCTAGCCCGCCAAACAGGACGCTAGAATTAATCAGTGAATTACAGAAGAATGCAACAAAATTTTGCGTGAAGAATACAACAAACGCAACAAAATTCTTGTGATAACCCAAAATTTAAGTTATAAAATTTTTGTATTCTGCATTAAAGTTTTTTTACAAAACTTTAAACACGTTCGTTTTACTTTATTTTTACTTAATATTACTATTATATCTTTATAATATTACTTGCGATACTTGTTACTTAATATTACTATTATTATTATTATTTTAATTTTTATAATTCCTCGTTCACTATCATTTTATCTTCTTTATGGCACGATTTGGTGGTCATAATAACGATGTCAATAAATGTTTGCCACTTCAGACACCCTCATCCTGTGCCCAATGCAATATTGCCTATAACGAATGAAAGTGAATTCAAAAACCCTTGCTTGTGCAAGTTCGTCCGTCCTTTTCATTCAAGACCGAACCCCAAGGTTTTTGCCTTCAAAGAAGCTTAGGTATATGTTACTGATTCATGTCAGTACCTTATCTTTCATCTGCAGTTTATGTAAAGTAATGTGAAATCATTAGAACACATGGTTCTGGAAAACGTCCTGTAATCCACTGCTTATTTTAATAGTATTATTACTATTGTCGTCATTTCTATGGTTTTGACAAATTTTGGATTTTTCTTTCTTTTCTGAATCGTTAATAATTTCGTATTGTCAAACCTTTCAACATTTTGATGTTAAGTTGCGTTCTTTCGTTTTACATAGGTGCAAACTTTGACACTTCCACTACCTTCGGGAGTACTCTCGGTTTTTGTATCATTATAACTTCTTTAATATTACCTTGCCATTACATTATTCTAATCTCACTTATTTTTCCTGTATTTCGTTTTTCGATTTTAGTTCCCCGTACGTTTTTTACCGGTATCATCTCGTTAATTCTTTTTATGTGCGTCCACTGATCCAACCGTTTCTTTTCAACGTATTCTACTGCAGGCCTACGCCAAGGTCTTCTATTTCTTCTGCGCTTCTTATTAAGTTTCTAATGGTTACTCCTTTATGTTTTAGAAAGATAGACTTGAGATGTTTCTTTTTCATTTCTCAATTTTTACACATTTTTGTATTCCTTTCATAGCATTTTTTCCATAACTTGCTTTGTCTTTGTGTAGCTATTCCCCATTTTCCGTACGCTGGAATCTTGCGTCGTCAGAAGTCCTTGAAATATCGCTCACATTCGTCCAGCGTTATAGTTAACAATCTATAATGTTAACGTGGTTTTAATGTTACATATCAATTTTCATATATTCTTGATTTTGTTTACTCTACATATACATCTTTATTTTTTCTACTTCGTTCTTAAAATTGCGTTTTCTCTTTCCTAATTATACTCTTAAGTGTTTCCGTTTTGTGTCTTGTACACTTCCTCTTCTTATTTTTTATTAACATTTCGTCTGTCTTCATTTAGTGTATTTTTGTTCACTATTTCTTTACTTAAATATTAATTTTTCCAATACTTTTATTTCTGTCCTGTCTCCAAGCACTTTCTAGCTCGCTTGTGTATGGGTTCCTTTGTGGTGATCCATTCTCCCCTTCAATTAATAGTGAATCCTGTTTTTTATGATATAAGTAACACATACTAGCACGTGCCAAACATTGCAGATTGTTTCGACTTCCTTTGTTTATCTCGTTTTGCTTGTCCCTATTCTTCAGCTTTGCGTTGGTAAAAAATAAAATACCATTTTGCTCTTCACACAAAGAGATGATTTAATACGAATTCTGGATTGTTTTGAGCGCTAACGTCTAGTATCTTCATTTATGTATTTTTATCAGTTATTCTCTTACCTATTATCAAGTTTCTGACTCTTGATAGGTCCTTCCAAATGTGTGCATACGGATCTCTATAATGTAATGTCCACTGATGATATCAACCTACGTTGTTTACGTATCAATATCAATGTTTCAACTATTGTTTTTCTTTGTTGTTATACGACTACGGACCTTTACATTTCATATCTACATTACCGATCTTTTATATCACTATACTTCTCTTCCCTGCTCTGGCATTTAAATCGCTTATAAGCATAGTTTTCTACCGACTTAACAGCTAATCAAAACCAGCCCAGATATCCCGATCCTGTCAGGCGGTCGCCTGCTCTTTAGTTACAGCGAAAAGGCTGCCGTCTTCCGTGGAAAACTCCAGTCAGTCCATAGCTATTCCGGCAGCCCCGAATTTGACATCAACGCTTTCCTTGCTACACACTACACGCTATTTACCCCCTTAGAAGACTGACAGGCGATCATACTCACCCAGTGGAGCAGCCAATCACAGCAGAAGATATCGAATACAAACACAGCCCCAGGACCCGATGACATCCCTAACAGGGATTTCAAAGCACTTCTGGACCTCGCAGTTGAAGCCAACCTACCAACCTATTTACAGTCAGTCTACAGCTCGGGTTAGAAGCACACCCACGTCCTAATTTTCCCGAAACCCCTCAAATCGGCTAGACAAGCAACCAACTACCGCCCCATTTCACTGACTTAGTGATCTCCAGGCTTTTCGAGAATAACGTCGTTGTAAGGCTTCACCCCCACTTATGCGCCCACAACGTCCTCTCCATTACGCAGGGCGGCTTCCGCCCTGGGTATAACATCTATAAGCAGCTAGTCATAGTGATAAGCTCCATCTAAGGTAACTGTTCTCGAATACACCCAACGTAATTCACATGTAAAACGTATGTGACATCGCATTCTAACATCAGGTATCCTCAGGTATCAGAGTGACTCGCTCTCTACTATCTGCAATATTATTGTATCAGTCGTTTAAACTTTTAAATCAACATTTTTGCTGGCTGAATGGTGGTTGTTTATGATTGTTTTTTTTTTTTTTGTCTTTTGCCCTAAGGGCAAGCAGTCTCTTCTTAAACAATGGCCTAACCAATCCCATTTCCTATTTTCTATTACCTTCACGATTCTTCTCTCTTCCCCTACGCTTTATTCCCCTATTAAGCAATGTTCCAAACATAACATTTGGCCAACCTTTTTCATAAATTTTTATTAATTTTGCCACACAGCAGTCTGTTCTTCCCATTAAATGCCTCTTTCGCTATAGCAGTTCTTGCTCTAACATCACGAGAGCAGAACATATCTTCACTTATCAAGCTTCCAAGATATTTAAACTACTCCACCTGTTGTATTTTGTCCTGCTCTATCTTTATATTTGCCCTTTTTCCTCCTCTGCTAATCACCATACACTTAGTTTTCTCCTTATTAATCCTCATTCCATATTCCTCGCACACTAAATTTAAATAACTTATCATTTCATTCATTGTATCTTCCTTTTCTGCTAAAACAGCCATGTTATCAGCAAACCTTATACATTCAATTCTTCTTCCACCGACATTCACACCTCTTGTTTTCTCAAAGCATTTCCTAATCAAGTCATCAAGATACGCGTATATGTTAAATAAATTTGGTGACATACAGCAGCTTTGCTTTACTCCTCTTCAAATTTTAATTCCTTCTGAACTCTCCTTTCCTATTTTCACACTCAAATTCTGTCCAAAGTATAGATTAAGTCCGTCTCTCCTTCCAATCCACCCCCTTGTCCCTCAAAATATCTAATAGTCTTCCCCACTGTACTCTGTCAAATGCTTTTTCAAGGTCTATATAAACAACATATAGCTCTGTGTCTTTTCTATTCATCTTTCTCCAATTGTTCTTAGCAGCCCCATTCCATCCCTAGTCTCTTTACCTTTCCTGAAACCGAACTGCTCTTCCTCTAACGTGACATCCAGTTTCCCATATTCTTCTATTCAACACTCTTAATAACACTTTGGCTGCACGCGATATCAAACTAATAGTTCTGAACTCTTCCCATATCTTTGTTTACTTCTTTTTCTTTATTGATATCATTACTGTTGCCAAAAAGTCATTTTGCCATTCACCTTTCTCATAAATTTCACTGAAAAGGTATACTAGCTCTTTCCTCCCTTTAGTATTCAAATTTATTAGCACTTCTGCAGGTAATTCATCAATCCCAACTGCCTTTGTATTTTTTTATTTCTATCAATGCCTTTTCAACTTCGTCTTCTATGATACTGAATCTCTTTTCATCACCATTTACTTCTATTTCCTCTTCCAGTTCCAATTTTACTGGTCTTTGATCTGCTTTATATACATTTCCTATGTATTTCTTCCATCGTTTCAGCACTTCCTTAGATTCAATCGCTACAGTTCCATCTATTTTCGCTATTTGCATTTTAGCACAACTTTTCCTTCTTTGAAAAACTAATTCCATTGCAACCTGATACACCATTTCAAATTTTGCCTTCTCTCTGAAACGACTCTATCTCTTCACATGTATCTGTCACCCTGTTTTCCCTAGCCTTCTTAGTTTCTCTTCTTAATTAATTGTTCAACCTCCTATACTTTTTTCTTTACTTCCTCGCTCTTCACATTTTTCCACTTTCTTCTTTCTTCCATCTTCTCCCTCATTTTCTGTGTAACCCATCCTTTTTTCCTTCTTTTGCTACTAAAGCTACCAACTACTTCTTTTGCTGCCTGTTTAAGGCAATCTCTTATACTTACCCATTTGTAATTTATAGCCTCATTTTGGCAAACTCTTTTGCAATTGCTTACAAATCTTTAATCCAGTTCTTCTGCTTTTCCTACTAATTTTATAACTTCCAGATCAAATATTTCTTTAACCTTGCCTTTCTTTATTTTTTTTTTAATTTATATGCACCTCTCCCACCACCATATTATGGTCAGAGCTTCTATGTGCACCAGGATACACCCTTGCATTTTTTAAGGAGTCCTTGAACCTCCTTTGAATTAAAAAGTAATCAATAAATTATTCAGTCACTAACTGGTAAATCTGCTTAAATAAATATGTAATCATACAATAATATCCTTTATAATTGAGCCTTTACAAATGTTTAAATTAATATATAAAAGCAGTACAGATAAAAATCTAACGTTCATGATTTCCGGAAAAAATGTTTCAGGAAAAAGCTCTAAAGGATTTTTAAATGTTAATAAATCATGTATTATTTTAAACAAAATATTCCGGAAAAACCTTTTCTTCCTAAGTTAAGTGGTATTTAATCTCAAATTACCTGCTGATTTGTCTTAAATAATTTCATAACAATTATTAATGGTATAGTTATACAGTATACAGTTATTCATAACACAGATTTAAGCTACTACTATTATTTTGAATTTGACATTAATTAATACAAAGGTATTTACAAGCGTAATAAAAATCATGCTAATTTCTGGTTGTTATCTATGGATGTAATATAAGAATACTGATTTGTAATATACTAAAAAATAAAGATAAGCTTACCAACTGCAAGCAGCCTGCCGAGTGACTCCCGGGATAAGGAGTTCCCCTCTACCAAGTGGCAACGGTCTCTTCGGAGGGCGGACGAGCGGGTAGAGGTAGGACACTTTCTTGCCCTTCGGATGGGAAACTGTCCCTAAAGGCGGATGAACCACTTGGTCAAAAGCATGAGGATGTGGAAGGCAACGGAATACCACACATTAAGGATCCATGTTTGATATCCCTAGTAGAGCAAATGGTATGGCCATCTATGTAAAAGGTTCCGGAGGTAAAATATTCCCTCAGTCGGATCTCCGGGAGAGGAGTGCATCGAGAAAAAGTACTAAAGGTAATAGAGATAATACAGAACTAGGAAGTGTTAAAAAGAAGAAAGATGTCAAGCTTAGGAATGGGACATGGAATGTTCGCACCCTTTTAAAGGCTGGTAAATTGGAAAACGTAAAGAAAGAAATGATTAGAAACAGACTAGATATACTAGGACTTTGGAGATGAGATGGGAAAGGAGTGGAGAGTTAGAGAATGGAGATTATTATACGTATATTACTCAGGAGAAGAGAAAAGTGAAAGAAATTATGTTGGTATAATCATACAAAGGAAGCTAAAGGATAATGTCATTAAGGTAGAGTACATAGATGGCCGATTAATATTGTTCTTTTTCCATAAAACTTCAAACGTGACAACTTACTTAATTTTGTTAATCATATTAGTAGTGAATGATGTATTACCCATGATTGCTGCCATTAAGACGAAATCAGACAAAACCAGGCATAGCAAAGATACATGAATTCTTTCAAGAATTGCAAGTGTGTGAAATGCTACTAAAAGATATAGCAAAGAACGACACACCAGCTGGCCAGTGACGCAGCAAAGAGTCTGTTCCTAGCGACAACGAGGATGCGAACAATGCCTAGTATGTTGATGAAAAAACGATAAAAGGCGATGACACTCCTAACACACAAGAGGCGCGAGAAAAGTAGAAAGATGGATCAACTTATGGATATCAGTCTTTCGCTTGTCGTCCTTTTGGCCGAGAAAGTGTTACAGCCTGTGTGAACGTGACATTAAGGCCTTTTTAATAACTGTAATTTAGGGAATTTAGATATTAGTTACCCAAAATGCTACCGACATATAAATCAAATATGATTTTTCTTAAGTGTGGGAAAAGTAATTTTTATACAGACTGATTTCATTTTTAAAATTCATACTTTTAAATTCACACCTGTAGTAGGAAAACAAAATCAAAATTACGTTTCCTTTATTATGAGGATTTAAAGATCCATAGTTTCATGATGTATTCCACTATACAACACTTAAAAGGTTCAACGTCAGACTTATAATTTGTCAAGTTTTCGTCACGTTTTCGATGGTCCATCATGAAGAAATCTTACCGCACCCCTGTTGATCATCACTTAAGTGTAAACGTAAGTGTCAAAATTAACACGGTTTTATTAAAATCTCTGCAATTTTAAGTTTCGTATTTTATATCTTGCCATTTTGTATCCGTCGTGACCGACGCTTGTTTTATTTCAATAAGAAAATTTGTTTTTGTCGTTACACATGTTGTGACTTCCAACCTGAAGACGCTAAATTGTTATTCTGCTAACATAAACATGTTATTATACTGTTAACGTACTGATTGCTGACAATTTCATCACACGAATTGTTCTAATTTTAAACCTTATATTAGGCCTACCGTAAATAATTTACTAAATACCGAAAACTCGGAAAAACAAAAGACTTCCCACATCGATACTGCATTATTGTACGCTATGTACCAAAGTAGGTAAATTCTGTAAGTGTACATTATTTAAAAGAATTTTTAACAATTGATCGTATATTTTTGTCACCACTGATGGTAAGTGAACATATTGCATGGGTCTACGAACATAATTTATGATAAACGTGTACATTTGCACATCTTTCTGTGTATGTGTGTAAAATGCTTTCGCGTTTCGCTATAACTTCGTGCAAATCAAATTAAATACATACTGATTGTATTTACATACATTCTGAGTACGATAACATTTAAATGTAAATCGTATCACTAACACGGGATTACGGAAAGAAAATATTACATAATCCTTAGTAGTATTTTCAATGAGAACCTGATAGACCTACAGCGTACTTTACAATTCTCATGTCTGCCACATGGCAAAAGAGTCACTGTCCTTTAGTTAGTGTTGTTTAATTCACTGCTAAACGTGTCCATGCCGTTGAGTTTATGTAAACAATTTTCTAACGAAACGAGGGATTACTCTTTTGATTCCTTCTTCTTCTTCTGGATTAGCAGCCCATAGGCTGGTTGGCAGCAGCTCGCCATTCTTCACGTTTCTCTGCTTTTCTTTTCAACTCACAATTTGATCTGCAGTTCATATCGACCATAAGCTGTTTCATGTAGTCTAAACGGGATCGTCCTCTGTGATTCCTCCCTTCACTTGTTCCTTCTATTATTCTCTTAACCGACCCATTGTGTCGTAGTATATGCCCTATAAACTTAGCTCTGCTGCCTTTTAAATTTTGTAGAAAGTTCTTCTCCTCCTGAGCTCTTCTAAAGACTTCCTCATTCGTTATCTTCTCCCTCCAGCTTATCTTGAATATTACTCTTTTGATTAGTAACAAATTAAGTGATTGACCTTTATCGAAAAAAGGAAAACGAACAAAAGAAGAAAAGAGTTCTACGTGAATAGCAACGTTCAACTTCATTGAATTACCTATCACAATTAGTTTGTTAGAAGGCAAAAAATTCAACAATCAGAACCAAGTGGTTTAAGTAGTGGTCTCCACTTATAATGTTCTATTTTAACAAGACAATTTCTAACTCTTACAGTAATTCCATTGTCTGTCGATAATCTCTCCACTTACAATAAAACGTATCTATGTCGTGCATCATTCTATTGATTTCATTTATTCGCTAATTTCTAAATATCTGGTTCTGAATGATATTTTTTATAAGTATTTTATACTTGTAATAAAAACAAAAAGGTCCTGCAGGTACACGAATCTCGGATAACGGATCAGTACTATACGCAGATGACCAAATAGTTATAGGGAAGAGTGAAAATGAGTTACGAAGTTCTATTTATACATTGTATACAATCTGCCACAAACGCAGCTCTAAATACTAAGAGAAAAGTAATAACCTTCCTAGGGAAGAACCCTGTAAGAGCAAAAATTGTAATTGATAATAGTGTTTTGGAGAAGGTATCATTGTTAAATGAATTTAGTTATACTTGTGGAACAATAAGACGACTATTGAAGACTAAAACGCAGAGGGAGACACAGCTAAAGTTCTTTAAGGTCGTGGCTGTGCCGACTTTAATGTATGGATGTGAAAAATGGACTCTTCTGCAAAAAGATATTTCAAAAATACAGGCCTCGGAAATGAAATTTTTAAGAGCAGTCAAGGGATGTTTGAGAGATCATTTACGAAACGACGACATACGGAAAGCCCTGACGTTACAGTCGGTTCTAGAGAGTATAAAGGAATACAGGCAGAATTGGAAGCCTTATATGGAACGCATGGTAGACACGTGTATTCCTAATCAAGTGTTTGAATATAGGCCAGTAGTCCAGTCGCCAGAGAGTTTGACTTGATAAAAAATTGGGGCAAAGCAATATTTGGTGCACGTGTTAAATAAACGTTAATAATTAATATAAAAAAATCTTTGCATGTTTACCTTTCTAGGGTTTTCTGAAAATGGTCTGGAAAAATCGTAAAGACAGATTTTCTTAAAGCACTCCGTAAATATGTACAGTTGGAAGAAATAAAAAGGTGTATATTGAAGAGCAAACAATTTCCTTCAGAAAGTCTCCTTACATATTTTTACGTTAATGGAACTGTTTTCCTGAAAATTGGTAATGATGAGCGCTGCGTTTTAAAAAGAGCGTTTGCCCCCGATCTTGCGTAATTCGCTAAATTAGCCAGGCGCGTCTATTCAAAAATATCATAACTTTCTTTAATCTAAGCATAGCCAGTTAAATAAAGGCTAGTTTTGAAGGGGAACAGTATAGCTTTCAAAATTTGTTGATTTTTACATAAATATTTTATTTGAACATAAAGAATATAGTGTACAAATATTTACTCTAGATACAAAAAGAAGTGAAACCACAAAATTACAAGTACTATACAATAAAATTTAAAAAAATAGTAGTTCTTTACTAATTTACCTTTAAAAGAGATAAACTTTTTATTTTATAATAATGAAAAATACTTTTGAAGTTGTTATTTAAAAAAAAACACCTTTTCAAAAGTGAGTATTTCGACGTATTTTAAATTTACTCGAAAATTCAGAGTTTATCTGCCTTTATTAATCTTAAAAATAGAGATATCGAAATACAAAAAATTGTATTTGAAAGCTGCAAGTGTTCTGCATCAAAAACTATACTCATGAAAATTAAAATCATTTTCGAAATAAAAAAAAATAAATAAAAATTGTGTATAATAAAAAAAGGTGCCTCCTTTGCGTTATATACATGTATCTTTTAAGTGGGTTTATTTGAGTACTTGAAATTAACGTTACAGCTACTACAATACTAAATCTATCTATTCATGTTATTTCTCTTACCTGATTATACCTATACTCTAAAAACAAGACCCTAGAAAACAGGTAAAATTTTTAAACGGCGCGGCGTTCTATTCCCCTCGAGTGTGTAACTGTAAATGTAGCTGCGCGCGCAACACCCATTGTTGTGGTGTGCCATACAAACATCTGCTATACAAGAACGGAGCAGTAACGCAGTTGATATTTCTTCAAAGGTTATAATCAAAACATTACAAATATTTTTGTTTTTATCATATAAAACAGGTAAAAAAATTGCAGTTTAAAGTTTTTATTTACACTTTTTATACATGCTAATATTTATTTATTTGTGAGCACGTGTAGTGGAGTCAAAATAAAAATCAAATGTGAATTGTTTTGGGAGTCGATTTTTTGTGTGCTAAATTGGTTAATGGGATCAAGTTGAGCTAATAGTTAAGTTTTGTGTAAAAACAACCCGTTTATTTTTTTATTAACAATTTAAGTTGCAAAATAGCGTTTTTATAAATATCTTTGGACCTAACAAGCCGATTTTAATGTGAATTTTTTTCAGTATTCTATAATAAATTAAGAACATTTCTAGCCTTAATACGGAAGTCGATGTTATTATTATTGTTAATAAGTAAATAAAGTGGCGATGACGTTTATAAACAAATTGCTGTTGTTTTAACACAAATTAATGAAAGTTGATAAAACTTGAGGGAAAGGTAACCTTTGTGGAGTACTATAAACCCCAAAAATTTCATATTGAAATGTCGAATATTACCTCAAAAAAATCGCAATTCACAAAAAAACTTTGAGTGCTCATAAAGTACGGCAAGATTGTGGCACAAAGGTGTACGACGGCTTAAATTAAAGCTTATTCAAAATACTTTCGGGTGGTTAATTAACAAAATTTTTTGGCCTTTCTGACACCATTTTTTGACCATTTAAAAAAATTAAACGTAGACATGGATAGCCTCAAAAAAAGATGAAAATGAAGAAAAAAGAACATCTTAAAATCTGCAGCAGCAATTATTCGAAACGATGTTAATCTGAAGAAAAGTAATACAGAATTTTATCCTCCAAGTGATAATATATTCCAAAATATTAATGAGAATATCAGAGAATCCCTTCAGTTTCTGATAGAAGAAATAATTTTAAAAAATAAAAAAGTTGATAGTTCATATGAAACAAAATGCACAGCAATTACTCATTCAATTATGAGTTGCATAAGACCTAGAACCTTTCTATCACCATTGCAGGTCTGTCTGTAATGTTGCACAGGAAATTTGCTTCAAAACGAATTATAGATATATGTCGCATCTGGGAGTGTGTTCATCATACAAAGAAGCAACACTTTATGAGGATAGTGTATTGCTTAGTCCACGTTCTCCATTTAGATCTGGTTGTTTTGCACAATTGGCATTTGACAATTCAGATATTAACATCAATACTATAGACGGGAAAAATACTTTTCATAGTATGGGAGGTATTATGATTGTAAGTCCCAGAGATTGTTATTATAACAAAGTTCCCTTAAAACGATTGACAGACAGTTAAGCCTACTGCAAAAGAAATTAGCAAAATTGACAAAATACCATTCCAAATTTTTGAAAATATTAATACACATGCACTCCAAAACATTGTTTTTGAAAAAGTAGATAACCCGAGTTTTAATAATATAGATTTTTCTAATGCTGACTTGCTTTGGATTTATGGAGTGACCAAACCAGGCATTACTGGCTGGAATGCCTTTATGTCCAAGCTTTTGGAAAATATGACGTATACATTATCTAGAATTGTTTGCTTGCCTTTTGTACACTCTCCTCCAACTGACAAAAATACAATATACACCGTTTTAAAATACGCTGTAAAACTAGTGAAAACTTAAATCTATTTAATTGTTTTGTTACTTTCGATCAACCTTTGTATCAGAAAGCGTTTAAAATGGTCCAATCCTCACCTGATGATGATATACATAATGTAATTGTTCGACTTGGAGGATTTCATCTGCTTATGTCTTTTCTTGGTTCAATCGGTTATGTGATGGCAGGAAGCGGTTTAAAAGAAGCATTAAGCTGTTACTATGCGCCAGGAACTGTACATAAGGTGTTAGATGGCCATGCTTATGCTAGAGCAGTACGAGGCCACACATTAATTTGGATAATTTTGTGTAAAAAGATTATTGAGGAAATGAATCTTTCAGAAGTTGAATATTCAAATATGAAATCTTTACTACAAGAATTTTTAGATGACAATCTTACTTACAAAGAAGTACAAGATCATAATTTTTTTAACATCTTAAATGGTAAATTTCTAGAAAAAATTATTGAAATTGAGGAATGCGGTAAAACTGCAAAATTATGGATACAATACATACGAATGATCTCTATTGCAAAAGCATTTGCGCGCTCTGAAAAAATGGGTAATATAAAAATTCAATTACATGTTATTCAGCAAATGTTGCCATAGTTTTATGCGACTGGACATTTTAATTATACGAAATCAGCCTTATTATATGTACAATATATGAATCAATTTATAAAAGAATCTGAAAAACTTTTCACCTCAATGCAAAACCAAAATGTAATTCCAGAAACTACCGCTTTAAAAATTAAAGAACTTCAAAATTTTATAAATAACAGATTTTGTACTGTAAGACGAACTGAGAAATTCTGGTCAGGAACTCATACTGATATGACAATCGAACAGGACTTAATGAGAGTCATGAAAGTTGATGGTGGTATGATTGGACGGGGAGTAACTACCAGTACTGCAAATAAATGGATTTTAGCGATGCCATATACACATGATATCTGCGAAGAAGTAGAAAATTTTTGTGGTATACAATTTTCTACTTCCGATCAGCATGTAGATGCTAGAGATTCTCGAATAAAACGAGATACTGAAGATATTCTCAAAATAAAATCCTGGTTTGATTGTCACGAGACACTTCCTTATCAAGATTCAATAATGTCTATATCTACTGGAGTTACTGGCGGTAATAATATTAACTATCATAATGCTTTTGAGGTTAGAAAAGCAGGGTTAGAAGAAATTGCTGGTACAAACTTCCATAAAGTTTCGTTTAAACGAAAAAATAGAGTACTGTCATTAAAAAGTGTTAATAGTAGTCTGAAAATTCAAGAGGAAATTGTCCCTATAGATCCAATGTTTATATTTCAACGCATTTGTGTAGCAAGAAAAAGTGACGACGAATTAAAAGATTACATGCGTTATGAACTTGCACCGTACCCAACATCTATGTTTTACGAAGGTGTATTTCGGAAAACAGATAAGTCTAAACTATATGATATGTTTGAAGTGGACCGCACTGAGATTAACCTTGAAGATTGCATTTACGTCATTGATGGTGGTATGTTACTGCATAGAGTAGTATGGTCAAAAAATGACAAGTTCAAATGTATTTTTCAAAGATACGTAAATTATGTCAAGAGACACTTTGGATCAAAAGTTACTGTAGTTTTTGATGGCTATACAAACAATTCTAACAGCATCAAAGCTATGGAGCGTTATCGCCGTACCAATCAAAATTCCTCTTTAGATATTTTATTCTATGAAGATATGTGTGTCACAGTGACCCAAGAACAATTTCTTTCGAATAAAACTAATAAAACTCGATTTATTGAAATTCTAACGAGATATTTGGAAGAAGAGAGCTAACGTTAAACAAGCTGACGATGATGCAGACTTATTAATTGTGGAAACAGCCTTAGAATTATATGATAAATTATATGCACGTCAAATTGTTACTTACATTGAAATTCCCTTTAATTTGATACCCCACGTGCGGTATTTTCATATTTTCCATTTTTGACATCACCCCTCCGCCAATTCCACTAATTTATTGAGCCCAAAATTTTTAAAAACCAAAATTTTTAATAGTGCGTATATGCATGTCACATATGATATTTCATATTTTCCATTTTTGATACCCCTCCATTACAACCCATTTATTGAGCCCCAGGGCCCAAATGTATTCAACAGTACGTATATGCATGTAAAATTGTTACTTGCATTGAAATTCCCTTTAATTTGATACCCCACAGTATTTTCATATTTCATATTTTTCATTTTTGACATCCCCCCGGGCCCAAAACACCTATCTTATGTTGGTTCTCCCATTGCGTAAAAAATTTGTGCCAAGTTTGGTGGAAATCGGTCCAGTTTCATATTTTCCATTTTTGACCTCCCCCAAAACCACCCATTTATTGAGCCCCAGGGCCCAAGAATTTTCAATAGTGCTTATATGCATGAAAAATTGTTACTTGCATTGAAATCCCTTTTAATTTGATACCCTACATGCGGTATTTTCATATTTTCCATTTTTGACATCCCCCAGGGCCCAAAACACCTATCTTATGTTGGTTCTCCCGTTGCATAAAATATTTGTGCTAAGTTTTGTTGAAATCAGTCCAGTGGTTTAGTAGGAGGTGTGAAATATAAATACACACAATGACTTTTATGTATATTAAGATACACATATTTAATAATATTATTCAACAGAGGAAGATTTGTTAAAATTGACCATTCCGTCTATCGATTTAATACTCCTAACGATGAAATAATAACAAAATCGTTATTTTGATTTTATTACTATTAAAATTTGAACTATTTTAAACAAAAAGAATGAAGACTTTATCATGATCCAATGGTTTATTTAGTAGTAAGAAAAGAAATTCACGGAATGTAAACGTTTTTATCGATTTTTACCGCGCGCTGCCCTTAAATAAGGTTTTTTTTTAAAGCCTGACCTTATAAACATGCAAAGATGATTTTAAACCGATATTTAGACCTTTTTCAATAACTATACCAAATATCACTTTGCCTCAATTTTTTACGAAATTTTACCATTATTTTTACTCTGGCGACTGGACTACAGTGGGGACGATAGATAGTGGAAGACCCTAGAAAAAATGGTCAGAGATTCTGTGAAGTCGGAAAGGGCTATAGCCCAAGCCACGGAGTGAAGAAGAAGAAGAAGAAGAAGAAGAAGAAGAAGAAGAAGAAGAAGAAGAAGAAGAAGAAGAAGAAGAAGAAGAAGAAGAAGAAGAAGAAGAAGAAGAAGAAAAAGATAGAAACAAAAAAAATATAGGAAATATTCTATACGGAGTTACATGCATATACGAGTATTTTGTCATACAGTTCATAAGAAAGTTTATAATCAAATATTTATCTAATCAACAAAATAAATAAATTATAATATTACATTTTAAAAAAAGTTTTAATTAAACTGTAAGAAAGTAATTTAAACGTAAGAAATTTGAATGAGTTACAAAGATTATAAGAGACTAGCAAATTAACTTTGCTAAAACCCTGCTTCAACTTCCTGAAATACATACCTGTAACACTTAGGAAATAATGACACAGCCATAACAACTAAAAATATTCAAAATAACGTCAGATCGATATCCAATCGTCGGGCAGAAAGTAGTTTATAAACTTTAACTAAAATTAGTATTATAATTTCCATTGTACTTTGTTTTGACTTTCATTTATTTTCAGATTTGGTGAAATGATTTAAAATGCTGTAACTTTTGGTTTAGACAAAAATCAAACAAAATTAAACTGTTGAAACAAGACTAATGACGTCTTAAGCAAAGAAAACGGAATGAATTAAGTCAAACTAGTATTGAAATATCAAACGCAGAAATACATAACTAATGCCTTTCAACATTCAAAGTACGGTCTTTGATTTGTTTCGTATGTGGACAAGAAACAAAGCAAAGAAAACAGTGGAACTACGAAAAGATTATCTAAAGTTAAATTATAAGTAGCAAAATAAAACTCAAAGAACTAATCAATTACCGATACTGTACTATATTTTATCCATCTAATTACATTTTAGGTAGTCATATACGTTCTCAGGTGCCGTCTCCTCCCTACTCCACCCTACTCTGTGTACTCTAGTTTTCATAGTTTAGTATTCTTAGTATACTCTAGTACTCTATTTTACACCACCATACTATCCTTTTCTTTACAACTGTATACCATCATTATTCGTCTCCCTCAAAAAAATTTTCTTTTTCTGATTCCTCCGAATTAAATTACTAAAACGTATTACAAAAAATTATGTTTTCAAAATCATTTATTTCTCCTTCACCCATAAAATGAGAAAGATAACTGAATATAAAACTCAGTTAAATATCTGTACCCTTAATGGTTAACCGCCACTTAATTCAAGCATAACTCTTTTAAGCAAGTCACTTATTACGATCGATTTTCAAACGAGGTCTAGACTCTGTTATTGTTAAGGGATAATAGCAAATACCATGCCACCACATTTAACACAAAAATACTGTACATCCATGTCAGTTCACTTATTGTAATTTACTATATTTTAATATGTTTCCAACAGTCGTAACTTACACAAACACATACTGAAACTAATCGAGGTCTGGTTATTGTAAAATAATTGTAAACTAAACAATGATTTGGTGATTGTAAAAAAAACTGTCTGCAGAGCACATAGCGAGTGGCCTGTAATGATCTAATTACAGATTCCCAACCTGAAAGTAATATTCCTATATTAATTTTAGTTACTATAAGTTAGTTTATTTTTACGTATTTACTTGTAATCAGTATAATACCTGCAAACCATCGTGCTAAATAGAATAAAAACGGTAGCAATTGTAGAAAAGTAAATTTTTTATAAAAGTCGTTTTATGCATAAACACATTTTATGGTGAAAAATATTTTTTTCAGTCTGTTCAGTCACGACTGTATGCTCTTAAAATGATTTACAGATATACTTAACTGCTTTGTGTACTTGAAGTCTGATTATTGTTTTGTTACTAATTTATTTTACGTATCAGTGGCGGTTTGTTTACATACATGTGTACATGCCAAACTTGAGTAAATATACTTATGCCATTCTAGTCACATACATTTTGAAATTATAACCCGTCCGCACCCCCTAAAAGACGCGTAACATTAATAATACAATGAGAGATAGTGTCCCCAACTAGTCTATAGAGACGGATAGGCAACTAATTACTACCTCTCACCGTCAACCTAAGGGTCATACAATATTCGTGACAACACAGGCTGCATGACAGTAATTTAATCAGTCCATTCTCTTCCCTACTGCTATACAAAACGATTATTAATATTACTAATGGTCAGTTATTATTTAAATGATTATTACTTATATACGATTCAGCATACGAATAAACAATGATTTGGTGATTGTAAAGAACTATCAGCACAGCACATAGTGAGTGATAATATTCAAAAAATTATCTGTATTCATATCTTGAACTGTATATGGCCAAATCGCAATAGATACAACTCCATACGAGGTGCTACCCAAAAGTTCCCAAAATTGCCTAAATGGAATGTGATCCAGAAAATCATCCCACTACGTGCCTTCACCATTATCACTAAGGAACCAGTCTAGTGATTATCGCTGTCGTGGAAAGTCGTATTCGTTTTCATTGTGCGTTTCTGTGAAGTTAAGTTTTTGGTGTTCAGCGATTACCGACATGACTGACTATAATTAGCAAAGCGTTTGTGTTAAATTTTGTTTTAACATTGGAAAGACAACAGCGGAGACACCTCGAAATAAATGTATAGCGGTGAAGGTAAAAAGCAGGCTCAAACCTACAAATCGTATACGCGTTTCACAATGGGAAGACCATCCGTTGAAGATGATGCACGTCTGGTATAGGAGCCTTTCGACTGAGGTCACCAACGCCAACGTCCCCAAAGTCTATGAAAATGCTTCAATTTTGCAAACAATTTACGACGTTTGCAATGCTATAGATTTCTCATACGAGACCTGCCTGCGAATTTATTGGAAAAACCCTGGAAGGGTTCTTTTGTTTTCATTTGTACTGCAGAGGAATGTGAACCACGTCTGTTATCAACCGATTACAAAAGAAAACAATTTCATGTGTTTTGAGAACTCAAAGATCATTGTGAAAACGACCCAGACTTTATTTTATAGATCATTACTGGTGATGAAACATAGAGTTATGGATAAGACCCAGAACCAAACAGCTATCATCTCAATAGAATCATCAAATTCACCAACACCGAAAAAGTGCACCAAGTTGGGGCGAACATGAAGTAAATGTTCAACTGCTTGACGTCAAAGGCGCAAAGCACTTGTTCCACAGGGCCAGACGGTCAATGACAAATTCCACTGTGGTATTTTGAGGCAGTATTGAGAACAAGTTCGACGGAAACTTTCTGCAATGTGGGCGAACCAAACGTGGGTGTTGAATCATTACAATAGGCCAGCTCATTCGTACTACATCATTACTTAAAGACACAGGATGTCTGGTGCGCACCTTGACAACGCTGTACCATCTCTCTATGTGCAAATGTAATATTAGGTGTAAATGCGTTTAAATAATTTTATTTAATGCTGACGACCTCCAAGGAGCGATAATCTGATGATGGAACTTCTGTTCTGAAACATAATATATACTGGCAGCAGAAGTTACAAGACGGACAGAAATTTACTGACTAGGATATACAAAGTTGAATGATGTTTATATTAACTGTTATTATGTTCAACTTAGTACTTAACAGCCGCCATTATTTCCAACTATTCCCCTCATCATGGCATTATCGTCACTTTCCTTTTGGTACAGAATTTTATTTTATTGTATAAGCAATCTTGTTTATAGTTCTATATATTGTAAGGTGAGGAACATGGATGTTTTGGCCTTTCAAGGTTTTGTGCAACCACGCATCATACATTTTACAAGCAGGTTGCCCCACTAAAGCCTCTTACACTTTATGAAACTTTTCTTAAACAATGTACATCTTTATTTATTACTTTCTGTATCATTCAACAGGGCCTTTCAAATAACATTAAAATATAAATAGTACTTAAACATCTTGTAATGGTTATGACAGTTTAATTTTTTTAAATGTAACAGTCAAATTAATAGAAGGAAAAAATACATATTTTTGTCAGGCAAATGTTTTTTGTAATAAGTCTTGAGATAACGTAACACATCGGATACACAATTGTCACAAAATTATGGTTTATAGTAAGCTCTCGACAACACGAATCCCCGTTATACTTCTGGATGGTTTGGTCTTGACCCAAAAGATTTTATGTGTAAAATGCAGACTCAGTACAGCTAATTAAGCCTATTTAATGTTTGCTTTCAGCACCCTAACACTGCATTATTTCCACTATATTGGTCTACCAACAATAAAGTCAAAATTAAAAACTGTATCACACGCTAATTAATTGTATTAAAATAATACATTTGAAAGTAATATTGTTCAGGAGAAAGTTTAAAAAATATTTTACTTCAAAGGGCTTTAAAAATATCTGAACATAAATCGTTGCTCAAATTCGCTTATTGGGAGTAACAAGCACCCAACCTGTCGAAATATATTCCACACATTTGTACATTTCAGGTGTATTCTTAGAGAGTAAATAGTAGTAAAAACTTTTATAACAAACCAGTTCTTAGAAACTGAATTATTGTACTCAACATCAATACACCACAACTACGCTTATGTTAAAAGGTCACCATTTAGAGTGTTCCAACAATCTTCTCTGAACACTCAATAACTTAATACGCTATACAATTTCTATAGCTTGATAGTTTGAATTTAATGTATCTTTTTCCTTCTTCTTCCTATCTCTGTTTCTTTATTTTCTATCCAACTCTTTTTAATCCCTCTGTAATAGGCATCTGCCTGTTTAAACCAAATTGTAGGAATCTTCGCCCATATTTGCTTGCTAATTTCAATATCTTTCTATTGGCGACTTTTTTCTAGTACTATATAACAATCAAAGTAAATTAGTTAACTACATTTCAAATTTTTCAAAAATATCGTACTATCATAATTCTTAATCTGCTACGGCATTGAGTTAGGTGATACCCACCTGCAAACGCATTCAACGCAGATAAATTTTTTATCTGAATTTAACGTGGTTAAATTATTTTCCAGCATCAGATTTGACATTACAATAGGATAGTAGACTGCGATTAAATCATACGCACAGGTAAATGCACTGACATGATACTAATTAAGAGTGAAAGTCATATCTGAAACAGAATCCCTTTTAATAATATCAATATGTCAATATCATGGTTAGAGAATTGTGTGAAATTTTAGTAAAAATACAAATACACTAATATAAACCAATAATGATAAGGTTCTACTTGAAGCTCGCAATTATATTACATTATAATAAACTGATAAAGGTGTTCATTCCTGTTGTGCCAATAATATGGTCACAATTGAATTCCATTGTGTGAATTTATTCCTCTAACGTACATTATGAAACAAAATAAATCGGGTTTTCTCCAAAAACTGCAGCTGTGATTTTTGAAAAAGAATAACTAAAAAACAAATTTCGAAAACTTAGCATAAACATTAAACATAAATTCAAGTTCAAGCTATAGATATTTCAGTAATTTTAATGCGTAATAAAATTGTACCATAGAGTGAACTGCATACCAAAACCTTGAGCATGATTATCTAACCGCAGTGAAGCAAGACGATTTCTATGGTGTTACTTGTTCAGACAGCCAAAAAATCAAATTATATATTGAAATTTATCTGCAAGACCGCAGAAAACGAGGATGATGCAGTTGAAATTTGCCATTGTTATTTGTACGTGTAAAAAATTAACTGAAACCCCAACGTTAATAAAATGAATAATCGGATTGGCTTAGAACGCAGTCAAAATCGAGTTAAGTGTGTCAGGTATGATAACTGCAACTTAGGCCTACATTATGTTAGATATGAAGAAGATCCCCGGCCGCCCACGGACACTCTGTACATTGTATTTACTTTTTCTGCTCTCTAACACACACGGTAATCAAACGACAGGCTTATACAACCCACATTTTGTTAGGCTTAAGAATAATGTAGGAATAAAACATTATAAATATATACATATATATATATATATATATAATCACACATTATTCATAAAATTATAAACTTTGTTAAACATAATGTACACACAAATTAGGATACTTATTTTCCTTTCTTTCGGTATGGATTACAGTTGTAATAGATCCCTAAAAACTTTCTGCAAACCTCTCTTCCAACCATCTCGATTTTCTGCTGCTGTTCGCTAATTCCACGAGCACAGAGCATCTCAGCGTCCCTATTCTTCATATATTATATTATAAATAAATTTCATTTATGTTATAAGTAATATTAACCAATGTATGTAAAAAACTGTAAATTGTTAACTTAAAATTATATATATTGTAACGTAATGTTTCCCTCTACATAAAAAACATACCCTAACCTAACATAAATAATTATATTCTCCTAATAATGAAGAAAAGAATAATAATTAAGTAAGGAACCTGTATAATGTAAAAATATGTGTTAAATAGTAAAATTGAGATGAACATGAAATAAAATAATAAGACCAAAATACCAAATATGATTATCTGGAACTTAATAATAAATAACTATAGTAAACTGCATATGTAATGTTGTAAAACAATAGGTGAAAGCCTATACAGCAGAACTTAAATGGTTTACCAATCAGGAAAATTTATAAACTAGAGTTACTTTGAAGTAAAAGAAATAAAGATTCAAAGAATAATCATAACTGAGTGTGAATCAAGTCACTAAAACTATTCAGAGAATGATTAGTATAAAATAAGTGAATAATAACAGTTTTAATTGTATATAAAAGTGTTATAATGAAAGTTAGGTTATGCACCATATGTCTATGTTAAAACAAGATAAAGAAATAAAGAAGAAATTAAGATAAATTGTTTCATGATAAAAAGTATGAACAACAAACAGAATAATAAATAAGACAAGTATAATTAACTATTGATGTTTGGCAACTAAGTAATAATGAAAATAGTAAGAAACTGATGAGACAAAAGCCTACATGTACTGGGTAGGAAAAATGATAACAATTTATGTAAATAATACCTGTTAAATGATATAGTATAGATTATAAAAAAATGTATGTTAGTTGACTAAGAAAGTAATAATGAGAAATGTCAAAATTGACCAGGCATAATGTAAATAATAAGTTGTCAGCTTTGACAAACACTTCATACAGCTAATGTGGAAGTATAATGGACAGTACAAGGAAAAAAGCTTATAGTGAAGTATAAAATATATTGTAAAAGTTCAAGTAGATCATAAGTGATAATTAAGAGTTGTTACTTTGTAGCAGAATTAAGTACTTTTAGTTTGAGAAAGGAATTAAGGTCCCAATGAGCATGGACATAACTAGTCCTAGATGGCAATACTAAGTTTTTATAATAAATTGATGTTTATAATTATTATCACTATTGTTAAACCATATAATGTTAAAGTAAAACCAATTATACAACTAAGAATTAAATGATGGAACAGAAAAATTAATATTTTATAAATAATATTAGACTAAATCAATCAGTGAATATTGTTATTTTATTATTACTGAACAGAACCATGCCTTAAAAGGTCTCAAAATGATCAGCATAAAAAATTCTGATTAATGGTAGTAATATATTTTTAATTGTGAGTAGCATAAGGAAGATATGTCAGTTTTAAGATTTTTTAATATATTTCATCAATAAAGGGACGCTTAACTTGGCGTCTGTTGGTGAGCATCAACCAGAAAACGGAATTGTTGTCATTAAAAAACGAAAATGTTTAATAATTCAACCAGTCAGAGTCCTTCAACGGTTAGGTGAATTAACCCATAATGCAACGGCAACGCATCAGTCTTTCGCGGTCATCATACAGTAAAGAACGACTCCTCTGTGATACAAAAAATGTAAATAGACTTGTCACCAAAGTCTTGATCCTGATTGAGGTTATGTGCAGTGTAAAGAAACCAGTCTAACCTACAAAAGGAAAATGTAACCCAACAGTGAACGTCAAGCGTAGTGAAGTGGTATTAATCATTAAAGGATATTACAGTGAATAATTAATAACAGTAAATTATGAAGAAAATATAAAGAAAAGGAAAGTATAGTGTTTATTTTAAGAATGTATAACGAACTTAATAATTAATGATCACGATACCGTAGTAACTTGTAATAGACACTGGTGAACTTATGTTTATATCATCACTGTAGATAAACACTAACATTATTACAAACAGAATTATCACTGTTGCACACCACTAAATAAAAATTATTCCGATTAGCGCATTCAAGCTTCACAGCTCATCGTCAGATCGGAAATGAACAAACAGACATAAAAACATACCCTTCACCCCCACCCCACCCCACCTTGCTCACACACAACAAGCTATAATTCAAATGTCCCTTCCCAACCTCTGAGCCCTGTCACCCCCATCTGGACAGTTACATATTTTTCTTTCTAGCAAATTCCTTGTGTGTGTGTGTGTGTGTGTGTGTGTGTGTGTGTGTGTGTGTGTGTGTGTTGTTTTTTCATTTGTTCATTTCACGTCTGTTTGTTCATTTCCGATCTGACGATGAGCTGTGAAGCTTGAAAGCGCTAATCGGAATAATTTTTATAGAGTGGTGTGCAACAGTGATAATTCTGTTTGTGATTTTAACCACTAACACAACTTTCTTCATTAAACTAACATTATTAATATTATTTCATGTGCAACTATAGTATTTTGTTTTAGTATTCAATGTTTAATTAAATAACTTAGCCAAACTAGGTTCATACCGACACCGGACACTGTACGAAAGTATGAACTGTTCGTCACTTTAGATTTTGCTTTATTGTTTTATAATATCATATTTAATTTTAAACTGTAATGTTTTGTTCTTCAAAAAAGGCATTTTTTGTTAATTATTGTGGTCAAAAGAACTCATAAGGGTTATAATTTCAAAACGTAAACATAGCCTACATCTCTGAGATTTTTGAACTCATGCTACCAACTGTTGAGCTATCAATACGACAAGCCTGGTTAATTCATATTATGAGGAATGTTCTTCATTTTAATGGTAAAAGAATAAAATTTTAAAAGAAAATCAAAGACAAACTGACAAGAATTAATGGTGTATGACGTATTATCTTATAATAATTAACATTATATAATCAACTTTGAACATTAGTGTTTACTTCAACTCCAGAAGTTGGCAGCACTTATGTGGTCACAAACCGTGCTATTTAAACGAGTCAACTAGGTCAGTGGTCAGTGAACTCAAATAAGATAAAGATAACAGATTATTTGAAACTCACAAATAATCATTAATACAAACTTTTAATATCACACACGTAATTAAAAAATAAAATAAAAGAAAGTTAGAACATCCTTAATACCAGTATTTACCAGTAAATACAGGATCCTTAGAACATCCTGTATTTACCAGTGAGCACAGGGCATAATTCTAATTATTTTAATAAACTGACCAACCTACTTAATTTATAATTAATCTGAGTGAATCGTATTACCCAACCGGAGAAGAAGTAACCAGAAAATCATTTAATAAGTAAACCATTAATTAACCAAACCATACCAGTAAGTAAAGACAATTACAACACAATAAATATATTTGTAATCATTATTACAAATTGGCGCCCAAGATATCAATGATTTTAACCAGGTAATCCCAAGTTTTATTATATAAAGTCAGTAATATTGAAACGAATATAAATAATACGCCAGAGATAACATACTAAAGAATAACACAGAGAAAGCGGGTGTTTCAATATTATAGCACAAATAATAAAAATTCAATTAATCATAATGTCTAAAAGTTGAAGCGGTTTGTAAGAAACTGAAATTAAAATAATACAGAGGCACAATGTTATAAACAAATATGTTATAACAAATGTTATAAGTTTGTAACAAATTTTACTGTAATTTGTGGTAAACGTAGTTATAGTTATAATCCAAATACAGTCTTGTAATACCAATTTTTAATTTATGGTTTGCTGTAAATTGCAAAGACAACAGAGTAATCGTAACATTAAAAACACAGTAATCGTCTACACCAAATGACAAAGGGTTCTTGAAACTAATTAAATAAAGCTATCAATCTATTCAAAACGGCTAAATTTTTATTTTTAAAAAACTGAAGACAGTATAGTTAATCACCTGTCTTCTCATAGGTTTGCAATAAAGTAATAATTTTAATATATAGAATGCGGTAACAAAACATGTTGGTTATAAAACGTTTTCATCAAGATTAGTGCCTACCAGATTTCATTTGTTTATAGCCATAAACAATTAGTGCATACAAAAATGAAAATTTAAAATATTTTTCAGTATCATAGCAACAAACAGTTTGTTTTGTTATTTTATTTAAATTTTTAAGTTTTACATTTGTGATATTTGTTTAAAAATTGTTAAGCTTTACGGTTTTTTACGCAACGACATTTTACGAAACTACAAAAATAGAAGAAAAAGCAAGTAAGAATATAATAATATTTTTCTATATCTTCTTTCTTAAAGACAGTTTTAAATAAAATCTGTATGGATGTTACCCTTATTTACTATTAGCAAATACTTTTCTTGACATGCTTGGTCATTTCTAAAAAAAAGTTATAAAAATAAAAATATGCAACTAGCGTGTAAATTCTGGACATAATATTAATTGCATGGTGATATTAATTAAGTTACACGGAATTTTACAAGTCTAGTTTTGTAATTAACAGTTTACCTAAGGCTGTATTTTTCTTTATAGGGTTGCTACAGCTAGTGCCGTCTCCCTTTCTTCAACATGGCTTTCCAATTCTCCCGATGTTCCCATTGTCGTTCCTCAAGTCCTATACGTTGCATACATTCATCCACTTCGTCCCTCCAAGATCTCCTCGGCCTTCCCCTTTTTCTCCTTCCTAATGGACTCCATTCCGTCACTTTGTTGATCCACCTATTTTGGGCTCTCTGGACATGACCGTACCACACCAATCTTTTTTCTTCGATGTAGTCAATTACTCTTAATTTCCGTTTCCATTCTTCTTCTGATCTCCTCGTTGTTGTTTGGTCTGCTCTCTTTATTCCGCAGCTCCTCCTCCAATATTCCAACCCTGTTGCAAGAAGCTTTCTTTCATTCTTTTTTATAAAAACCCATACTTCTGCTGCATACGTCATAATGCTTTGGACTATGGTCTTATATACCATTTTTTTTGTGCTTTTTCTAATATTTTTGTCCCATACTGTGTAATTGTCTAATCCCTGTTCTAGTCTGCCCTAATCTACTTATTATTTCTTCTTCCATTGTGCCTTGTTTACTCAGTGTGAATCTTAGGTACTTGAATTTGTCTGTTCCTCTAATTTTAACATTTTCGTCTACTTCTAAATCTGTTGTTTCTTTCATCTCTAGTTGCCAAGTATTCAGTCTTATTTATGTTTATTTTCAATCCCATCCAGCTTTTTTATGTTTATTATTTCTTCATCCAGCTTTCTGACCATGTAGCTTAGATATTCTTCATCCTGGGCTATAACTACCTGGCCATCGGCGAAGCATAGTGTGTACGGGTGTTCGTTTCGTATTGGTATTCCCATTCCATGGCATTTTTGTTTTCACATGGTTAATGCATATTCTAAAAATATCTTAAACAACGTGGGTGATGTTGGGCAGCCTTGCAATAACCCTTTGGATGTTTTAAACCTACAGACAATTTTGTTACCTACTTTAATTTGTACGTTGTTGTTTTTATATAGATTTTTTACTGCTTGGGTCAGGGCTTTCGGTATTTCCAATTGTGATAGAGCTTTAAACATTTCTTGTCTGGGTACTGTATCACATGCTTTTCTAAGGTCAATAAACGCTAGATGTACTTCCCTGTCCTTCGCTTTTTTCTTTTCTATGATCTGTTGGAGTGTCTATATCTGCTCTAAGTATGATCTCCCGGCTGTAATCTTCGTCTTTTTTCGTGGACATCCATTTGTTATATAGTTTTTCTTTGCTTTTATCTCTTCTGTCGTCTCTTCCTTCATGTCCCATTTGTATGTATTATTTCCCTGTTCAATCTCTCCTAGGGCTTCTAGTGCTGCTTGCAGCATAGCTTCTTTTATGTGTTCATATGTGATGTTTACTTCTTCATCATACCTAACTTCTATTAACTTTTGATCTAGAAGTTCCTGGTATAGGTTCCTTATCGATTCGTCCTGTAATAATTCAATTTTGAATTTTTTCCCTACTTATTTGTGTTCTCGTAATTGTCTCTTCTGTCTTTGTTGGTATTTTGGCTCCTGTTCATGGGAATTTCATTTTTCCTATCAGTAGTTTATGGTCTGTTCCACACTCCGCTCCTCTCTGAACACTGACGTTTTTATTAAAATTGTTGTTCTGTTCCTTATTATTACATAGTCTATTATCGACCTCAGCTTTCTTGTTACCTGTGTCCAAGTATATTTATGTATGTTTTTGTGTTCAAAGGATCCGTTTGTAATTTGTAAGTCATTTAGTTTACATTGGTCTATTAGTCTTTCTCCATTATCATTCGATATCTGTTCTCCAAATCTTCCTACTGTTTTGTCACTTTCCCTCTTCCCGACTCTTCCATTAAGATCACCAGCTATTATGGTTTCGTAATTTTGTTTTATTTTTGTAATTTCATCTTGTAGCTTATTCATAAAGTATTCTTTTTCTGCAGCAGAGCTGTCATCCGTTGGACCATAAACAGCTGGTATTGCTATTTCTCTACCATACAAAGTCAGGTTTAGTTTTATTATTCTTTCGTTTACTGATTCCCATGATTTTATATTTCTTCTACACTTTTTCTTGATAAGTATTCCTACGCCGGATTTTGCCCTCTGACCTTTATTTACTCCACTCCATACATGTACTGTACCTTGTATTTCTTCTGTTCCGTTTCCTTTTTTTTTTTTTGGTTTTGGTGATGACTAATATGTCCAACTTCATTTTGCTAAATTCGTTTAAGATTTCTTTATCCTTTGTATTCCAGCCTTGGATGTTCCATGTTCCGAAATTTAATCTCCTTTCTTTCCTCTTTTTCGTCTTGTTTGTGTTTTTGCCTTGGTTGAAGTTATCAACTGGACTTCGAAAATCATCAGCAGAACTGCCCCCCACCCACCAGTATCCGACGAGGCTCCCTCTAGTTGAGGTGTTGATTTCCACCCGGGGATTACCTTTATTATTTTTCATCCTCCTTTTGTCTTTCAAACTCCTTCGATATTTACGTGTGTTTCGTTGTTTATGCCTAAACGCCACAACCCCCATTTTGGAGGGCCTTTTTTTGTTCGGCAGCCCACTGTGGATCAGTCGCCATTTGCAGCCGCTGAATTTTTAAGGTAGTAAATACTTCACTAAAAATTAGTCTACAGTTAACATTTAACACTTTAAATCTTATACTAATTTTTTTTATTGGAGATCTGTAATCTGTTCGACTAAGCGAACATTTAACAAACTGGCTGACAACACACACAGGATTATGAAGAGCTGACCATTGACAGCTCTTCTTGTTTTTGATAATAGATTAAAGAGGTACACAAAATACAAAACTAAATGATAAATCATGTAAACAAATGAACAAAAATCACTTCCACTTCCTGCTGGCATGATACAATAAGTTCAAACATTAAACACTGGGCCCATAAGGCACATATACAGGTTGACATTAACACGTATGAATGACACGAATACAAAAACATACAGAACAGATATCACAGATAGTACAATACAGAAAATACAGAGAATACATTATTAGTTAAACCTGAATGGTAAGTCTAATAGTTTGTGTCTTTTTAGTCTATAAATATCTTCACTGTTGTCTAACAAGTTAATTTCCAGGTGGTTAGGATGCTGTTCTAGTTTGGAGATGTAAGTCCTGCAGAGGCGCATGATTTCTTCTCTCACGGTTGGAACTTTGAGGTCGCGGTGTATAGGCCTAGAGTTGTTGGAGACAAACCATGGAGCGTCGACTATTGATCTTAAAGTTTTGGACTGAAAGCGCTGGATAATCTCAATATTACTTGTACTTGCAGTACCCCAAAGTTGAATACTATAAGTCCATACCGGTTTAAGAACTGCTTTATAGATCAAGAGTTTGTTGACGAGACTTAACCGTGATTTTCTGCCTATAAGCCAATAGATGTTTCTGTCCTTGTGTTAAGTTCAAACTTCTTAGATGTTATATGTTTTTTCCATGTTAGTCTCCTGTCCAGATGCATCCCAAGGTACTTAGCATTTTCAGCTTGCGGTACTGGTTGACCGTTAATTGTTACTGGAGAGCAGTTTGCCTTACGTGTGGTGAAGGTAACGTGGACTGACTTGGATGAATTGATTTTTATGCGCCATTTATCAAGCCATAACTGAACGCTGTTTAATGATTCTTGTAGTATAAGAGATGCTATTGAGGGAGTGTGTCACTAGGATTGCTGTGTCATCGGCGTAGCTAGCAACAGTGGTTTCACTTGCTGACGGTAAGTCCGAGGTGAACAGGAGGTAGAGCAGAGGACCCAGGACACTACCCTGCGGAACACCTGACCCCACTGGTAATAGAGGAGAAGTAGCATCCGAGTACTTGACTTGAAACACTCTGCTCACTAAGTAGGAATGTAGAATACGGTAATAATTATGTGGCAGATTTTTCTTTATTTTGTATAAGAGTCCAAGATGCCAGACTTTGTCAAATGCCTGGGAAACGTCAAGAAACACACCTGAGCAGAACATCTTCGAGTCCAGCGATTTATTGATAACATTTGTTAGTCTGTGTATTTTATCTACCGTAGACTGCTTTTCTCGAAAGCCAAATTGGTGATCCGGAATTAGGTTGTTTTCTACAAGTGTTGGCATAAGTCGTTTTACAAACAGCTTCTCAATGATCTTACCAAGTATCGGTAGAAGGCTTATGGGTCGATAAGAAGAGGGCGCTTGAGAGTTTTTACCAGGTTTTAAGACCATGATAACTTTTGCCGATTTCCAGAGAAGAGGAAAGTATTCAAGTCTGAGTATGGCATTGAAAATGTATGTTATTAGTACAACGCCTTTGTGAGGCAGCTCCTTTAGAACTTTCCCCGATAGCAAATCAATGCCGGGAGCCTTTTTACTTTTCAAATTATACAGGATTATTTCCTTGATTTCCTTAACTTTAAAAGGCTTAATAGGTAGAGTCAGTTGGAGCGGGGAGTGTAAATGTCTTTGTATCTCTTCATCGAAAGAGACGTTCATGCTGGCTTCAGGTTGAAAAACGTTGACCAAATGTTCGGCAAAAGTCTGAGACTTCTCTGTATTGCTGCGCGCCCAACTACCATCTGATTTATGTATTGGTGGTATTTGTAATAGTGACCTTTTTAATCGTTTAGTAGCCTTCCACAGAGAATAATCAGTACTTTCATTGGTGACAGATTTTCTAGATAATCCTGAATCCTTTCATTCTTTAAATTTTCTAACAAGCGTTTTAGTTGTCTGGCCGCGGAATTACACTTTCTTTTATCATCCGGATGCTGAGTATGCTGCCAAATTCGTCGCAATCTACGCTTCTCAGCTAATTTCTTTCGGACAACCAGAGGAAGGTTTAAGTGCTTATTCTTCGCTGTGTAGGTGTAGCTTCCCAGGCTCATTTTTGAAAA
The DNA here is from genome assembly GCA_034769895.1 of Magicicada septendecula. Lineage (NCBI taxonomy): Eukaryota > Metazoa > Arthropoda > Insecta > Hemiptera > Cicadidae > Magicicada > Magicicada septendecula. Next base: position 314,631,763 of record CM068371.1, read on the forward strand.
GTGCTGGTGAGATAATTTACAGCCGCATCCAATTCAGAGCAGGCGTGTGGAGTGAAAGTTCTAGCGAGATATTATCATTTACAAGCTCTCTAAAGTAATCCCAGTCAGTATGACGATTTGTGAGTGTTGGTAGACTTTCAGACTCAATTATAGTATTGCTAATAGTGGCAATAATTGGAGTGTGGTCAAAGGAAAAATCAAGGCAAGAGTCAACTTTGTAGTATTTATGAGACAAACCTCGTATTAAAAAGAAATCAATGAGGTCAGGTATTTTATTTGTATCAGAAGGCCAATAGATTGGTTGACCAGTGGACAGAAAGGACAGGGATTCTTGTCTAATGACATTATATAAAATTTTACCTCTTGGATTAGCTAATCTCGAACCCCATTGCGGGTGTTTTGCATTAAAGTCACCTCCCACCAAAAAACGTGCACCAAGAGTTCTAAGAAAAGAGCTGAAGTCAGTTTCATTGATTCTGTGTTTTGGGGGACAGTAGACTGCAGAAACAATTAGAGGGCCTCTTTGATCTTCAATTAAAACGTTTGTCGCTTGTAGGTGAGCAGTTTTGACTTTAGAGAAGAGATAATGTTTTATATTGTTTCGGATTAACAGAGCGGTTCCGCCACGAGCTTTACCGTCAGGATGTTGGGTATCATAAACAGTAAATCCTGGAATCCTAATATGGCTTCTGTCTGTGAAGTGTGTCTCAGATATAAGCATTACGTCTAACCTGTTTTCAATAAGAAAAGCTTTGAGTTCTAGGGTGCGTTGAGAGAGTCCATTGGCGTTCCATAATCCAATCCTGTAATTGTTATTCATTATTAATTAGAAAGTTTATTGACAAGTGTTGTAAGGAGATTAAGCATGACGCTATTTTGCTGCATGAGTTGACTGAACATAGTCTCAAATTTTGTCAGGAAATGTGAAAGAATGATGTCCTCATTTGCTGTCTGTTTGAGATTGCTGTCATAAGGGGGCGATGATTCTGAGTGTTGCTGTAGTCCTGCAATTTGAGCGTAAGTAGGAAAAGAGACGTTACGGGTATTCACGTTCTGTTCCGTGTTCATAGTCCTAAACATTGAAGGGGTTCTCCTAGGTGTGGTAGGTACGGGGCTTTTTCTGGCCTGCAGGTTTTGATAAACTTCACAGCCTTTATATACTAAAAGAAAGCATTAGTTTCTGCTGACGTTTCAGAGTTTTATAAGTTATAGTTGACTAGTTTCATAAAGAGGTAAATGAAGATACACGACTAAGTAAAAACAAACAACTTAAATACAGTCGAACTTCCCTATAACAAAGTGTCACGGGGCACCGAAAAAAGTTCGTTATGTAAAAAATTCGTTAAGTGGAAACAAATGAGAAATGGCGTGTGTGGCCTAGCAAAAACACTAATAAAATGTATGTCTTATTTTATTGATAAATAGATAATAGACAAAAGTGATAACAAATTAAATGATAAAATTAACAATTTGAATTGTTATTGAACAGAGTGATTAAAATAACTTTCCAGAGAACTATGTTAATTATAAAACTGGAATTTATTTAGATAACGTAATCACGTATTGTTTGTATTTTTTTATGAACCACTAAATTAAACAAAACACAAATTTAAGAGGTAACGAAATTAAAACTAGGCTATTTCTTAGTTTAAAAAAAAAAAATCTGTTACCTTAGTTACTTTTTTTTTTTGAAAAATCGTTCTATTTTCAAGGAATCATTCAAGTGACAAAAACATCTCATACGGTACATATTCCTGCTGACGTATTCCGTTTCTTATCGTCTCAAACGCATTCAATAAATCATCGGTCGTAACCTTGGAACCAGCTTCGTCTTCTTCGAAATCTTTACTTAGGCCCTATTTGCATTACTACTTTGCAATGCTTCAGCTTTCTATCATTAACTTCATTGATAATCTCTTCATCATCCGGAAACGCAGCTACTTGAAGATAGTCACCTAGTTGAACGTTTTTACACAAATTAGAACGGTTTCCTAACTTCTTCCAGCCGTCTTTAACAATCTCAGGAATCTCGTCCACATCTGTTTCCGAGTCTGCTACATTTTCATTTTCACGTTCCGTTTTAAAGCCTGCTTTTATGAAGCATCGTGTTATTGTTTCACCGTGACGTCCTGAGACCATGCTTTTGAAACAGCTTCAACGCATTCTTTCACCAAAATTAATTTACTGGGGTTAAAAGGTATATTTTCATCGATGGCCTTCAAAACTTTTCCAAGAATTCGCTTGCGGTAATGGACTTTCAAATGTTTAATAATCCCCTGGTCTATAGGCTGAAGTTTTGCGGCCATGGCGGGGGGGAATAAACAACCTTAACATTTTTACATTTCTCGGAAGCAGTTCGTGGGTGTGCAAGGCAATTCTCAGCAAACAATAAAATTTTTCGTTTTTGTTTAGTCATTTCATGGTCGAGTTTCATTAAAAATTTTGTGTAGATTTCAATAGTCAACCATGCTTTCCGGTTAAAATCATAATCTGTTTCCAAAGATTTAACTCCTTGGAAACAAAGTGACCGTTGACTTTTCCCAATAACCAGGAGTTTTAACTTGTCACTTCCGCTCACATTTGCCGCGACCATAGCAGTCACCCTCTCTTTACTATGCTTCCCCCCGAAACATTTGTCTCCTTTGAAAGCAAGCGTTTTCATCAGGAAGACATTTAAAAAACACACCGGTCTCACAAGCGTTAAAAATATCGTCGTCGTTGTATTCCTGCAATAATTTTAGCAAGACATTTTGTTTCCAAGAAACACAGTCATCTTCTTTAACATCAGCACTCTCGCCGCTGACACATTTTGGGGAAATGTCGTGACGGGACTTAAGCTTATCCAACCACCCCGTACTGGCTTGAAAATCAGAATAGTTTAACATTTTAGCAAATACTAAAGCTTTCTCTTTTATTAATGCTCCCGATACAGGAATATTTTTTCACGGACCACGGTAAACCATATAAGAACCGCCTCGTCTAAATCTTCATAAACACATGTTTTAAAACGTTTTCGATTCGTATTTAACTGCTCAGCTAAGCAGTGTTTTTCGATTGGTTCGCGATTCTTTAAAATGCTCGATAAAGAATTTTCTGGAGTACCGAAACGTAATGCAATTTTTTTTTCTTAACTCCACTGTCCACTTCATTAAGAATCTGCAATTTTTCTTTGATATTTAAAACCTTTCATTTTTACATTATTGAAGTCCCACCGCTAATATGCCTGACGAACAATGACAATATCACAAAAATACAGGTTGACAACTACTTTATACAGTAAATCACTTGAACTCGTTAATACTGAGAACCACACTAAGCCAAAGACGAAACCAGAATGACGTATGTAAACTGTGAAGCAGTAACAGACAGTGGTGGTGGGGAGAACTGAACGCGAACGTGTAGACGAGTGGGCGGGATCATATTACATTCCACAGTACAGTAATAGGCGAACTTATTCAAACATTTTATTAAATGTCAACACTCTATAGTTGGTTATCAGACGTATAAATTCAATTGACATATCCTTATCAACTAAAACGCATTTCAGTAACATAAGCTATTTCAACATTACAAAATCCAAACGGTACTACACAATCCATCCGGACAGCTCGGCTCACGCAGGTTTCTGAGGTACTTATAAAACATCAAACACTTTGAGCTATTAAAATATAAAAAAACCTCGATCACTCGACATGAATAAAACTTAGAACATTTCCGCCAGAGCTTACTGTTGCAGCTGTCTAATGTCCATCCACAAACAACGTAAACAGAATAATTTACGCCATGCTTCTGAAGCTTTCGACCAAAATTTATAGCAGGCGGAGATTTCAAGAGCAAACATGTCTTATGGCGCTCCCGCCTCACAACCACTAGATACAGAGAACTAGCTCTTAATATCCAGGTAATGAACTACTCTTTCTTATCAAAGGTGCACTTACTTCCTGTATTTGTCACCAATAAAATTTCTTCCACATACATGGATGTTCCTTCAAGCTACAATTTTTCATCAGATGATAGTTCAATAATATAGCAAACATAACCAGGAAAACTACTTTTATATTACACAATTGCAGAAGAAACTTAGACACACCGGCAGATAATACAGGACAATACAAATTTATCTGTACGATTACAGGAACCTGAAGACATAGAAACGGAAACTATAATCCAATTAAACTAATACAAAACGTATCCAATCTGGCCATTCCATATAGTGTCTCTCGACATTCAACTAACAACATTGCATACGAAATCAAGAAACAAATAGTAGAGAAAGGTCAACCTGGCACATACACCTGACAGCAAAACAAAGTACAATCAACTTAGCAACAAGTTTCAATTTAAACTCCGATTAATTAGAAACAACTCGTTTCAACAATATGTTGGTAAACTGACAGGATATGTCAACTATATCTGGAAGCCCATAAAACACAACAAGATACCTAGATTGTCGGCACCTTCAGTACGTAGTTACTCAACTCCTCCAGGGCCATGGGTCAAATGCGAAAATCTCTTTGCCGAATATACCATTCAGAAGTCTTTACTCCACACCCGACCATATGACACAGTGTCCACGACTTCAAAGTTTAACAAGACCTTCCCATACCCGTTCAGCTTCCTGGCCGCCTAAAGTTATTTTCTGCAAAAGAAATAATCGAGGAAATCAATCAACTTTACCAGAAGACGCCACTTATTACTTGACGGAACTGACCTTATTACTTGACCAAATGTTAAAATAATTCCCAAGAAACGCACTCAAGAAGCTTATGCTTATAATCAACTCCATTTTTCGTCTTGAATGTTTGCCTAAATTACTAAAAGTTTCTCAAATTATATTGATACCGAAACGCGGAATAAATCTCACGAATATTTTATCTTAGCACCCAATCAGTCTCTTGACAATTATCGCTGGATGGAACATCTCTTCATTCCATTTCGTTTTACATTTCTTATGTGTGTTCAGTAATCAGCAGGTTAGCTTAAAGAATGTATTTTCTGATTGCTAACAAATAACCAAATAAAATAAATGTACGTCTTGTAGAAACCGCCTGCGCCATCAGAAGTTTGTAAACAATTCATCAATTTCAATTTCTGTTTAAATATTTCAATTGGTGTTACCTTTGCTTATGCAATCAGCTGTTTTTACTAATGCAGATTTCTAATAATGCAAATTTTTAATAATTTTTGTTTTAATAATCTTTAATACTTTGAGTAATTTATCTTCTTTTATTTTATTTGAATGTTTTGACAAGTGAATTATTATTACTGTGTTCATATATATTGAGATTTTCACATATACACATTTTCTACACTGTTTTTATACTGTTCATTTAAATTAATCTTACAAAAGTTTGGAAACTGATGGATAATTATGTAAATAAGGTGTGGCCAAATTAGATTTGTAGACAATTAAACTCTAAACACCCTTTGTGGAAATAAAGAAATACTTCTTGTAGTTTTGTCATTCTCTGTGCGACGTAAATTTCATTTAAATCGGTGCTTTATGTTTTGTATGTCCAATTTTATCTGAATTGTGGGTTTATTTTTACTTCCATGTTCCATAAGGAAATGGAAGTATGGTCATGGCGAAAAAAATCGTGTTCGAGATAATTGCAGATTCTGATTGTACTATCCTCAAAACATGAAAAAAGTCATTTTTCGAAAAGTGTGTGTCTATCTGTGTGTAGAAATGTTTTATGTCAACCGATAACTTCCACAAATTCAAACAGAATCAAATAATTTTTTGTATATAGTTCTGAATTATAGAGGACTCCAGGTCTATTGATTTTGGTGAAGATCGATTAAGGGTAAGGGGTAGTTTACCTGGAACGTTTTACGTTTTAACAAGAGTAAAGTGCTTAATTTTGAAAATAAAGTATCCTTAAAAGAAGGTCATAATAATCCACTGTAGAAAGGTAGATGAAATATCTATAAATGAAAAGGGTAGTTGAAGGGGAAAGGGGTAATTTTCTATAGGCCTAAATTAAAATGGTACTTGATGATGGAGAAAGTAAATTTTATAAGTTTTATATGTGTAATACGTTATTGACAACAAAGAAGTAGTTTCTATGGTAACATTTCATTTCACTTTAACAAAATTCTATATTTTTTCATTTTAATTTAAATCATGTATACACACAGGTAATACACACACACACACGCACACGCACAACACACACAACTCACACACACAACACACACACACAATTCGCGTTATTTCTGGCCTCACTCATGTTTATTTTCTTACATTTACACGCTTTTGTTATCGAAATGCTTCCTGTGGCAGTGCAACTGCACGTGCTTACAGAGGAACGGTTCATAGACAGACTTTTCGTCTTTAGGGAATGAACCCTCTGCAAGATGCTCAAGGTCCATGAGTGACTTCGGACCGCTTCGGAGGAGGGATGATTATCTGCGTAGTTCGGTTTCTTTATAAGAATAAAGTAAGCCTACCTAATTTTTACGGATAATGTGACTGAAAATAACATTATATTAAACGACTACCCCATAGTAACAAAAATATCTATAAATAGTGAAATTAGTTTGTGGGTGGACGATATTTTTTTAGAAATTACCGAACCGAATTCAAGTAAATGATTTTAAACATAAATCTTACAACATGGAAGTCACGTATGGTTCTCCATGCCGATTTTTACGTTTGATTTCAAAACATTTTGTCTGCAGTGTGTAAGGTATTTTAAATTTTATTAACAGTTTATTTTTTGTGTCCTATTTCCATTGTCCGTAAATATTTGTTTATTTTATATTATTATTATTATTATTATTATTATTATTATTATTATTATTATTATTATTATTATTATTATTATTATTGTTATCAATTGTGTGTGAGTAAATACGTATGTGAGGTATACGTTTAGTGGGCGTCTGTTTTATTGTGTGTTCTAATTTATAATAACTTGAAACTTGTATGGTTCATCTACTACAATTATTTTATTATTTTTTTAATACGCCCCTTGCCAGGCCATTTTTTGTATTATACGATTTTTTTAAACTAAAGAATTGAACACAGACATTTTATGTTGGGGTGTGTGTTTGGGAATTTTGAGAATTATCAAGTTAGTTTGAGACTATTAGTAAAATATAAAATAAAGCAAAATGTAAAGTTTCTAATTAAAACGTAGGAAACAATACTTGTAAAAGAAATGTATTATCATTGGGTTGATAAACCACAAACACACATGCTCGCGCGTGTACTTACACACTATGTTCAGACAACTTTAGAAAAATATCAATATACAGTAGAGCATCGATTATCCGAACTCAAAAAAAGTACAATTATGTACTGTACTGTACAGTAATGTACGGAACACGTGTAGGCGTATTGGATATTTATTGAACATAACTAATTGTATACTATAAATCATTACAGTACTGTACAGTAATAAATAAACGCTGTAGCTATACAGCCTTACAAGCGATAAACAAATAATCCAGACTGAGACTGTCCTACTTGAGACTGTTCTAAAGGGGGCCGAAACAGAAGACGAGATAGATTCTATTCGGCTTATGAATCTTAAATGACTTCAGTCTTAGTAGCGAGAAAAACAGGGTATCGGATTGATGCAGACAGTGATAGAACAATTCTTCGAAAAATTGTAAATCCATGGTACTGTATGTTTTGTTTTGCTTTTTAATTAATTTTATAATACTGTACGACGTTTTTTATTAGACTCTAATTTTGTTTCAATTAAATTTCGGTTTTTATTAATTACACTCAGTTTTAGTTCAAAGATTTTTAGCCTCGGTAATACATTACAGTAGGCTACATTATACAGGTTGCTCTAATTATATAACAGTGTGTTAGAAATGATTTTGTAATAAGAACCTTGTTAATGTTCTTGTAATGTTTTAAATTTACGATCTTTTATCCGGAATATCGATTATCCAAACGGGCCCGCGTCCCGAGATGCTCGGATAATCGATGCTCTGCTGTATTTGGGTAATTATCTCTGAAAGTAAGCCTTTATTGTTTCACCGTTCGTAAGTTTTGCTTAACTATTCTACTTCATCAGAAACAATGATTGGCTCTCATAAAATTTTTAAAGATTCGTAATACATAAATTGGTTACATCTTATACATATTATTATAAGAAAGTAATATGATGAAAACATATATTGTGTTCACACAATACAATATTATTGAAAACAAATTCAAATCACCGTAGAAAAACATTTCTTCCGTCAGACTTATATATTTCTTTACTTAGGACATAAAAATGTTTATATGTATAAATTATTATGATGTTTTACTCGTGTTTTAATGACTAATTACTGCTTATATAGTATGGCTAATACGCTGCTTTATAATTTTATTTTGTAATTAAGTATATAAAAAACATAAATCACCTCTACTGTTGTATTTTTTGTAGGTTGAATTCAAAAAAAACTCGGGAAAAAACAACGTGAAGATGTGAACACCTTTGATGGAGTAAACACTAAAGCAAGAGAACGAAAAAGTTTGAAAATCTTGGATATTAACTTTGCGTAAACATATGGGGCGAAGCATGCGCAATCTTAGAATCAGTACTGAGCGAAACAAAGAAAACTAATAAATACCAACATTTCTGATAAAGGCATCGGTAAAGAAGCAAACACCATCTGTATAGTAAAGGAAAAAACTCAATATAGCTGAATCTACAAATCCATGAAATCCTATACTTCAGGACGTGTACTGTGGACCTATAGCAAACAAGACAGAACTTAAAGCATTCGAATCTGAAAAATCGTGTACCCGATATTGCTGGCTGCCTGCGGAGATCTACTGGAGGACGCGTGTTGTGTGTGTGTGTGTGTGTGTGTGTGTGTGCGTGCGCGTGTGTGTGATATCAGTACTAAAGTCCCTTGAAGTAATAATAATAGCTAATTATTATTATTGGTATTATTAAAATGTATTACAGCATTCACTGACTTATGTACAGAATTAGACAGGTTGGTCATAGCCCAGTAAGCCCAGATCATAGGCCTCCTCAACAAATTACAGACGTTAATTTGCTCATTGAGGTAATTAATTATGGTAACTGACCATGGCTCATGGTTAGTGATATAAATCAAACATTCTAACCGTGATTAATTATATTATATTTTGAGTTTAAAATTATGAGACATTTTCCTTTGTTGTTATTGAATAGAAATATATATTATTTAATTAAATGTTTATAATAATCAGGTTATTACTCACTGTTTAACCACGTTTTCTTATCTGTGTAGGTCAAGATTTTAGTGGTCTTCAGCAGTTAAACCGTCGTCATTTATAAGTAAATAAGTGGAAATGTAGCATTATGTAAAATTAAAATATGGTACCAAAGTCTATTTTATCAGTAAAGAAGAAAAAGTTATTTAGCATTAGTCCCAGTCTCATTCTACATTAAGTGAAGTGAATCTAGCAATAAGTGCGCAGTGGTCGAATTAAATGTGCATAAGGTAAGTGCCACGGTTTTAAGATTTACTTATTTCGTTATATAAACTTTTCACTGTTGTATTACTTGCTGTTATCCTTCTTGTCTCTATTCCGTGGTTAGTGATATCACTAGTTGGAGTTTTTCTTTTTCAGTCACTTTTTATGACTTCTCTACAGTCATTTCCTTGTGGGTTAGCGTTCTTAGGTTTCTTGCTGTAGTCTGTGCGCTTCCATTGTTCTTTCAAGGTCAATCCATTTCAACTTCCTTTCTTCGATCTCCCAGTAAAATAAATTACGTGCACTTCAGACCTTATCATTTTCCTTTTTTCCCTTGTTCCTTATAACATTTTTATTTATATTTTAGTAATAAGAATTGTATTGGTGAAATATACACGTGATATTCCTTTTTTTTAGTTTCGACCCACTAAAAATTCGTCCATGGTCGTCCATGGCAATCTAAAAACTCGGTTGGTTTTTAAAGTTTGTTGTCTTACTACCTGTATTTCTTTAATAGCTCTACAAATAATCTGATTTCCATTTACTTTTCTTTCTTCGTCCTTGTCAGATTTATATGTGATATTACAATAAAGTTATAAAAATTGGATAGGTGCTTTAGTTTTTGTTGTTTACCGTAATCGTATATATAATGGTACGTTTGCTTCATAAAAACGATTGTGTTTACCTTTGTTTATTAAAAACGATTCAACAAGTGTTCAAAGACTATTGACTACCATTATGGTTTAGTATTTAGTATTATAACAAAAACTAGCTTTTCGTAAATTTTGTTCTATGACCTACACGTCAAGTTAGTCATCGACTTTTAACTATCCTATTCCGTTAGTCACGTTGAAGCCGAGTTTTCTAAAACTAGATACCAGATCTTTTCAAAAATTCAAATGGATATGGTAAAACCCTTATGAAGGCACACTATTTATATACAATCTTTTATTACATTAAGGGGTGTCAAGGAAAACCGCAGATTCAAGAACTTTTTTTAATTAAAATATTTTTAAATCGTCAAAGCCATTGTTCGTCCAAATAATTTTAATAAAGGAAAATTTGTAGTGTTAACAATTTCATGCTTTACATGCATGATTTACAAAAATAACAATTTATAACTTTTGCTATTTATAAATCCATACACAAATGTGTAAAGTAGACCCCAGAAAAATATAAGCAGACTATGTCTTCTTAGTTAAACTGGAAGTGAGTAATGGTAAGACAATAAAGAAACGCGTTCAGGTATGTGTAACACAATCGGTTAGGGTATACGAAAGGTAATGAGATCATTTATATATATTCAAATAATTTCTAATAATATTTGTCATAACCCAATAGTTGTTCCTGTTTTCTGTTCTGTCTAGGCTGAAGGCTGCTGAGTGGAAGAAGCGTGTAATTATAATGTAACAATTAACGGACATTACACAGACAACAGAGGTAGTACGGAATACTGCTAGCAACTGGCCAGAAAATGAGGCTACACCATATAGCAATATGGTATGAAAAATTCTGCAATAAGCAGTATAGAACAGCAGTACAGTACTCTGAACAAGAGTCAACAAAATAAGTATTAGGCCTATCTCACAATCAACAAAAAAAGTAAATAAAAAGAGCAAGCCGAAGTAGGTTATATTGGCAGCAAGAAAGTACTGATGTTACGGAAAATAAAGCTACACTGTACAACAACGTATTATGAAAGGTACTGCCATACGAAGTCTAGTACAACAGTACAGATTATACAGCACAATTAAAACAAAATAAAAAAACCAGCAAGCTGAAGTACAGTATGTTGCCAGCAAGAAAGTAGTGTTTGGACAGAAAATAAAGCTACGCCGTAAACTAATATTATTATAAAAGTTACTGCGATACAAAGCGTAGTACAACAGTACAGTATTTTGCTGTATAGTCAACAATAAACAAGTATGACCGCACAACACAAAAAAAAACAGCAAGCTGAAGTATGTGTATTGCCGGCAAGAAAGTAATGATTGGCAAGAAAATAAGGCTACTCCATAAACCAACATATTATGGAAGGCTCCGCCGTACGAGGACTAGTACAACAGTACAGTAACTTACCGCAAAAAAAAAAAAAAACCAGCAAGCTGAAGTACGGTATATTGCCGGAAGAAAGTTAATGTTTCGCAAGAAAATAAGGCTACTCCATAAACCAACTTATTATGGAAGCCTCCGCCGTACGAAGACTATTACACCAGTACAGTAACTTATCGCACAATAAAAAAAAAACAAAAATAAACAGCAAGCTGAAGTACGGTATATTGCCGGAAGAAAGGTAACGTTTGGCAAGAAAATAAGGCGACCCCTTAAACCAACATATTATGGAAGCCTCCGCCGTACGAAGACTATTACACCAGTACAGTAACTTAGCGCACAATAAAAAAATAAATAAATAAATAAACAGCAAGCTGAAGTACGGTATATTGCCGGAAGAAAGTTAATGTTTGGCAAGAAAATAAGGCTACTCCATAAACCAACATATTATGGAAGCCTCCGCCGTACGAAGACTATTACACCAGTACAGTAACTTACCGCACAATAAAAAATAAATAAATAAATAAACAGCAAGCTGAAGTACCGTATATTGCCGGAAGAAAGTTAATGTTTGGCAAGAAAATAAGGCGACCCCTTAAACCAACATATTATGGAAGGCTCTGCCGTACGAAGACTAGTACAACAGTACAGTAACATGCAGCAGAATAAAAAAAAACAAAAAACAGGAAGCTGAATTACGGTATAATCCGGCAAGAAAGTAATGATTGGCAAGAAAATATAGCTACGCCTTAGACCAACATATTATGGAAGGTACTGCCATACGACGACTAGTACAATAGTACAGTAACTTACCGCAAAATAAAAAATAAATAAATAAAATAAACAGCAAGGTGAAGTACGGTATATTGCCGGCAAGAAAGTAATGATTGGCAACAAAATAAGGCTACTCCATAAACCAACATATTATGAAAGGCTCCGCCGTACGAAGACTTGTACAACAGTACAGTAACTTACCACACAATTAAAAAAAAAAAGCAAGAAGATGAAGTACGGTATATTGCCTTCAAGAAAGTAATGATTGGCAAGAAAATAATTCTGCTCCATAAACCAACATATTATGGAAGGCTCCGCCATACGAAGTCTTGTACAGCAATACAGTAACATAACACAGCCAGCTGAAGTATAGTATATTGCCGGTTAGAAAGTAATGGTTGGCAAGAAAATAAGGCTATGCCGTAGACCAACATATTATGGAAGGTACTGCCATACGAATTCTTGTACAGCAGTACAGTACTCTGCTCTAGAATCAATAATAAACACGTATTACAGCACAATAAAGAAAAATCCGACGTGCTGTGCTGTACAGTGTAGTACGGTATATTGCCAGCAACTGGCCAGAAAATGAGGCTACACCGTATACCGACATGGTATTGAAAATTCTGCAGTAGCAGTATGGAACATACACAAATAATAGGTGTAGTCCTCAGTGTAACGTTGATGCATAGGAAGTCTACAGTATACACGTATTACCTAAATATACAAAAAAAAACAGACGAAGTACAGTACAGTATGGTATACTGTCTGCAAGAAAGTAGTCATTGGGACTGAGGCTGCACCTTACACCAGCATGATATGCGAAGTACTGCAATAAGCACTACAGAACTGCAGTAAAGTATCTGCTGTAATGTGCCTTATTAAGAGGGCGATTATATGAATCAGTAATATAAAATGCCGTTCCGTTTTAACTTGATGTGTAAAGGGTTCAGCAGTAAGAGGTGTAGCTCTTATTCCAAGGACAATGTACTTATGTAGTCTGCACAATATATCACCAGTGTACACGTTTTATCTCATTATCCTAACAATTCAAGAAAAGAAAACAGGAAGACGAAATGCAGTACAGTACTGCATGGTATGCTTCCAGCAACCCTAATATACAGTTTAGAAAACAGTTATGTGAAGTACAGTAAATTTCTTTCAACCTGACGATGTGCGTTACACCGTCAAGACCTACAGAGTAGTACATAGTACCTACAGTTCAATTCCCAGTGATCTAAATGAAGAAAAGCTGATTTTCTAGTATTTTAATTACGAGAATTTTACTACCAATTATAATGCATGTGACAGTAAAGTCAGCAGCCGTTTACTTTATGCACAAGGCAAGTATCTAGTACAGTATACATTATATTTATTTACGTATACTTAATGTTTCTCTATTGTATTCTTTTTTAAATTATGTATTACACAAATTTTTTAATCATTATATAGAATAATTTTAAAGATTTTATAGAGTAATTGAAGACAATTTTAGGAAAAGATTAGGTTTATCAATATATCAATTGTTCAATGTTAATTTTTTATAGTATGAGAAATATACACATTTTATAGATAAATAAAATTATAAATTAAATTCATGATAGATTACATAATTAAAAACGTATTAATAAATACAAATATCAATTATTCTTTAAAGTCACTTTTTAACCTATGAAATAAATACCTAATTACTTTGTTTTTAACTAATTCTTTTTTGTGTCTAGATCCGACAATGCCCAAGAAGAGGCGTGTGTGTGTTTTACAGAAGTAAACAAGTGGCTCGATAGGAGTATCATTAGTGGATTTATAACTGTAACATAAGTGGATTTATAGCAGTAACATATGTGGATATATAGCAGTAAGAGAAATGGAACTATAGCAGTAAGAGAGGTGGATCTATAGCAGTAGAAGAAGTGATAGTGCACCAATAAAGCAGAACGTCTTATTCTACCTGTAAATATAATGATTGTAGCAGTAACGAAGTAGCATTTTACCAATAACGACAGCAGAGAATAACAGTAAACGAATACTATTTCACTCAGTCCATATAGTGTAGGTATTATTATTATTAATATTACTATATAATTATTAAGCCTACTTTATGTCACAATTGAATATTTTATAAATTCGATAGGTTATAAAAATTAGACCAATCATCTGCATACCTACAATTGAGATATCATTTTCTATCATCGTGGGAGGTACTAACCTGAACTGCAACTCTGATCTGCTTGGGTTATGACCGATAAGTGACATTAACATTTACCTCAATTCTGTACATAAGTCAGAGTAAATACAATTCTGCAACCTAAGCGATACTTTTAACCTATAAAGATAATGTCTGTTATCTATAAATACAGATGTTTTGTATTTACTTTAACGTAATTACTTTTTTTAGGGAGAATAATCTTGTCCACAGATATTTAGGATATTAACGTCTGTTTTCAAATAAGCTTATAGTTGTATAAGTAAATAAATAAATTTAAATGATTAAATTAATTTAATAATAATGTACATATATTTGTGTGTATGCGTGGGCGATGGTGCATGTGTAGGAATTCTAAATGTGTTGAACCGGTGAGCTGGAAAACGGAATGACAACATAAAACACTACTTTTCAGGAAAAGGAAAAAATCATTCTACAGGTATCCCAATAGGTTTGATTTAAATATTGTCAATCGAGAAAATTTTCACCACTGTTTACAGAATATAACTGTCTCCAAAATTTGGCTTTATACCATTTGTATGCTGGTTATGATTTTTTTAATATTAAAAGTTTTTCTCTTTTTCCACTCATTGACATTAACTTTTATCTTCTTTCCAAATTGTTTCATATACATTTTTCTAAAAAAAATTATTTTAAAAGGTAATATGAGTTTATAACACGTTTATTTTTTAGAGAAACCTATTACATTGTTTCAACGAGGTTACATGTTTTACATTTGAATGGCGTACCTCACAAAAAATATACAAAATTACATATCATTTTAAATCTGATCGCTCACTTCAATCTTCTATGTGGTCACCTGGTTTTCCATCCTTAGATTTCCAAGATAACATATTGTTACACTTTTTTGTATACTCCCCTATAAAATATTACATTATGAAGGTACATAACCGTTTTATTCTTCATACACACTGAGCTGCCATACGCGTTATCAGATGAAAAGTTAATATCGGTATGGAGAACCATACATGACTTCCATATTCTAAGATTTATTTTTAAAATTATTTTCGAAATGAAATATTACCATAGAAACTACTTCTTTCTACTTACTGCTTCAGCCTTAACCACAGTACTGTGGTCACTAACATATACCACCTCACGTTATCACACTCGATTTTCACTGATGATGGAAGTCAATGGCATTGCCGAAACGTCTGGTTTTGTAGAAAACATTGGACTACGGCCAAATATCCCGGGAATGAATTTTAACAAAAACTACTTCTTTGTTGCCGATAACGTTGTACACATATATATAAAAAACATGCATAAAATTAATGGCTTGTATAAGTTAATGATTGATCTCCATTAAGTAGTGCTCAAGTTTCCAAAGTTTTAATATTATGATGTCCGTAATTAAAACATCAGAGCAGGTTTAGTGTGTATGAGGGTTCACCGTGGACAAAAATTTTCAACATTTCCTATTGAGCGTTGCTTAGAATAAATCTGCGAATCTACAGTGTACGTTTCACAGAACAAACACGCGGAAAAGAAGGAGCGCTCCGAAGTCACTCATGGACCCTCAGCATCTTGTAGAGGGTTCATTCCCTAAAGACGAAAAGTCTGTCTATGAATCGTTCCTCTGTAAACACGTGCAGTTACACTGCCCAGCGATCCACAGGAAGCAAATCGCTATCCACGCTGGACACTTTTTCGGCTTGCATGCGTTATGTTGGTATGGGTTCGGCACTTTCCATTTAAAAATAACGCGAATTGTGTGTGTGTGTGTGTGTGTGTGTGTGTGTGTGTGTGTGTGTGTGTGTGTGTGTGTGTGTGTGTGTGTGTGTGTGTGTGTGTGTGTGTGTGTGTGTGTGTGTGTGTGTGTGTGTGTGTGTGTGTGTGTGTGTGTGTGTGTGTGTGTGTGTGTGTGTGTGTGTGTGTGTGTGTGTGTGTGTGTGTGTTCCCTGCCTTTTTATTGCGGTAGTGATAATAATAAAATGGAAACGTAAACAGTACACAACTGAGATATGCTTGCCTGCCACGCACGATATATTTTCTCTTATACATGACTAGCAGAATACCCGTGCTTCGCTACGGAGTTTCACGTTGTACGTAATGAAAATGTTAGTTTAATTAATAAAGTTTAATTAAAGTAGGCTTCTTAAAAATAAATAGCTGTTGCCCACAACTTCGTTCGCGTGGTCTTCAATTTAATGCGATAATATATTTAGAACAGAATCTATTCTATTGGGTTGCCATAGTAACCAGATCTAATAGTTTTTTAAGACCGCAAAGGACCCCCCAGAGGATCGTATCGAAAAAACACCTGTCCTATGTTGGTTCTCCCGTTGCGTAAAATATTTGTGCCAAGTTTGGTTGAAATCGGTCCAATGGTTTAGGTGGAGACGTGGAAGACCCCAAAGGACCCCCCAAAGGATCGTATCGAAAAAACACTTGTCCTATGTTGGTTCTCCCTTTGCGTAAAATATTTGTGCCAAGTTTGGTTGAAATCGGTCCAGTGGTTTAGGAGGCGATGTGGAAGACCCCAAAGAACCCCCAAAAGGACCCCATCGAAAAAACACCTATCCTATGTTGGTTTTCCCGTTGCGTAAAATATTTGTGCCAAGTTTGGTTGAAATCGGTACAGTGGTTTAGGAGGAGATGTGGAAGAAACCTTCGCGGACGTGCGCACAACAACTCACCGAAGTTTCATCGCAATCGAATGAATGGTATAGGAACGCATACGGGACAAACAAAGAAACATTCATTTTTATATATAAGATGTAAACTATACCACTTACTTGACATAAACCGTGATAGCTAAGCTAATGTACAACATATTAGTATTAATTATACACATAAATGTTCCTCGATAGACACTCTATCTATTGGCGAAAACTTGAATAAAATCCGTTCAGTACTTCCTGAGATTAGCGATTTAAAACACAGAGAGAAAACGCACCGACATTACTTTAAGCTATGTACAGATTTACACTAAAATGAAAAAATTATAATTTTAATGCCTGGCAACAAAATTATTTTATTTTTAACAATTACCATTGTTTGAAAAAGTTTAAATGAATTTTCATGTACTTTACTCTTGTTAAAACGTAAAAGGTTGCAGGTAAACTACCCCTTCCCCTTAACCGATCTTCACCAAAATCAAAAGGCTTTGAGTCCTCTACAGTTCAGTGACGTATGCAAAAAATTATTTGATTCTGTTTGAATATGCGGCAGTTACCGTTAGTCATAGAAAATACGCTTGATAAAAAAACGTTGCAGGTAAACTACCCCTTCCCCTTAACCGATCTTCACCAAAAACAAAAGGTCTTGAGTACTCTACAAATCACGGCTGTATGCAAAAAATTATTTGATTCTGTTTGAATTTGCGGCTGTTATCGTTTGCCATATAAAATACCCTTGATAAAAAAACGCTGCTGGTAAACTACCCCTTTCCCTTAACCGATCTTCACCAAAAACAATAGGTCGTGAGTACTCTACAAATCAGGGCTGTATGCAAAAATTATTTGATTCTGTTTGAATTTGCGGCAGTTATCGTTTGCCATAGAAAAAAAATCTACACACAGACAGACAGACAGACAGACACACACACAGACACTTTTCGGAAAACGACTTTTTTCATTGTTTTGAGTGTAGTAGAATCAGAATCTGCAATAATCTCGAACACGATTTTTTTTGCCATCACCATACTTCCATTCCTTAAGGAATATGGAAGTAAAAAATCGGTATGGAGAACCATACATGACTTCCATATTCTAAGATTTATATTTAAAATCATTTTCGAAATGAAATATTACCATAGACACTACTTCTTTCTACTTACTGCTTCAGCCTTAACCACAGTACTGTGGTCACTAACGTATACCACCTCACGTTATCGCACTCGATTTTCACTGATGATGGAAGTCGATGGCATTGCCGAAATGCCTGGTTTTGTAGAAAACATTGGACTACGGCCAAATATCCCGGGAAGGAATTTTAACAAAAACTACTTCTTTGTTGCCGATAACGTTGTACACATATATCAGTGGCGAAGTTACATGGAGGCAATTGAGGCAATGCCTACCCTAAATATCGGTATGGAGAACCATACATGACTTCCATATTCTAAGATTTATATTTAAAATCATTTTCGAAATGAAATATTACCATAGAAACTACTTCTTTCTACTTACTGCTTCAGCCTTAACCACAGTACTGTGGTCACTAACGTATACCACCTCACGTTATCGCACTCGATTTTCACTGATGATGGAAGTCGATGGCATTGCCGAAATGCCTGGTTTTGTAGAAAACATTGGACTACGGCCAAATATCCCGGGAAGGAATTTTAACAAAAACTACTTCTTTGTTGCCGATAACGTTGTACACATATATCAGTGGCGAAGTTACATGGAGGCAATTGAGGCAATGCCTACCCTAAATATCGGTATGGAGAACCATACATGACTTCCATATTCTAAGATTTATATTTAAAATCATTTTCGAAATGAAATATTACCATAGAAACTACTTCTTTCTACTTACTGCTTCAGCCTTAACCACAGTACTGTGGTCACTAACGTATACCAGCTCACGTTATCGCACTCGATTTTCACTGATGATGGAAGTCGATGGCATTGCCGAAACGTCTGGTTTTGTAGAAAACATTGGACTACGGCCAAATATCCCGGGAAGGAATTTTAACAAAAACTACTTCTTTGTTGCCGATAACGTTGTACACATATATATCAGTGGCGAAGTTACATGGAGGCAATTGAGGCAATGCCTACCCTAACAAATTCTGTAGAATAAAAATTATAAATACGTATGAACTACATAACGTAAAGATTATACATTGTTACTGGGACTGTCAAATTTATTAAACCGAAACGTGCTTTATTGAGCGACCGCTAGATGGTGACAGGTGAGATTCGCCATAGTTCGTTTAAAGCGAATGAGGCAACCTGAACTTGCCTCAGCGTTTTTTGTATACATCGTATGTAAGCAATGTAGTGGTGTGATAGGGAAGTGTAGGGAGGGGGGATTGTCCCGCGCTGTACACATAGAGCATTGAGGCATGCCTCACTTCTGTGGTCCAAACAGTTAAGTTAAAGCGCATGTGTTGTTTCTAAGTGTTTATTTTATGCGGTTATTAAAAGTGTCACTGTTATTCCGCTGAACTAACAGATGATCAAGATTGTTATTTGAATTATTTGTAACATTAAACATACATATAGAAACTAATCAAGTTTAAAAATTTGAAGTTCAATCAGTTGTATTATTGTGTATGACTAATACAAGGATTGTTCAATAGACACACGTATAGAGCTGTAAAGCATTTTTTATTCAACGATTTTAAAAGAAGTCTCCAATAACATTAAGACATGAGTTCCACTGTTGCGCTAACCTGTAGATTCCCTGCTAGTAAAATTCTTACGGCTGTTTGTGGAACCATTCGGTTACAGCAACTCTACCTCAGCGTCCGATTTGACCCACCGTCCTTTTAGTGATTCCTTAAAAAAAATTTAAGATAAGATTTTTGCCTATCCATTCATTAACTACTAGCTTCGCCAGTAAGCAAATTGATGTCCATTTTTTCGGCTTGCACGCGTTATGTTGGTGTGGGTTTCGGCACTTTCCATTTAAAAAGCGTGCAAACGTAAGAAAATAAACAAGAGTGAGGCCAGAAATAACGTGAATTGTGTGTTTGTGTCTTACCTGCCTTTTTATTGCCGTATTAAATGAAAAATATTATATTACATTAAAATTAAAAAATTTTAATTTTATTGCCTGGCAACAAAATTATTTTATTTTTAACAATTACCATTGTTTCAAAAAGTTTAAATAAATTTGCAAGTACTTTACTCTTGTTAAAACGTAAAAGGTTGCAGGTAAACTACCCCTTCCACTTAACCGATCTTCACCAAAATCGAAAGCCCTTGAGACCTCTACAATTCAGGGACGTATGCAAAAAATTATTTGATTCTGTTTGAATTTGCGGCTGTTATCGTTTGCCATAGAAAATACGCTTGATAAAAAAACGGTGCAGGTAAACTACCCCTTCCCCTTAACAGATCTTCACCAAAAACAATAGGTCTTGAGTACTCTACAAATCAGGGCTGTATGCAAAACATTATTTGATTCTGTTTGAATTTGCGGCTGTTATCGTTTGCCATAGAAAATACCCTTGTTAAAAAAATGTTGCAAGTAAACTACCCCTTTCCCTCAACCGATCTTCACCAAAAACAATAGGTCTTGAGAACTCTACAATTTAGGGCTGTATGCAAATAATCGTTTGATTCTGTTTGAATTTGCGGCTGTTATCGTTTGCCATAGGAAATACCCTTGTTAAAACATAAAACGTTACAGGTAAACTACCCCTTTCCCTTAACCGATCTTCACCAAAAACAATAGGTCTTGAGAACGCTACAATTTAGGGCTGTATGCAAATAATCTTTTGATTCTGTTTGAATTTGCGGCTGTTATCGTTTGCCATAAGAAATACCCTTGTTAAAACATAAAACGTTACAAGTAAACTACCCCTTTCCCTCAACCGATCTTCACCAAAAACAATAGGTCGCTAGTACTCTACAAATCAGGACTGTATGCAAAACATTATTGGATTCTGTTTGAATTTGCGGCAGTTATCGTTTGCCATAGAAAATACGCTTGATAAAAAACGTTGCAGGTAAACTACCCCTTCCCCTCAACCGATCTTCACCAAAAACAACAGGTCTTGAGTACTCTACAAATCAGGGCTGTATGCAGAAAATTATTTGATTCTGTTTGAATTTGCGGCTGTTATCGTTTGCCATAGAAAATACCCTTGTTAAAAAAACGTTGTAGGTAAACTACCCCTTTCCCTTAACCGATCTTCACCAAAAACAATAGGTCTTGAGAACTCTACAATTTAGGGCTGTATGCAAATAATCTTTTGATTCTGTTTGAATTTGCGGCTGTTATCGTTTGCCATAAGAAATACCCTTGTTAAAACATAAAACGTTACAAGTAAACTACCCCTTTCCCTTAACCGATCTTCACCAAAAACAAAAGGTCTTGAGAACTCTACAATTCAGGGCTCTATACGAAACATTATTTGATTCTGTTTGAATTTGCGGCTGTTATCGTTTGCCAAAAAAAAAAAAATTTCCCTTGATAAAAAAAAACCGTTGCTGGTAAACTACCCCTTTCCATCAACCGATCTTCACCAAAAACAATAGGTCGCGAGTCCTCTACAAATCAGGGCTGTATGCAAAAAATTATTTGATTCTGTTTGAATTTGCGGCAGTTATCGTTTGCCATAGAAAAAAAATCTACAGACACACAGACACACAGACACACAGACACACACACACACACAGACACTTTTCGGAAAACGACTTTTTTTCATGTTTTGAGTGTAGTAGAATCAGAATCTGCAATAATCTCGAACACGATTTTTTTTGCCATCACCATACTTCCATTCCTTAAGGAAATATGGAAGTAAAAATTCTGTAGAATAAAAATTATAAATACGTATGAACTACATAACGTAAAGATTATACATTGTTACTGCGACTGTCAAATTTATTAAACCGAAACGTGCTTTATTGAGCGACCGCTAGATGGTGACAGGTGAGATTCGGCATAGTTCGTTTAAAGCGAATGAGGCAACCTGAACTTGCCTCAGCGTTTTTTGTATACATCGTATGTAAGCAATGTAGTGGTGTGATAGGGAAGTGTAGGGAGGGGGGATTGTCCCGCGCTGTACACATAGAGCGTTGAGGCATGCCTCACTTCTGTGGTCCAAACAGTTAAGTTAAAGCGCCTGTGTTGTTTCTAAGTGTTTATTTTATGCGGTTATTAAAAGTGTCACTGTTATTCCGCTGAAATAACAGTGATCAAGACTGTTATTTGAATTATTTGTAACATTAAACATATATATAGAAACTAATCAAGTTTAAAAATTTGAAGTTCAATCAGTTGTATTATTGTGTATGACTAATACAAGGGTTGTTCAATAGACACACGTATAGAGCTGTAAAGCATTTTTTATTCAACGATTTTAAAAGAAGTCTCCAATAACATTAAGACATGAGTTCCACTGTTGCGCTAACCTGTAGATTCCCTGCTAGTAAAATTCTTACGGCTGTTTGTGGAACCATTCGGTTACAGCAAACTCTACATCAGCGTCCGATTTGACCCACCGTCCTTTTAGAGATTCCTTAAAAAAATGTAAGATAAGATTTTTTCCTACCCATTCATTAACTACTAGCTTCGCCAGTAAGCAAATTGATGTCCATTTTTTCGGCTTGCACGCGTTATGTTGGTGTGGGTTTCGGCACTTTCCATTTAAAAAGCGTGCAAACGTAAGAAAATAAACATGAGTGAGGCCAGAAATAACGTGAATTGTGTGTGTGTGTGTGTGTGTGTGTGTGTGTTTGTGTCTTACCTGCCTTTTTATTGCCGTATTTAATGAAAAATATTATATTACATTAAAATGAAAAAATTTTAATTTTATTGCCTGGCAACAAAATTATTTTATTTTTAACAATTACCATTGTTTCAAAAAGTTTAAATAAATTTTCAAGTACTTTACTCTTGTTAAAACGTAAAAGGTTGCAGGTAAACTACCCCTTCCCCTTAACCGATCTTCACCAAAATCGAAAGCCCTTGAGACCTCTACAATTCAGGGATGTATGCAAAAATTATTTGATTCTGTTTGAATTTGCGGCTGTTATCGTTTGCCATAGAAAATACGCTTGATAAAAAAACGTTGCCGGTAAACTACCCCTTCCCCTTAACCGATCTTCACCAAAAACAATAGGTCTTGAGTACTCTACAAATCAGGGCTGTATGCAAAACATTATTTGATTCTGTTTGAATTTGCGGCTGTTATCGTTTGCCATAGAAAATACCCTTGTTAAAAAAATGTTGCAGGTAAACTACCCCTTTCCCTCAACCGATCTTCACCAAAAACAATAGGTCTTGAGAACTCTACAATTTAGGGCTGTATGCAAATAATCGTTTGATTCTGTTTGAATTTGCGGCTGTTATCGTTTGCCATAGGAAATACCCTTGTTAAAACATAAAACGTTGCCGGTAAACTACCCCTTTCCCTTAACCGATCTTCACCAAAAACAATAGGTCTTGAAAACTCTACAATTCAGGGCTGTATACGAAACATTATTTAATTCTGTTTGAATTTGCGGCTGTTATCGTTTGCCAAAAAAAAATTTCCCTTGATAAAAAAAACCGTTGCCGGTAAACTACCCCTTCCCCTTAACCGATCTTCACCAAAAACAATAGGTCGTGAGTACTCTACAAATCAGGGCTGTATGCAAAAAATTATTTGATTCTGTTTGAATTTGCGGCAGTTATCGTTTGCCATAGAAAAAAATCTACAGATAGACACACAGACACACACACAGACACTTTTCGGAAAACGACTTTTTTTCATGTTTTGAGTGTAGTAGAATCAGAATCTGCAATAATCTCGAACACGATTTTTTTTGCCATCACCATACTTCCATTCCTTAAGGAATATGGAAGTAAAATCCATTACATTACGTTTTAGTAAATGCAATGTCCATTGAAAATATGCTTATTCGCATCACAAAAAAGGGAAGTTTTACTTATTGTGTATAATTTTCGCACAACACTAATAGACATTATGAAATAGACTGACCAGACTGGAAATGTGTACATAAACATAAATATGATAAATTTTACTCAATAACCAAACTTAATACTTACACAGAATAATAAAATAAAGGTGTGTACTCAAGGGCAAGAATGAGCCAGTCACTGCACAACTTTAAAAGGGGATTACTACGGCAGTCATTCCCTTCTTTCGCTCAACCAGAAAGTATTGACTGGCTAGGAATATTGGTAACATTCCGGTCCCTTTTTTGCGTCTAAATTGATGAACAAAATGTCTGTCTCAATTTAATTTATCGAAAAAGTGTAGTTATTCCCTCTTTCCACTCACCGGTTCAATTTGTGAGTATGCGTGAATCTGTGTTTTTATGTTTTACATAATTGTCAAAAAATACGCCCAGCAACAACAATAAATCGGATAAACAAAGTAACGAAACCAGTTGAGCAGCAGTTCCGTTATTGCCAGAATAATAGAGTCGATCAGAAGAAGAGGTCTCAACCGATCTAAGACAGCACTGTACAAAATCGAAACGAAGTAAGTTCTTAATAAACTGTGTTTGTTACAGTACTGTTATAATTTACATCGAAAATAATTGAAACACATAGTAACAGTATTTAAATCTACACCCGCGCGCCCACACACACACACACACACACTACTCTGTACGTTTTTAAATTTGCTTAACTGTAATAATATTAATTTAAATTTTACATAGGCCAGACAAAGAAAAAACTACTCGAAAAATTCTTTCAACACCGCAATGCATTTTTAAAACCAAATATTTATAAATCTAATTTAGCCACACATTGTCTAAATAATAACCACCAATTTCCAGGCACTGAAAATATAAAATTAATAAAAAACATACAAAAAGGTCAAAAAATTAATATTTGGGAAAATCTTAATATTTACAATAATAATAATTTTTTAATTAAAAAACAAACTAAAATAAAAACAAAACAAGATGATCTATTTAAAACTATAAATTTATTAAAATAGGGGGTTAAAGGTTGGTAAAAGGTCTCAGGGGCGATATAGTATGCCGATTACTATATAACACTAAAACTCTGAGAAGTGCCTACTGATGTTTGACGAATGAGTCAAAGGTTCGAGGAATCGAACTCAGCTCTGCCAACTAATCCGACTCTCACGTCCGCGAAGAGTATAATAATTTATAGTCGCGTAACCCCTGGGTACATGGCGTGCAATGGGTGTACGTTATGTAGCAGACGAGAGAGGGTGAAAGGCGAATGTCCGGCGCCTATAATTAATTTTTAATGATAATGTGATGTACTTATAATATACATATACCTACACTTATTGTTTACTAATGGTACCTATAATTTCAGTTTTCTATTGTATTGTATTGTTCATAGCCTAAAGGTACGATGTGTAATAATCTAATCGTATAGACATACGATGTGTAATAAACTTTTTGTTACTCACATTCTTAAAAACGATCGATTTCGGTCATAGACCATCGTCAGGTTATATACAGCACACTTGCGGTCACAATATCGTAAAACACCACTATTTACAAAAACGAATTCGTAGACATTGTTAATGAACGTGACACGTACGTCGTTGTCCAAAGCTTCCCGAGAACTGATCCTGTCATAGAGTGTTCATGTTTACATCCAGTTCTACACATTATATCAGCTGATTACTGAATGTTGATTTTCATTTTGCCGCAATATTTCAAATGTGATATGATTTTTGAAGTCCGTCATGATGTTCAATAGATTTTCATGGCCCTATTCTTTTACATGTTTGTATATTCGGTATTGTTCATATATATTCGATCTTATTTCATCACTGCATGTTATCAATACGGTTAAATGTTGCTGTATTGGACCATATTCACAAGACTGTTGTTTTATGTGTTTGGCTACCGTTGAGTTCGGATTTGAGTGTTGAGAATGTTTGGTATGTTCAATATATCTGAGTTTATACGATCTTGAAGTGAATCCTATGTATTTTTTGTTGCACCGCACATTACATTCTGTCGAGTTCGCAGGCTGACATTGATATTGGTAGACTCCAGCTTTTTCATAAATGCTTTCTTTTTTGTACTGCTTATTTTCAGATTGATGTAGATGTCATTGCTTGTTCTGAACGCTAATTGATAGTCGTATTTTGCAAATGTTCTAGCTAATTTTTTAGAGTTGTCGTCAATGTAATGTGCAGGTATATAGGTTTTCTTCCTTTTGATTGATATGTTATTTGTTTTTGATTTATTTCTTTTTGTTTTTCAATGATTTTATCGATCATTTGAGGCTGATATCCATTGTTTTGAGCTATTTGCTTTATGATGTGTGTCTCTTTTTCATACTGTTTCTTGCATAGAGGATATGTGAGGGCTTGACATACTATGCTGTTGTATGTAGAAATTTTGTATGAGTAGGGACGGTTGCTCTCTGCGTGAATGGTAATATCTGTTTGATTACCTTTTCTGTATATTGTAACATGACCTACGGTAGCACAAGTTGTACAAGTTTCAATGAGTGAAAAAAAGCTGTATAATAAAAAAATTAATAAATAGATATTTTAGAACAACACCACTAACTGAGTTTGACGTAGACAAAGACAGTGACGATGACAAGACCCAATAGATTGGAAAAGGTGATCCAGAAAATATAATTAACATTATGACAAAAAATACCCTATGTCAACAAGAATTATTAAATATAAAAGTACAAAGTTAAGTAGGGAAATCAATAGTAGGTAAACAGTAGTAAATGTAAAAGGAAAATTAAATATAAGAAAAAGTATAGTGATAATATAAAGAAATAATGTTAATTAATAAACTATCTAAAGATAATTTTATAAAATAAACTAAAACGAGTGATAATAATTAATGAACCTTGATAGGACCCTCAGATAATGAATATATGAGATACAAAATACAATGTTAGAAAGTGAAATAAAAGAGTGATAATTAAGTAGGAAAGTTGGTAATAACTAATGAACCACGATAGGACCCAGTGTTAATCAATGAACTACATAAAAACACTATGTAATAAAGTGAAGTAGAATCGAGAATAAAGAAAGAACATGTGATAATAGCCAATAAGTAATAACTGGACCCCAAATATAATGAATAAACTATATGAATTATAAGGGATAGTTACGTGTAGAAATTGGCATAGTTTTATAAAATAAGAAAATGTTTATATTTAATATAACAGCGTTTGTTAGAAGTAAAAAAAAAATACTGATACCTGTTTTTCAGTATTTTAAGGAAGTATTATATTATATTATAAGGATGGTAAGGAGTCCATTGTTTCTTTTCATGAGTTATGTTTATAAATTTATACTAACAACTATTAAAAATAATAGTAAAAGCCTAATCTGTTAAGCTGAAAATAGGCAAAGGGAGTTAGACACTGTAATCTATAAGTGAAATTATTAGGGAATATTGGTACCCACCTACTGTTCATTTTATTATATTTTGTTTTGGTTTTAATTAACCCAAATGTTATTATGTTTAGTATTACATTTAACAGAACCAGTTAAAATACATGTAAATATTAGATACTAGCATTGGCCTAAAAGGTTTTTTAAGGAATTATGTTATGTTATATGATGATTATAGGTAATCAAATGTTGTAATTTAGTTTAGGGTATTACAGTAATTATGTTTAGAAGCACTTAAAATTAACAAAATTGACATGAACAGTTGTAATGAGTATAGGTGAAGTGAATTATGAACTCTAGGCAGTTAAGCCTATAACTTGAAACCAGAAATTTGTAAAATTTTTAGACTAAACAATAACAATTGATGAAATAAGGTACATAATCCTGTTAGGTTTAATAATAATAGTGTAGGAAACAAAAATGGATAGAAAATAAATAGTTTAAAGTTAATTTACAAAAGAAAACCAAATGGTAAATGTATGAATCTGTTATAATTTGAAAAAAGGTAGTCTTATTGGATATCAAAATAATGTGTAACCAAAAAGCAAACTAATGGTGTTATTATATTTAGGATTACAGCTAGTATAAAGGAGTTATAATAATTTAAAGATTTTTAGTAATTTTGTATAGAAAAATATTAGCCATATATAACAATGTTGTAAATTATCAATCAATGAGGATTAGTGTTCGGAACCTAGCAACGATAGTAACTAGTAAATAAATTCCATTATTCCATTATTAGCTCTTGATGAGTGCAGACGTAAAAAACCGCAATGTGTAAAGGAAATAATTAATTATTTAAATCTATAAAAAATAATAACGAAAATAATAAACTAAATTACAGAACTAGTATTAACACTCACATGAACTAAAAAACACAAGAAGAAATTAAATAATCCATGATGAATTGCTGAGGAATCCCAAGTGACTGACTACGAACTATTGGAAGGAAGACAATACCTAAAACCTATAAAAGAATGACGGAATCTTCAGCAACAAGGATGAATGATGAAAAATAAATACCTAATGTAAATACCTACGAAAATAAAAGAAAGGAATTAACGAAAAAAGGGAAACCAGCAAACAGCAGTACCCGTAAGAAATACTACCCGGATAGAAGAGACAGAGGACTGCTAAGTATATTTTAAAATACGACCTTAAGAGTAACACAAAAGAAAACAAAAACAATAAGCGAAAATACACCTTCAACACAATTTATCACTTTTTTAACAGACACTTGAACTTTTTTGGATTAAGTAATTAAATATTACCTGATTAGTCCGTCGTGTGGTTTACTTGTTTTATATTAAAAACACAACGCGTTTCGGAACTAAAGTTCCATCCTCAGGTTATTTTCCTCGTTAGAGGTCGTCACAACATCAAGACACAAAACACAAAAAACAACAACATTTAAAACACATATATAAAACAATCATTAGCGCGCGAGAATAACGGTGCGCACCGTGAGGAAGCTACAACGACATTGCCGTCTATAGTCAACACATTCACTGTCTTATCTGTGACGCAAGTCTCAGACGTTATGAGACTTGTAAAGCCGTATTATATAGCGCGTTCGAGTGGAAATTCAAATGATCGTTTAATAAATGCTCAGGATATAATTTATGTGCCTTATAAATTTCGAATTCCTCAGCGGCATCCATATGACGGCCTTTTTTTCAAATATGTAAAGGTGCAAGATTTGTAGCCAGGTTTGTGTAATTATGGTTACTATCCATCAAATGCCGGCCAAAATTAGATTTTGCTTAACCTAGATTTTTTTAGATACATGTTCTTTAAATCGTTGTAAAAACGATCTCCCCGTCTGGCCTATATAAAAGCACTTACAGTCACTAAACTTAATTTTGTAGATGCCCGTTTTTTCTTCCAGTCGTCTAATAATTTTAGGGCGAAGCAATTTATGTATGTTGTTGTTCGTGCGAAATGTGACCACCATTTTCAATTTCTTAAGTGTATTGGTGACGATTTGAGGAAGGATAGTGCCATAATCGTTTATTATGTATTTTAGTTTAGTTTTATTTTCTAGGCGCTTTTTCTGTTTGTTGTGGTGTTTCTTAAGTAACCTGTCTATCAGTGAACTTTTGTACCCATTGCGTGTTGGTATATATTTTATAATGTTCAATTCCCTATGGAAGTCAATGGCTTCCATTGGTATTGTTACTAATCTATGGATAAAACTGTTGTATGCAGCCATTTTTTGTGAATTAGGATGGTGGGAGTCTGCATGAATGGTGATATCTGTCATAGTAGGTTTCCTATAGATTTGATATTTGAAACCGTTATTGACTTTTATAACCGTTAAGTCCAGAAAATTTAATCTACTATTATTTCGCCCGTGAATTGTATATGTTTATTTATATTATTCAAATATTGTCTCTAATTATCTATCTGTCTTAATGTACCATTGAAAACTATGAAAGTATCGTCCACATAACGAGCATAAAAAAATTTTATGGATTCATTTTTTGGATTCATGGTGTGTTCATTTATGATGTTCATTTTTTGGATTAAATGAACACCTCAAATTGAAGAATAATCTCAATCTAACATTGATTTTTTAAGTGAATATATTTAAACGTAAAAATTCTATAAACTCGGATAACCTTCAAACGCTAATTCCAGTAGCTATAGTTTACCACTGTAATTATAAGTGTATCACCATTTATGTTATTTATATGGTATTTGTAAAATTTTGTACCTTTATTAGTCCATTTGACAATATTTTCTGTAGTCCCAAGAACTTCGACCTGAGATATAAATAAAACGAAAATATCAATTTCAGTAAACGAATCTTTCTATGCAACGGCTGGACAGAATAGCCAACCGCTAATAATTAAACATGCCGGCGTAAATTTAACTATATAATTTGGAAGAAATTGTAATAAGATAATCAACTTAATAATTGTTAATAAAACCAAAATTGAAGCATTGAACTGTATGTTTGATTTTATTTAATCTTTCTTTAAAAATTGAGTATTCACTTATCATCAAATAAACTTTGCAATTTTGGTTTACCAAGAAGAGTTGGCAAACCCTAGTTGAGGCAGAAAATACGAATTCGAACGTCTGGACGGGTGAGTAAATACTCGACAGTTGTAAGTTTAATAACGACCATAAGACTAACAGGTTATAGAATAGAGAACTGATGTTTGCTTGGATGGCGTTTTATGGTAAGGTCTAGGAAGTTTATTTCGCCTTTATTCTCTATTTCTTTTGTAAATTTAACGTCAGAATTGATGGAGTTGATGTATGCTAGAAGTTGGCCGATTTGTCTAGCAGTACCTATAAATAAACAGATGACGTCATCAACATACCTGTACCAATATTTGATGTGTTGTATAAATGGATTTTTGGTTGTGAGTATAACATGTTCTTCTAGGTGCTGTAGGTACATTTCACTCAAGATTGATGAAAGTGAAGCCCCCATTGCAAGACCATTTTTGTTTTCGTTAAAATACGTATCACGTTCATTAACAATGTCTACGAATTCGTTTTTGTAAATAGAGGTGTTTTACGATATTGTGACCGCAAGTGTGCTGTATGTAACCTGACGTTGGTCTATGACCGAAATCGATCGTTTTTAAGAATGTGAGTAATAAAAATTGTATTACACATCGTAAGTATGGTACCTTTAGGCTATGAACAATAAATACAATACAATAGAAAATTAAATTTTTTTATTACAAAATCACAAATAACTGTTTAATTTTACACAGAGAAGAACTTTGTATGACATTTCATGATTATCTATTCTCTACTTAATTATGTTCAGATACTATTGTATTAAAATTATACTGTATAAGAACGTTTTTTAGCCAATCTGGTTTTAAAAAGTACACTAGATATTATTGGTGTTTATTAATTCTAAATATATGGAATATACTCTACTTATTACAACAAGACAGAAACCTATGACATTTTGAAGTACACTTTCTTTCATTTTTTACACAATAACATTTTTTATTTTGACATTTAGTGATTGGGCAGTAGCAGCAGAACGAAGTGCGGTTTCTTGTTCAGGAACATCTTCAACCCCCAATAGTGGTCTTGGGCATACAGTGAACTGCGATCTTGTGTACAACTGCTTTAACAATCCGTTAGTGGTTCCCAGTTTGTAAAATCCGTCTTCTGTCACAATCACGACGATTGCAATGTTTCGAAGATCTCCCCGCCTCTTGTCTACTTCAGGAATTGGAACACAAACAGACGCGCTCACAGGAGCTGGAAAAAATGTTTTGTCAGAATCAGATTTCATCTTTTTTGCCTGAAGTTCTATAAATAATTTTGATCTTTTTCTTTCTTCAGTTCCATTTTTTGCTTTGAAGCAGAGAGTACGTAGCTTCTTGCCATCGTCACACTTATCTCCACTATAGCCAATAGTGTTCAAATATTTAATGTTCAAATATAAATGTAGTATTGCCCGAAACAAAAAAGAAAGGTAGGGGTAGTGAAATATTGAAAGGGTATATACATTTACATACAGGAGTAGACAAAAATGAAAGACCACAAGCAGGAGTATCCATAATGATCAAAGAAAAATGGAAAAACTACATCAAATCTTGGGAACCGATAAATAAAAGAATTTTAAAAATGACTATAAAGCTAAGAGAACACAATATTGTAATTTTGGGAATGTATGCACCAAGTGACAACGTTCCAGTGACAGTAAAAGAGGAATTCGAAGAAATTGTAGAAAACAGTATCGAACAAGTACCGGACACTCATGAAATTATTATGATAGGTGACTTTAATGCTAGCGTTGGGAAAGAAAAGAATAGTAGAGTAGTGGGTCAACATGGCGAAGGAACAATTAATGACAATGGGGGAAGACTAATCCACATATGTGAGCAATATTATTTAAAAATAAACAGTACCTTCTTTATACATAAAGACATTCATAAATGCACACGGTACCAACACTCAAAAAATTTTAAATCGATAATAGACTACGTAATCACAAAACAAATATCAAACATCATAGTAAAAGACGTAAAGGTAAAGAGAGGAGCAGACTGTGGCTCAGGTCATTGCCTAGTTGAGTCAAAGATATTTATCCCCTACCGATGGAAAATAGAGAAACAAATATCAAACATCATAGTAAAAGACGTAAAGGTAAAGAGAGGAGCAGGCTGTGGCTCAGATCATTGCCTAGTCGAGTCAAAGATATTTATCCCCTACCGATGGAAAATAGAGAAAACAGAAAGGGAAGTTATGAACGAATTTAACCCCCAAATCGAGAAATATAACTTAGACAGCTTAAAAAACGATAGCATAAAATATCTTTATCAACAAAGACTTAAACAAAAACTTAATAGAGAAGAACGGACGATTGAGGAACAATATAAAGAAGATGAAGAATCTTCATAAAAAGGTGTATAAAGGAAGCAGCTGAAGAAGCCTTAGGAAAACTGGATAAAGTAAAAAAGCCATATTGGTGGGATAAAGAAATTTAAAACCAAATTATCAAAAAGAAAGAACTACACTTAAGACGGTTACAAGATAGCAATAATATTCACCTACAAGAAGAATATAGAACATTAAATAGAGAAGTCAAAAAACAAGTGGCGAATAAAAAGACCGAAACATGGACCAAGAAATGTGAATATATTGAACGGTACATAATAGGTACAAGTAGCTCGGAAGCATGGAGAACTATTAGGAGTTTGAGAAACTCGAATACAAATAAAACTCATATAGGTAGCATATCAAACAAACAGTGGAAGCAACACTTTGAAGATTTACTCGTAGAAAGTAGAAAACAGTTCATAGAAGTAGAGAATCCTGAGGAGACAATAGAAAAGGACGATATTGTTATAGAAGTCTCTGAAATAACAGATGTAGTAGACACCTTAAAAACGGAAAATCGCCAGGAAAAGGAGAAATTACCCAGAATTAATGAAATATGCACCAGAGGAATTACATGTTATTCTAGCTACACTATTTGAAAGATGTATGAATGGGGGAAAACCACCGATGGAATGGACTACATCATATATCACACCGATTCATAAAAAGGGAGCTAAAAACGATCCTAAAGACTATAGGGGTATAGCAGTGATATGTACACTTGGAAGGGTATATATAAAAATAATAAAAAGCCGCCTAGAAAATGAGATTAAAAATAAGCAGCCAGAAGAACAGGCAGGGTTTAGAACAGGACGATCCACTATTGACAACATTTTTACTATCAAAATAGCTTACGAAAAGAGAGTGGAAAGAAACAGAGAGCTTCGTATAGCAATGATTGATTTGGAAAAAGCCTATGATAGTGTGCCAGTCTCACAGTTATGGAAGACTTTGAAATACTTAGAAGTATCGAACATGCTAATAAAAGCAATAAAGAACTCTATAAGGAAAACACGACCCGAGTAAAAAACGGTAGTAACTACACAGACCTCTTCAAAGTCACAAAAGGATTAAGGGATGTAGCCTTTCCCCAACTCTATTTAAAGTATATCTAGACAAAGCCCTGGAAAAATGGTCAACGAAAGATAGAGGAATGGGGTTGCAAGTTGGAGAGGAAAAACTGTTTAGCTTATATTTCGTTGATGATCAAGTTGTCGTAGGAGAGGATCCGGATGATCTTAGTTACATGATAAGGAAATTAGAAGAAGAATACCAGCTCGCAGGTCTCGTGATAAACATGAATAAGTCTGAGTACATAATATTCGGTAACGATGCTCAAGATAATCTCGATTTAGGAAATATCACCATAAAAGGAGTTAGCACGTGAAAATATTTGGGAGTTACACTTAATAAACAAGGAAATAGCAGCGATGAAATAAAAGAACGATTAAACAAAGGGAAAAAAGTAGTAGCATCGTTGAACTCTGTTTTAAGGGATAAATAAATCACAAGAGACAAAAAAGAGACTGTATAAGAGCATCTTCCTAAATATAGTCACATATGGAGCCGAAACATGGGATATGACAAGGAAAACCCGGAAAACCTCTTAGCTGCCGAAATGGATTATTTAAGACGCAGTTGTAGAAAATCGAAACTGGAAAGAGTCAGAAATGAAACTATTAGACAGAGTATGAACATGACGAAGAACATAGTGGAAGAGATGGAAAAAAACAACTAGTATGGTTTGCACACACAAAAATAATGGACGAAACAAGGTGGCCCAAGAGAATTTTAGAGTGGATACCATATGAGAGGAAGAAAAAAGGAAGGCCACGAAGAAGTTGGCGAGAGGGTGTAGATGAAGCTATGAAACTTAGAGGCCTGGAAGAAGACATGTGCTATAAAAGAATGGAAACTAGGGACGGAGAAGCGGCCTAGGCCGTAGAAATCCGTTATATATAATTGGTACCCACGTTGGGCGCCAATTTGTTATAACATTACTAATTCGATATATTATATTTCAGCCCCACGTTGGGCGCCAATTTGTTACATAAGAGACTCTTACGTACGTTTAAGCCCCGCGATGGAGCGCCAGTTTGTAATATAATTAAATGTAGTGATTTTCTGTTTGTGAAAAGCCACACGTTGGATGCGTCAATTTGTTACAAATAATATATTCGGGTTATTTATGCCTACTGTTGTAAGCGTCAATTTATAATATTCAAATCTACTGAGAGAATGTGTTCTTAATTCTAATATATTATAATAAGTAAATCTGCCCTGAACGAGTAGCGTACTATATTAGTTTAGTATATTTGGTGGTCAGATCGTTCCTATTAAGGCCTAGGCTGTACAACAACGCTGAGAGAGGAGAGTATAAGCCGTGAATTGTTTTTCTCTTCTCGCAGTTCGACTGCTGGACGAGGGCTTGTGCTGTGGTTTATCGTCAGACAATTATTTGAGGTTAAGTTTTTTCGAATCGCAGTATATCTCTCGTTTCTCTCTCTGTAAACAACAAATTATCTAAAACACACTAAATAGTCAGCAAAAATAATAAGTTATCATTTTCAGGAAGGATTCTTTATTTTTTTATATATTTTTTTTTAACAGATGTTCTCTCTTCGCTTGGGTTCAACAGATCGACACACTTAAATGAATCGACTAGGTTACAGAATTCGATTTTCAGATATCAAATTTTAATTATATTATTATTTTTTTCTTAATCTCAGGGTTCGAAAGGTTCTTGTGACTATTAGGAAGGTCAGAAAATGCAAAATAAAAGTACAAGGTATTAGAAATTTAAATATAAAATCTTAATTAATATTTTTAAACGTACGTTGGCTTTACCGTCTCACGACGAAGTTCACTCGTAATAGCAGCGCACCGATAATTTCGTGATGGCTCTTTAACTAGTCTACAGATGTCTGAATCATTGCCAGTCTCCAGTTCCGAAAATAAAAGTTTGGTGTATTTGTCCCTGGATGGAGTACAATTTCCAATTCTTAATCTTCGCTAATGTTGAAGTTTCTTGTGGTTATGGATTACAATGGATTTTGTGTAGCAACAGTTTTTCTTCACTTGATCGTAAGAAAGTGAGGTTTAGCATTCGATTTTAATATTCTTTTTTTTTACTTTTTTCTGTACTTGATTACATTAATTTCTTTGAGTCATTTGTTCTCTTCATTTTATTTATTATTTAATACTTTCATTTTGATTCATGTTACTTGGATTAACTGGAAGATTTATTCTTTTAGATTTTTTTCTTTATTTCTATTCATAAGCTGAACTATCCTCTTTCAACGATAACAATCGAGTAAACAAACTTTTTTGCCTTTATGTCGTCCTTGACAACCAATCTTTGTTCTGTTATTGGTTAATATTTGTAATCCTTGAGCCATAATTAAAAAATGTTCTAGCACTTACTTAATAAAATACTCCTTTACCAAAGTCACATTATATCATATTGAATTTTCACAGATTCTTTGTTATAAAATTACATACATTTTGCTACCTTACTCCTCTTAATCTTATCATTCTAACAAGTACTATTTTCTCATTACAAAATATTAATTTTGGGGCCTATTCTTCTATTACATATATTATGTTTTTATTGTAATTCATGGCACTTACCTGCTATTAATAACTACTATTACCTTCTTCTAATTTATTATATAAAATGTAGTGTCTTACATTTGTTAGTTACCTAACTTTACTGACATGGCTTCCTGTACAATGTGTCACTGGCTTAGGGCCAATAAGCCAATAATTCAATTTTTCACTCCATTCTGATTTTTAATTTATTATTACATAGTTTTTTTTTTTTTAGTATAGAACCCTTCATATGTCCACAACATATTTACAATAAAACCCTTTGGCATTTTATCACCAATTATTGCCTTCCTGGCCAAGTTTACAATTATAATCTAACAACACAACCATTATCTATTCCAGGTAATTATAAAATATTTACTCTATATAAACTGTAACACAAATTCCATGGTGACATGTTCATTATTATAAATCAACTTAACATCAATTACTTAACACCTTCTACATACAAAACTCCAACATAAATGCCATGATGACATGTTCATTTTTATAAATTAACTTAACATCAATTATTTAATACACTCTTAATGTAATTATTTTCGAGTATTGAATAAACTGTTTATACTATTTTCCATATTATTTAAAACTGTACTTATCACTCACTCTTTGCACTGACACCTTCATAGTTTGTATTTCTATACATTTATCTGTGGCTCTACTACCTTATAATTTTATTTAATATCATTTATTTTTTTTACTCAATAAGGGTTTACACTTACCTGACCTTCGTTACAATGAATAACTAGTGTTTTTTTATTATAATTTTGTATGTAACGTAAGGGACCTTAGTTTTGATACGTTACATATACTCCCCCTCCAAAATAAGTTTATTTTATCTGAATGTGGTTTGGGTAAAATAAACTTATAATCATCATGCTTTGGATTATTTGTAAAACTTTTCTTCTTTATTTTTTTTTTTATTTTTTTTCTATGGTTTCAGGGATTGGGTTGTGATGAATTTTTTAAGTTGGTTATTATCTCGTAATTTACTCATAACGTCTTATGTAACAATATATATATATATATTTATTAAATTATAAACATTAAATACTTCCAATGTAATAGAAAAAATATCTGTTTAGTAAATAAGCATTAAAACAATTGTTAACTAATCGAATTAAATCGATGATCAGTTACTTCACATTAAAATCGAAACAAATTTCGATTATTCGTTAGTTTTTATATCAACATAGAATTATTTCTATTGTTATTAATTTACATACAAACCTCTGATGATGCTGATATTTTTGAGTGAAACGTGCGTCAGGTGTTGAAATAAAAACGCAATACATTACTTGCAGTAGAAACTACTTTGAATAGCATCACAATATTATATAATTGCTGCAATAAACTTCGAGTTATCTATATAGAACATGATATATAACAAAAGTCAAATATATAAATCAATTTGTGAGATGATTAACAAGTTATGCTTAATTTATTTTGCACATGTCAACTTGCTTGTTAACAAATTGGATAAAACATTGGTATTCTCCATAAGTATGAAAAAAAGTTTTATTTTGATCAAAATGACAATCGGATCTATGTTGAAGTACACGAACATAAGTTAAGAATTCCTACTTTTAATCTGTCTGTCTGTTTCTGTTTGTATCTCTCTCCTTCCCTTTGCCTGTATTTTGCTCTGTCTTTCTTTTACAAATATGTATACATCTGTAAATGTGTGTGTCTTCTTGTGTTTACAGTATTTAAAAGGCAGATAACTATTCATTCCTGATAAAAAAAACTTGCTTTAAAATCCTTTGTATGTTATAGAAATACATTTTTACGTATAAACTGTAATGTGTATTCATTCAATATTTTAAGAACAGTCGACTAGTAGCTTTCTGAAGTATATAGCAATTGTGATCTGTTAAAACAATAGTAGAATTCGTAAGTGTTTATTGAGGTTGTATATTTTCTTGAGGTTGTATATGTTATTTCAAGAATTAGCCTATAAGTAATAAGATTAAATAAAATTAATTTGCAATTTTCGGCAAATGACGACTACACATTTTCTTTTGATAATTCATATTTTTAGTTTACGTTTCACTAAAATGTAAATAAGAAAACAACGGGTAAAAAGGAAATTAATAAGAGAAAAACTTGTGATTTAATGAGTGAGGCACAGAAAAAACAATAAAAAGCAATTTATTTTCTTTATTTAATAATCTCAAAATGTCATTAACGTGATATAAAATACGTTAGTAGTTCTGCGTATGTAAAATCAGTCTAAGTTCAACCGCGCAATAGATTAAATCTCTTTTGAAATTGTTTCGTCTGCTTTCTGCCCACAGAAACACTTATCAACAAAACTATTTTGTTTCTATGTCTGTGCGCATTTCTCGTCTGTATGGTATGTAAACCGTTTCTCGTCTATTCATTCGCTCCTTCACATCTCTGGCGAGACTGCTACCTAACAATCAAAATGGAAAAGAAATGCCATTTATGAACGTACTTGATGTCGCATTTGGTCTGTTCTTGTAGATTGCACAGTTATACTGTATAGAATAGGAATCTGTGACACTCGTAGTAGTTACGAATGTCCCTTCAAAACATTCCAGATTGCTGTATGGAGGAACTGCTTCAGGCACCGCTATCAGTGATTACCTTTGCTCATACTGTACGTCGCCTCAAGGATCTGTCCCGTGGCAATATTACGAAGTGCAAGTAAGATATTAACTGTATCTTAGTTATTTCAATTGTTTTAAAATATTTTTAATAACAAATGTTTCTACAGGAATATTTGGAAATACTTTTAGAAAAATATACAACGTAAAATGAATTTTTTTAAACTTGTATTTTACATGCATGGTATGCATGTGCAAACGTTATTTTTAATAGGTACGTTTTATATATACATATATCTCCAAACAACCCGTCATTTTACACTTTTAATACTCCGATAGTTTATGTAACTAGTATTTTATTTTGAATAAAAATGTAGTTTACAGTAGATGATGTACGTAAAACGTAACTAAAATGAATGTGACAGTAATAAATATAATAACTTATGTAAGAAACTAAGCTGAACATAAGAGTTATATTGGTGACACTTCATCCCAGGTGTGAAAAATAGGTGTACATAGTTTCTTAAAGTTTATTTTTTATATTTGTGTCCACGTACTCGTTAATTTTTTTTGTAAAGGATATAAGTCGTTTCTCCACTTTAGCATTATTTGCTCAATTATTCGTCGTTCATTGTAACATTGTTTATAGACCTACGTCTAACTAAAGTAATAATAATCCAGTTGAAACAACTATATTTTAGACGACTACAGTGTATTCAACATGCTTCCAGAACGCTTGATCGCTGTTCCGTACGTGGAGGGGGGAGTAGTATCTATCCCCACATAGAAATAGTTAAGTCTTAATTCGCGGACTCCATAGGAAATAGTAGGACGTCCAGTAGTTTCGGAACAATTTAGTTTGCTTGATGCTTCTGTAGTGTGCATATCCTTATATTAATACGTGAGACTTAAAAATTATAAGAAACAATCCGATACTGTTTGGTCACAGTGCGCCGAACATCAAATTAAAGTGGAGAGAGTAATGTTGAAAACATGGGTAAATTAGTGAGCGACATGATAACCAGACAAATTTTTACATCGATTTATTTTCAGGTCACTATCTTCGGTTGCACCCTGTTCACACTAACGAGGCTCTGACGACCGAGTGACCGCCGGTATAAGTGGTCCCCCTACTACCAAGTGCCAACGGCTTCTTTGAAGGCGGATGAGCGGATAGTAGGTTAGGGCACTCTCTTGTCCTTGGGGTGTGAAAATACCCCAGAAGGCGGATGAACCAGAGATGGTCAACGGCATAGGATGCAGAAGGCAACGGGAAACCACTGCATTAAAGACCTTAGGATATCCCCTACGTCTAATGCGAAATATTCCGGAGTTTCAATTCCCCCATTCGGTTCTCCGGGGGGGAAGGTGTTGGATAGAGTCAATTTTGAAGAAGTAAATCCTATTGTCTACAAACGAAAAAATGGATGCAAAATCGGCACTTGGAATGTTAAAACATTACTGAAGCCTGGTAAAATGGAAGAGGTAAAGCATTCTATGATAAAGACAGAGCTTAATATATTAGGTGTCTGCGAGACAAAGTGGGCAGGATGTGGTGATTTCGTATCAGGTGATTTCAGAATTATTTACAGTGGAAAAGAAGAACCAGGAAGAAATGGAGTAGCATTGTTCTTAAGAGGTGAATGGAAGAGTAGTGTCTTGAATACATGCCACAGTAGTGATAGATTACTGATGATAAAACTTAGGGCAGAGCCAGTTGATTTGTGTATAATTATGGTGTACTTTCCAACAACAAGTAGTAACGATGAAGATATAGAATTAACGTATGAACAGATTGAAGAGTTGCTCAAGATAATAAAGAAAGACGATAATGTAGTTATAATGGGCGACTTTAATGCATCTGTTGGTGCTAACAGTAGTCAAAAATGTGCCGGGAAGTTTGGTTTGGGGAACATCAATGCAAGAGGGGAAAGGTTACTTGAGTTTTGTGAGCAGTATGAGATAATCGTCACCAAACGCATGTTTTGAAGTCCCCAAAAGACGACGATACACTTGGAAAGCACCGGGGGATGTTAGGAGGCATCAGATCGATTATATTCTAGTCAGACAAAGATATAAGAACCAAGTCAAATCTAGTCATTCATATCCTGGTATGGATATAGATAGTGACCATATTCCCGTTATGGCCAAGTGCAATATTAAATTTAGGAAAATCAGGAAATCTAAACAAAAGAACTGGTGCTTAGAAAAACTGACCGATGACAAAATAGTAAAAGAATTGGAAGAGGAGACAGACATGTTGATGGAAGGAAGGCCAAGTTGGGAGGAAGTAAGAGATGGAATAATTGCAACAGCACAGCGTGTTCTAGGGAAGAGAAAGTTAGAACCACGGAAACCGTGGATGACACAGGAAATGTTGGATCTAATAAGGAGGCGTAATAAGCTGAGAAATAAGGATTATCAGGAGTACAAGAGAATAAAAAATCAGATTACCTCTATGTGTTGAATTGAAAAAGAAAATTGGATGAAACAACTAAGTCTTGAAATAGAAGATGATTTCAGTAGAGGAAAATGTGATAAGGCATATTTAAGGATAAAATCGTTACAGTTGAAGCATAAGACTCGAAGTAATGTTGTTAAGGATAAAAATGGTAAAATACTTTTCGAAAATGATAAGGTCAGCGAGCGTTGGAAGGAGTATATAGAGGAACTATATGATGGGGAAGCTGTGGTAGTCATGCAGGAGTTTCTAGAAAATGAGAATGCTGTAGATAGAGATATGGTAGGACCGCCAATTAGCAGGGTGGAATTTGATTATGCCCTTAAAGGTCTGAGTATGAAAAAAGCGACAGGGCCTGACAGTCTACCAGCGGAGCTTTTAAAAAATGTAGGGGAGAGAACGAAAGACCAGCTATTTCGAATAATTACTGGGTGCTATGAAGAGGGAGTATTGCCAGTTGATTTCATTAAAAGTAGAACAATCACAATACCAAAGAAAGGTAAAGTAGACGACTGTGCTAATTATAGAACGATAGCCTTAATATCTCATGCTGCTAAGATTTTGCTGAACATAGTGAAGAACAGACTGGAAGGAAAGATTGATCACACTTTGGAGGAGGATCAGTTTGGATTTAGAGCAGGTAGAGGAACCAGAGAAGCAATCTTGGCTCTGCGGCAGATCTTGGAGAGGAGAATTGAAGTGAATAGGAAAACCTATTTAGTATTTGTGGATCTCGAGAAGGCGTTCGACAATGTTGATTGGAAGCTGTTGTTTCAAACTATGAGGAAGTCAGGACTTGACTGGAAAGTTAGAAGGGTAATCTTCAATATTTATAAGTTGCAAAGTACTGAAATAGACATAAATGGCTGTAAAAAGGAAGCAATAATAAGAAGAGGGGTAAGACAAGGTTGCCCACTGTCACCGTACTTGTTTAATTTGTTTATAGCAGATGTTGTAACTCAGATGAAAAGGAGTTCTAGGGGAATTAAAATAAATGGGGAACAGATACATATCTGTTTATATGTTTGTATTATCATTCGCTTCACAGATGATATTGTACTGATGGCTGATTCAGAAAAGGATATGACCCGAATGTTAGGTACGTTTAACAAAATTCTTCACGCTTGGAGATTGAGGATAAATGTTAAGAAAACTAAAATAATGGTTGTAAGTAAAAAAGAGAAGACATTAAATCAACCATTATGTTGAACAACACAATATTGGAGCACGTTACTGAATTTTGTTATCTGGGTAGCATAGTTACAAGTGGGAATAAGTGTCTGGCAGAGATTAAGAGGAGAGTAGCTCTGGCAAAACAAGCATTCCAGAGCAAAAGGAACTTATTAACAAGCAACCATATTAGTATTGAAACAAGGAAAAGTTTGTTAAGGTATTTGTATGGAGTGTTTTAACTTACGGGTGTGAATCTTGGCCTTAGGGAAGGTGGAGAGTGACAGACTTCAGGCAATGGAGATGTGGATTTGGCGGAGAATGACAAAAACTAGTTGGACAGATAGGAAGACGAATGAACAGATGTTAGAGGAAATAAATGAGAATCGAGCACTGCTTAGGAGTATAGAGGTGAGAAAGATTAAGTTGATAGGGCATGTGATCAGACATAGTGCTTTTTTAACTAACATCTTTGAGGGCAAAGTAGTGGGGAAGAAGCCAAAGGAAGACCAAGAACTGCATACTTGCGCAGCACAATGAGTGTCGTGAATAGTGGGTCCTATGAAGAATTGAAGAATATCGCAAGGGATAGAGTGACGTGGCTACAGCGACAAGGCATTGCCTTTAGGAGTTAATAATAATAATCTTCGGTTGGACAGTCACTAAACAGGTTCATGAATATCGGACCAATGATTTATTTTTTCCATTTTAATTATTATTATTGCTATTGCCAATTAAATTGTTGATAAATGGATTTAATTTGGTAATAATGTTTTAAATAAACTTTATCGAAATTAAATTTTATATAATTTGGACATTGTAATTATATTTCTTTTGGTAATAACTTCAGTTCTATCTAGTAAGAAGTTAATTTCTTAGAATTATTGTGTCAATAATAATCACTTTAAATAATGAATCAATTAATTTATTAGACTGTTCACACACACTCTCACTCAAACACACATTATATCTAACATTGAGAGTAAAGCCAATGTATATTTGAAGTTAAATATTATTAACATTCTCTTGAAAAAGAAACTATTAGGGAAGTAGGCCGATTACTAGATAATAAAAATGTTACCATTGTGTCTGTCAATAACGAAATATTTAATATACCATTAGATTAAGTGTCGCATTAAACAAAAACAAAAAGTTCTAATTGAATATAGGATCTGCAAAACCCTCCAGTGCTAATTCTGTAAATGCCTATAAACGTGTAAATGACTTTTAGTAATATGTTGTAACAGTACATATAACACCACATCCACCTACGTACCGAAAATTAATTTAAAGGCCACCAATAGTAAAAATACATTAAAAGGTCTAGAATGCCACCATGTATACAGAAGAAGAAAGTACCATAAGTTTAAATAAGTGAAGCATCATTGAAAAGAAATCACTAGTAAATGCACCAATAAAGAAGAAAAGAAGAATAAAGACGAGACGACTGACATACTTTACCCAATAGATCAGTGAGAAGGACAAAAGACACCAAAAGAAGAAAGAAGAATCAGTGAGAAGAAAATGAGAACAACAGAAGAATGAAGAATCAGGGAGAAGAACACAACAATAACCACTTCAAGAAAGAAGAAGGAAGAAACAATGTGAAGAAGACAAGTGAAAACCACATCATGTATAAAAATGAACAATAGTGAGAAGGAGATCAGTGAAGAAAGAAGAAGGAAGATATCCAGACCAAACACAAGAACAAGGGAAGGAAATTGAAGTATAACAAACTAACATAAACCTTTGAAAGAATAATTGTATTAAGAAGAAAAAAGAAATGTTAATTAATTACATGATATAAATCCCTAAGCTGTATGGTAAAGTCAACACTGACAACAACTCATTTAATGAATACATTCATTGTCTCTGTGAAACACATTATCATAAATAAGGACTAAATATTGTAAATAAAGAGTCACAAGTAAACTGAATAAGGACAAGATAAGTTTATGATAGCTAAATGATGTGTAGTTATAAAATAAACAGAAGACTAGGTCCCAAAATAATGAATGACCAATTGTACAGTGGGAATGATGTTAATACAAACCCACTAATTAACAATAAATAAGACAATACAAGAGTAAACTAATTGTGAAATAATAATAACCAATAACCAATGTACAAACATTGAATGAAAACCAGTCAACCAGATTAATGTAGAAATACACAGCCAGCAGCAACACATTACTGCTTACTGAACCTATAACATAACCTAATCTGGGCATCCAGTTTTCAGTAAAACCTAATGAAAACTAAATCAAAACAATATTAAACCAAAATGTAATGAGCTAGGAAGTAACTAGATCCTATAAGGAAGGTTTTGTA
Organism: Magicicada septendecula; assembly: GCA_034769895.1. NCBI lineage: Eukaryota > Metazoa > Arthropoda > Insecta > Hemiptera > Cicadidae > Magicicada > Magicicada septendecula. Next base: position 314,676,733 of record CM068371.1, read on the forward strand.
CACAGTAGCTAATAGTATAACTGAATATAAAAGCTATATTTATGTAAAACAAATATGACAATATGCTTGTAATGGCAAAGAGACATTATGCAACCAAAACCATGTTATAAACACATTATACAAAGATAGTAACTCAACTAATGACCTGAGGTCAGACAGAATACTGTTCAGATGAACCAATGCAACCAAAATAACTATCTAAATAATGTATATAAATGTAATTACAACTAAACCATTGTAACAGTTAGCTGCAAGTAAAGTGGACAGCCACTAAACCTAGATAATAACAGAATCAAATGCAGAATGAACTGCATCACAATAACAATAATACCATTGTAACTATTTTAATTATCAGTTAGAGAATAATACGAATAATATGTGTAGGATACCAAACATACAACAAGGTAACTCCATATAGGTATGACAAGCCTAATTAATAAATGATAATTAAGGCACTAAACCAATAATGTAGGGAAAAAGAACACTGTCAGTAGTGACTTAACCCATCGATGTTTAATTATACAATGTTAGAATTCAATTAAATGTTATTATTGCTAGAGAATAAGAAAAACAAAGATGTATAACCATAGGTTTAAGTTCGAATCTATGAAAACGGACATAGTGTTAATATTAAGGCATAGTTTTAAGTGAAAATTGTACAGTAGTTTAAGAACAAGTTATTACTATGGAAAATGGAATAAAAACAATATAATATTAATAATTAATGGCTTAATGGACACTAAGTATAAATACTAAGTGCGAATTCAGCAACCCCGAATCAGAAATATATGATGAGGGGTTCAAATTAATCGTCTTTAAAAATCATGAACAATGAGGGTAATCACAATGTCCGCAGTACAATTATAAGGAAGATATTGGACTTTTAAGAATAATTGTATTATGCTGTGCCCTTTCGCATGGGTATGTCAGCCACGATTTCTTAATCTTGACACAAAAAATGACGCCGTTGGAAGCGTCTGTTTTGACGAAGCCCACCGGAGATAAACGAATTAGAATAAACTGACCAATCAGAGCTTATAAAAAATCCGAGATTCATCATTCCGACAGAAGAAGCCGGGACAGTCTTTCAACATCCACGAAGCGAACTGCATGCTCGTCGCCGCTCCAGAAAAACGTGCTTTTGACAGCAACCAGGTGTAAACAACGTTAACCTCAAACCGAGATATAGGTTACATCCATTGAAGAATCAGTGCAGTATATTTCTAAGTGTACTTTATCCGCAGTTAATGTGCATAGGAGTGGGTGCAGTGCAGTGATAAAATTTAATTAATTAATTAATAAAAAAGAAATTTTAATTAATTAAAAAAGTGTTAATAAGAAAAAGTGTAACCCTTTGAACGACAAGATACGCAAGTATTCATACCCACAGCTATAATGTTATGATTAGATGATAAGAAAGATAACTGAACGCTAATAGCGATTTAAATTAACATATGGTAAACAATTAAATTCCCTATTCTTAAAGGAAGGGATCTGAAGAATACAAATAAACAATGTCGAAGTTGAACGATTTAAGTAACGACAATTTCAACGATTTGTATACTATAAATGTTTAGAATAAGTAAAGACATTGTACCATCAATGAAGAGTGTATGTGGTCTTATGCTATTAGCAGATAAGAGTATTGAATATCTTGTTGCTAAATTTAAGTAAGAGTTACACCAGAGAGTGATAACTACAATCAATGAATTACCGTTACCTGAAATAGGCATATCCAATGTTAGAGATGATCTTAGTCCCTGACACTGGATCATAACAATTATTAATAACTAGTTAACCACTTTTAACCAAACAAGGTTGCACTAAACGATATTTAAAGCCTATGTCTAACCATGAACAGTCGTTCATATTTGGTCTTTTTTAATTAACAATCAATGAATTCTTATCTTATATGTTTGTTCTAGCCGTAGCAATTATCTCAAATAAGTGTATTTTGCAGTCTAAAAGAACCTACTACTACTATTATTATTATAATTATTAATGACATTTCAAGTCGAATGATACGACATAACCTGTATGTTTCTCAACACACATTTTGTAACTAACCAAAGGCAGTCATGCCAACTTGAGTTTATCAATCGTTTTAGAGACCATGTTCAATTTTAAATGTTCATTGTTAACCAGAAAGAAGAGCAACACGTATTATTGTACTAAATTTCATTGTGTTAGAATTTAATAAATAACCATTATTATTTTTACCTTTGAAAGAGTTGACCTTTATTGTATCAGTAAATACAGCTTAGAGGAGAAGAACGAGGCGGTTGGTACCATGCTTACAGTGCGAATCATTCAAATTGAGTGATTTTATAGTTTGTTTACAACCGTACTGACCTATATATATATAATATTATAAAGTATGAGTTACCATGAATGTCATGTCTATGTATGTGTATGTTAGTATATAGGAAGAAAACTACTGATGTTCTCACCACCGCTGATCAACGAAGAGTCGACGGAACTTCGATTGAAATAATTCTAAGCAGTGAATAAAATACATATAATTAAACCAATTAAACCGACAGTTAATACGTCGAAAAGAGTGTAAGTAACCGACTTATTCAATCCTGGATTCAACAATAGGTTGAATTGAGGGGAATAAGTCAATAAACAGATATATAATAATAAATTACGAGATTGAATAATAATAATCAGCCGAGTGCAAGACCCATATTAAGTAAAAACAACCCTGAGACTACTACTTAATAATAATAAAGTATAATAAACAGACGGGAATTCCGTTCTCCTATAATGTTAATAAAGTTATTAAACAAATAAATATTTAAGTGAGACGTGGGTAGTCCGAGGATGATATAGGTGCCGGAACAAGTTTATATAACCTAATTCTTGAAGAGAAGAAGAATATTTAAGTAAATGTGACAATAGTAATGAGAAACATCTTGGTGGGTTGGTTTTGTATTTTTTCCGTATGCTTGGCGAGTTGCTTAACCAGCCGAGAACGGCGAGTTCAAGACATGATCTATTCATCTATTCACTTGCATTATACTTCCACCCCCATGAGAGAACACACTACTACTACTACTACTACTACTACTACTACTACTACTACTACTACTACTACTACTGCTACTACTACTACTACTACTACTACTACAACTACTACTACCACTACTACTACAACGACTACTACTACTACTACAGCAAAAAATAATAACAAAAAGGACAAAAACAACAATAATAATAGAAAATAATAATAATAATAATACAACTTTCTTTATACTTTGATTTGTATTAACTATGTAGTACATTAACCTGTATAAATTAAAGAATAAATATAAATATTTACATGTTAATAATCATACGTGCAATAATAATTGAAAAGTTATAGATGAAAACGAATTTGTTTTTTGTTGTACGTACTTCACATGTATAACATAATATTTAATATTGTTCCCCTAAGTAACTCCACTAACAGCTGTTAGCTTTATTTCTTCCAGCTTGCATTTCCGATTTTACAGTAATACAATTCCAAAGAAAATGCATTTGGTTCATACTCACTAACACATACTTTTTTATTAACGATTTTCAACTTTATTTACCGATAACGTACTCCGAAATCTTTTTATCTTTGCGTGTACATTCAAATACAGATCTTACTTTTCAAAAACTCAATATAACACAGATGTTAGTACGTTCCTCCCTCTCTCTTTCACTCACTCTCTGTCAATCTCTCTCTCCCCCTTCTCTATTTTCCGATAAGCCGATAAACCTTCCAGTGAAAGCATTAAAAACAATGCCGGAATCTCACAAAAAGAGAATGCATCAGTGTTATGAACAACCCATGTAGAAATATATTTTCTCTTCATATTGCGGATTAATTGTTTATAAACTAATAACCATTGTAAAGATAAATTTAAAATGAAAAAGATAAATTAATTTTAATTATTAATTAATTTTTTAATTTTATAAATTAATTACAATATATCATGTTTAGTGATAACAATACAGATAATAACTTTCGCAAAAACATTTCCTTTTATTTCTATAAAGCAATTACTTCTCAAGTATAAAGATAATTTTTGTGTTGAAATTAAGGTACATAAAAATTCAATTAAATTTAAATTTTGAATAACGTATTGGTTGAAATTAAAATTAATAGCTTCGATATAAATTAACTAACAATATAATTATATCAATTAATTAAATGTTAAAAATTGATTTTTATCTCCTGGTGTCTTTTCTACGTTAGGGAAGAATGATCCGAATTTTTTATGCGGTATGCATATGTCGTTGCTTTGATCTCTTAGTTTTGTAAGTTATAACTCTAGCAAAACACATCGTAAACTTAAAAGAAAATGCAGTGTCCTTTTATTTAAAATTTACAAGCCACAAGATTGAAAGAGCTGTAACATTAGGATAGGAAAATAAAAAATAGAGTGAACGTACACACAAAGTAGTGTTATATATACAGAATACGTAAAAAGGGAAACGATGAGAAAAGTGTAATGGCATGGAGGTAGCTAAAACTAGAAACGTGAAAAGTAAGAATCCGCACAGAGTGAAACAGTCGTCTATATTCTCTCTGCAAGGTGATGAAAACTGCACACAACTTTCTTTTACAACACCTTTTACGATTTTTGCAATGAACATCTATCACAAATGTTAGAAATTATGACAAGTTACCAATTAAACGCACTATAAAAAGTACTTTCAATAAAAGTGAACACCATGTTCTAATTAAATATTATGTCTTTACCATAACGTCTTAGTTTTTCATCCCGAAAATGTAACACTGTATTTCAAACCACATTAGCCAGAAATCTGATAATATTCCAGTTGGTCAATAATCTAGGTTATATCATAAGGTTTTGATGTAAATAATATTTTTCTTTCTTTTTAAAGTGAATAAACATATTTACAATATGAAACATGTAATTTATATGAAACAACAAGGTAACTCATATAGTGAGATTAAAACCAAGGGTAAATAATTAAAAAATAAAGAATCTTCCGTTACACACTTATAATGTGACGAAGATAAAATAAGATTCTACGGAATGATATTAGTTGTAAATTGTGAAACCGAACCTGTGACCCATAAATATATCATTGCCAAGACCTTAACTGAATAAATTAGTGTTTTAGTAAAAAGGAAGATATTGTTGGAAAAATATTGAAACCAGAGAGAAGACGTTAATTTTACTGTTGGATTTTATACAAATTAAAGGCAGATACGAGACGAAATGATACAGAAAAACAATGGAAATAACTAGAAGAAGGAATTTTGTAATCGATGGCACAAAAAAACTTGAATTCCAGGAGCGAAGGATCAAGAAATAAGCTCGTAAAAAAAACTCCAAGATTGGTGAGATCTCTCCAATTATCTACCAAGATATTTGAAAACATTTTAAGATCGAGTCACAGCGATATACTATCACAAAAACAATAAAAACTTTATAATTGTAAATTCTAATTGTACACAAATAATTATTAGTATTAAGAGTTTCTTTCTCAATTGCTCATTTGTTCTTTTCTATGATCCAAAGACACAACATACATCAACAACACCTAATTACCAAACATTATTTATAAATATTATGTTTTAGGATATGTTTACGACTTATGTACTATACTTTGACATGACTTATACATGAACCCTGAGATTGAGATTTTTCATGGTCTACAACAGAAAGGAGTTTCTAAAAGAGTAAATAAAAATAGTTGAATTTTAAACAAGAAAGAATAAGTAAATTGATTATTTATTTAAAATAGAATTATACATCAAATAAGGGTAAGTTTAGGAGTTAAGACATGAACAGAGTACAAACTACATAGTACGCAAAAGGTATACACACAGGGTGATATTACATAATTGGCACACAAACGTGGGGCGTTAAAGAAAATATTTAACAGCAATAAAAGCGGTAGACAGAGTTCACGTTATATTACATAATTGACGCAACCAACGTGTGGCTTTTAAACCATATTACTTTGATATTACTATATATATATAGTATTTAAAATTTATTTTTGTGTTACCTCAAGATGTTATTTTTCCTTATTTGGAACATGTTTCGAGAGCTCCCGTGCTCTCATCCTCAGCCTTCGCGATCTTGCGTCTGGTGAAGTATATGTGTGTTGGCTGGATGCTATTAAGGTTTCTTGATACAAGAAACACACAGCCTTCGTGATCTTGCGTCTGGTGAAGTATTTGTATGTTGGCTGGACGCTATTTTCGTTTCTTGTTGGTCTCTGGTATTTTAAAGTGGTATTATTGTGTGTGATTGTGGTCTATGTATTAGTATTTTGTGTATTTTCGATGTTGAGTGGTTTGAATATTGTGTCATGTTTTGTATTGATTTGTATTTCTTCAGGTATTAGTTTGTTTTGTGTTTTATGTTTGTATATTTGTAAATTTTCCCAAATGTTCATTACGGTCCCTTTGTGTGGTATATGTTGAAGCCTTCGTGGATGAGGACACAGGCTGAGGATGAGAACACAGGAGTTCTCGAAACATGTTCCAAATAAGGGAAAAATAACATCTTGAGGTAAAATAAATATAAATTTTAAATATTTTATATATATCAAGAAACGAACTGTAGTAGAAAGTGATTGAATATATATATAAATATTCTATAACGTTAACGCCGTTTATTAGCAACATTACTTACGTTATAAAATTATGACGGGTGTAATCGTAATAATAATAACACAATGTGAAATTGTTTAGAACCATTTAAAAATTTATTAATTAAAAATTTTCAATTCTTTTGCGATTTAAACTAGCATTATTATTCGCATGTGTGTCGCCGTAGTACACATTTAGTTATTAACATATAAGTAGTACCTCGTATTACACATAGAACATAATATACTAAAATAAACATTTGTTATTATATAATATTGCTCTCGACTTGCTCATTTCATTGATAACTATTACATTATCTGATCTCTTTTTAATAATCTATTTTCTTTTTATTATTGAATATGCATTTCATTGTTTTTTTTTTAATTTACTATTTACTTTCAGATTAATTTAAATATCATTGATTAAATTATTTATCAAAATTATACTTTCATACGTTTAAACATTTCTCTAAACTAAATCCTCTGCCTGCAGGTATCAGTCCGTCGTTGGCGTCCCTTTCTAAACACGATTATTTTCACAATTATTTCGCTTGTCTTCCCAACATGCCAAGTCTTTTGCAAATTACCCGATATTCATCTTTTCGGCAATTTTTTATGTGTTCACTGTGTATAAACAGTTTTTCCCTATCTTAATTAATATAATTTTTATTTATATTTATTTTCACTATATTCGCATTTTTTATTATTTTCTCACTATATTATACACGATGTGGCGTATTTGGTTCTGTGATATTATGCACACACTCTTTACAATTTAAATAATTCATATAATTACTAGCGTTTATTTAGGGGTGACGCTTTACAGGAATCAACTGTTCTCACACACACACACGTAAAATACACGTGTACACACAGACACAGCTGAGTGGCGTGATCAAATTGTACAAGCATGAAATTTGGTTGTACCCTTTACAGTTCAGATTGAAAGCTGAATTATTATTACTAACAATATGGATTATTTATTTAATTATATTAATTATCTTAATTAATTGTGTAATGCACAGTACCCTATACATTTGTAGTGTTGCAATATATAATTAATTTTTAATTCTCTACTACATCAACTCTTTCAAAAATGACATAAATTAAGTAATATTACATTTAAATTGAACGTATTTATGTTATGTGATACCATTTATGCCGTGTATTCCAATAATCGTTAGATTAGAACAGTGTTACTAATGTAGGCTATACGTATTAGGTCTACACTTCAAACGATACAAATCAAAAATATAGATATAATACAAAAAATAAATCGAACGCATTTATAATTCATTACAGAAAAATCCATATTACTATTGTCGCTTCTGTAAAACAAACTTGAATAATTATTTTGCTACTTAAATACAAACGTACAAAATCTGTCAGTAAGTATAGACACAGCTTTTGCATTATTTGTCTCGACGTTTCGACAATATTTATTGCCATCATCAGGACCTGCGTATGTAAAATAGAGAAATAATCAAACGCATAAACAGATGAATTAACTGAGTGAATGTGTTTGTGTTGGGGGGTGTGAGACAGTGTGCATAATGAAAATAATTATATTGTTACGAATCTTTCACAATTGTTACCGGTCTCCTCTACTTCAGATATTTTATTTGACGGGCTTTTTCTACGACAGATATTTTTGTCGATATCGATTCTTCTACAGCAGATATTCAAGTAATTTGGTTATTGAACTCACCTCGTAATTTACCCAAGTCACCATGTAGGAGATCCAATCATGCTGTAGTATATTCTTGCATGTGTTTTTCCATAGCTTCAAAATGAGCTTCCGTTTTATCCTCTTCCTTCTTACATTTCTCGTCTTGCTGTTCTTCCGACTCAAGCAACAGCGGTTTTTGTCGCTTCTCTGCTTCTTCTACCTCTTGTCTGCGTCTTTTCTCTGCCTCTACTACTTCTTGTCGTCGTCGTTCCTCCGTCTGCAACAGCAGCGCCTGGAAATTTTCCATCATCTGACTGGCATCCATTTTTTACCGACTAATTACCTAGTCTTGTAGAAAGTGTCCACTGTTTCCACGGTTAACGGTTCTATCCCACTTCTGACACCATTGTTACGACGGTCTCAGTGACTGTCGTATAGTGCAGTGGAAAATAAAATAAAAACACCAATTAACTCACGGATCACAAGTTTTAATTAATCACAATTAACAATCTGAAATCAACAATTTATTCAACAAAATTATACTCGTGCAATAATTCAGTTAAATTTGTCCACACGCAATAATAATGTCAACTAATAGTCTCCCGCCCAATAATAACGTTTCACCAATAACCACTTGAACGCACTAAGTAATCGCCCGACGAAAACTGAAAACTAAGCGGCAGCTGTTGTGTATTTATACCCTGCAGGGTTCCGTTATATGCGTCCTTAACAAGCACTCGAAAACTCTAGAGGATATTTCAGTGCAGCCTTGGCAGAAATACCCAAGTGCTGAGCTAAGCGAGAAACGCGTACCATTTTACCAGAACGTTCCGTATTGCGTAACAATATTCTTACATATTTTTTTACTTAAATAGATAAACATTATATTTCAAAAGCAGTAGGCCTACTAATACAGTATTACAATTTAATATATTTATGACATAATAATCGCATAAACTATATTACTACGAGGATTGTTCAATAGTAACAAGTTTCATCTGCGCAGCCGTCACTTCGTCGCCATGGCAACGGAATACATTTGTTTATATTGTCTGTTTAAGTACTAGTCTGTCAAAAATATTACCTGTTTGCTCTTTTCTAAGCGGTGACTGGGTTGAAAAATGGCATCTATGATAGAAAATCTGTCCAAAGATAATCTGCGTGCTTTTTCAGCTTTTGGCCGCTGAGGGGCGTAAGCCAATGGAAATTTATACAAGAATGGAAGCTCTATGTGTAACTATAGTTATTCTCATACGGTTGAATGGTGCAATAAATTTTGACAAGGAAGAGAATCCAGTAAAGATTTGGCCCGTCCCGGACCTGCACGTGTTGCAGCATCAGAAAATGTGAGACAGCTGGAAACTGCTTTACGCGCAAATAGACGTATCAAAGTTAGAGAACTTTCTCAAATGTTGAGCATCAGCGTGGGAACTGTTCATTCCATAATTCATAGTCTTGGCTATCACAAATTTGCTGCTCGGTAGATTCCACGACTGCTTACTGATGAGCAGAAAAATTTGCGTTATCACTACAGCATTTGATGCGCTATCAACAAAAAGATAATACTTTTCTACACCAAATTGTTGTCGGTGATGAGTCTTGGTGTTATCACTACGAACCAGAATACAAACGTCAGAGCATGCACAATCTCCGAAGGCGAAAAAATGTCGGTCCCAACCTTCGGCAGGAAAAGTAATGGTGACCCTAATTTTTGTATAATTAGGGTGTGCTGATCTTAGATTTATGGAACCTGGAGTCAACATCAACGCTGAGCGATATGCAGAGACTTTAAAACCGTCACGGGTCAGTGCCAAGAATAAACCTCCCGAGAAGCTCACAAATGGTGTCATTATTCTGCATGATAATGCTCGACCCCATGTAGCCCAGACGATTCAAGATCTGCTAGGTCGTATGAAGTGGAAAGTCTTACATCTACCTTACAGTCCCTACTTGTCCCCGTGCGATTATCATGTTTTCGGCCCATTAAAGAAATCACTAAAAGGACGGCGGTTCAAATCGGACGCTGAGGTGGAGTTTGCTGTTAACGAACGGTTCCGCAAACAGCCGCAAGAAATTTACCAGCAGGGAATCTACGGATTAGTGCTACAGTGGGACTCATGCCTTAATGTTAATAGAGACTTCTTTTAAAATCGTTGAATAAAAAATGCTTCACAGCCTCCTAAACCTGTTTCTGTTGAACAATCCTAATATTTTATAACTGCGCTTATAATATACGTGTTATATAGCCAATATCAGCCAGAAGTTTAGTTTTGGGTCACAAGACAGGATTATCATAAACGGCCGTTAATAGCTGATGAACCGAGTTAAATACGTGACAGAACCGGACGGGCTGTGTGACATCCATCGCTGGTTCCTCACGTTTTGCTACACACATATCACAACAGAGGTATCAGCGGTACATCTATAAATTTCATTAAAATATTTATTTTCTATTTCGTACGTTTACTTAAACTGACACTAGTAGTATATTTTACTCTGACTGATCTGATTACCATATTTCTCTCTAAGTTTCATTCATACACACAAACATAAACGTATTTGTGAAAAATGTTTAAGATAGTAACGAATAAACAAATTTACTTTACGAAAGTAGAGATGAAACTGGTAAAGGCTGTCTGGAAAGAAGAAAGGATGATAGTGGAGAAACGCTGAAAAGGCGAGAAAGGAGAAAAGCGAATAAAAGAGGTTTTATTTCTTTATGAAGACCATAGCATCTCAATGGCGAAAAATAAACTGATCTCTTCATCGTTTAGAGTATTTTTGTCTTCATTTTTATTCATAAAACACACTACTTTTAGCAAAATTAACAGTCATCATTAGTCACAGTCTCCTTTTCTTATTCGTCTGACGAGGTTTTTCCTACAGAAAGATAATAATTGACAACTGTCTCAACACAGATGGTTAGTTGTTATTTATTTGTTTCTTCTTTTATAAGTGTTAAGAGACAAAAGCATAAATGTTATATCAAATCAATTTGATCAAAATAAGAAAAAATGTAAAGGTTATTTATTTTGCACACAGAGTTTATAAAAAACTTAAACTACTATTAAAATCAAATCATTCAATTGAATATAACTGTTGTTTTTTAAGAAAAATATTCTTTATATATTTAAGTATATAACCATAATTTTCCAGATTGATGGACAGTAAAGATAATTACTTTTTTCTTTAAAATATTACAAACATAGAAAATCTTAAAACGTTTAGAACGAATTATTCTATAGATGTTACACACGCCAGCCTTTTGATACAGTTACTTGTTGCACAGACAAGGAACTGCCTAGAAACTCTGCTGCCAAATTTGGATTTTCATAAAATAAAGTTGCAAAGTTTTTTCAGCTATTAGGTTCTAATATAATTTTAAACAATTACATCATATTAGTAATTATTAATATCGATGTTATTCACACGCGCGCGCGTGCACACACATACATGTTTCATTTACGTGTTTAAACTGACACTGACATACTGTACATACTGTACCTTGTACAGTATATTGTTAACCCGAATGCAACATAAACAGCATACGCAGACTACGTCGTAACGTTTATCACTTATTTGTTACTTGGCAGACAAACGCCAGTTCAGAGCCAGCCGGCAAGACTAGTTGGATATAGTTTGTTCTCGATGCTGCCCGATTATTCTTCACACGTCCGGAAGGTTCTAGAAGCCATACTCGAACGTTGCTGAGTGTAAAAACTCATCTTGTGGACACCTGCCAGCAGGTTAAGCGTTTTCGCTAATTAAAGCGACCCCACTGCGTTATAGAAGACTGCCGCGATACTGTTGTACGTTGATTATAAAATCATTAGAGGGAAATATTTAATGAAAGTGTCGAGTGTTTCACCGTTGGTGTTCCACATTAGTGACTTTATTTAAATTAGTGACTTTTACTTTTTTATTATATAAAAATTACTACTTTGCATATGCACGAATATATAAAAAAGGATAAAATATTTAAAACGTATAAAATGGGGTATTTAATATATAGTTTTTATTATTTATATATGTATATACCTTGGAGTGACATTAACAAAAGATGGTACAAAAATGGAAATATCAACGACAAAATAAAGCAAGGGAATATAGTAATAGGATAGCTGAATGTTGTGTTTTGGAGTGGGAAACCCCACAAAACAAAGAGCTCTGCAATTTAAAGGCTCCAAACAATAGAGATGGACTTCTGGAGAAGGGTCTTGCGGGGTTTCCAGGCTCCAGTACATTATAAATGTAGAAATCGGGAGACAAGTTTGTGATAGACAAACATTTTTTGGCACCATAAATGTAAGTGCGTCATATGGTATGGCCAATTGGAACGAATACCTGATGATCGTGGGCCCATCAAGTGTTGAACTGGGTTCCAACTAGAAGATAGAAACAGGGTAGTCCAACAATATTGTGGTAAAAAGACATATATGATGAGATGGAGGAATCAGGCCTGCAACGAGGAAATTGAAACGACGGAAGCCTCTGGCGTTCAGGATAGCATAAATGGCAATAGTTGTAGGCCTACAAGCACTTTCATTATTGGCTGTGATAGTGAGTATTTTGAGTAAGTCTATTGAAAAGTGTATATCTAAGAATACTATCCTTCTAAATTTCAAATACGATTGTTTGATTTGTAATATGCTAACTTTAATGTAAACTGTGAGTATCGATTTCTCTGACGGTCAACAATTGATTCAGCTGATGTATACTATCGACGCGATCCTCGTAACAGGATATTATTTGAAAGTTTAGTACTTACCAAGAAAGGTACATATTGTAGCATGACAGATTATCCACTTAATAATGAATGAAATATGATCATAAATAAATGTCAATTAAAATAACTGTCAAGGAAAATCCAAATGAAAACAAATAAGTATCACAATAAAATACAATCATAACTGGAAGAAATAAAAATAAAGAAAAAACAACTATGCAACAAATATGTGTAATGAAAAATAAACCCAAAAAACTAAAATAAAGTAAGGAAATACCCAGGTAGGATAGGAGTAAGTAAGGAAAATACCCAGAACAAACCAACGTACACAATAAAACTATATTGTAGTGAAGAAACAAAGAATGAGTATCAGTAAGTAAGGCAAAACCCAGAAAAAACCGACACCCCTAAAATAAAGACTGTTTTTCAAGAAACAAGATAGGATATGAATAAGGAAGTAAATACCCTGAACCAACCGAAATACCTAATAAAAAGGGAATGATTTTGAAGAAACAAGGTAGTAGGATAAGAAGAATACAAGAACTACCCAAAAGAAACCCAGTAAGAAAAAAATAAAAACCCCAAAAGAGATTAAATGTCACAAACGAAAGTATAACACCCAAAACAGAAACTAATGTAAAGTAGATGTAAACAAAAGTGTTTAGAGGTATAAGTAAAAGTGCACCCATGAAAGTTATTTTATAATGAATAAAAACAAATCTTAAGAATCCTCTATAAATAAAATTCTTGATAATATAAAACTATAAAACTGATTAGTGATAGTATCAAGAAATAACAGGGGACCAGTGCAAGTTATTTTATTATAGTAGATAAACTTCAATAAAGTCTATGATATGCTTAGACTAAGTAAAAGTGTACCTTTGAACAACTTTCAAGTTTTAATTTAACTTCATAAATACTATTTGATAGAATAGTATTAGGAAAATCAAATACTAATGTTTCTAAGAAAGTGCCACTCTTTATCTAACAACATTCACTAAAATGAGAAAGATAAATAGAGAGCTGGTAGTTAATAAGTGAAGTGACAAGGTATACATCCCTAATATAAAATAAAAACAGATAAGACTGCACAAAAGTAATTTTAAGAAAAGTTAAAAAATGAAGGAACAGATGTGTTATGTTTCTAGTAAAATCAATGAACTCTATACCTAAATGTTGGAAATAGAGTGTAATGTTTTATAATTCTAAAATATTTATTATGTTTAATAGTGTTAATCAAGGATGAAATGTCTGAGTGTGGATACCATTCTTTTATTATAAAATATTTATTATGTGTTACTAGTAATAATCAAGACTAAAATGTCTGAGTTTAAATACCACTTTTTTAATGTCAAATATTTGTTATGTATTAATAGTATGAATTCAATACTAAATGTCCTTGTAGTAAAGTAAGGAATTGTTAATTAATATTGTAGTAGAATAGAAGGTCAGAAGGGGTATAAACAAGCTGTATTATTCAAAAACTTTATATGTAAAAACAGATAAAATCTAGGCCAAATGGTAAATCTAACTACATTATAATTGATGGATCAAGTCCAGTAAACTAGTTAAACTGATGAAATTTATGTAAGGTAAATCAGTCACAGAGTAATATAATGTAAATTATACTTTAGAAAGATATTGTAAAAAGATAGGAAGAATAATTGGAAAAATGCAAATGTAATAACTGAAAATTCAAAGGGGGGAGTCACAAATTAATGAATAATATTTAAAAAGATAACCAATTAATAAAATTACAAGAAATTAAGGGAAGATAAACATTTTATGTCAGTCTGAGATTTAGTACAATCATAAATATAACATATAAAATGGCAAACATTTTGAGAAGAACAGGAAGTAATTTTTAAAGCCTACTTTTTAAAAAATGAAGTAAATATAGCATTTTAGATAAAAAACTTTGTAAAAATATCTTATTTGGTATCAGATCAAGCAGAAAGAACTAAAGAAAGAGATATTATGTATTTAGTATTTAATAAAATTAAATAATAGCAACAATATATTCAGTAATATAATGTAAATTTCATACATGTAACGGAAGCGAAAAAGATTTAAAACAATGTATTCCTAATATTAAATTGGCTAAGACGTTTTCAGATGACGAAGGAAGTTAGAACAGTTGATTATTAGACTTTGTCGAGCACACTTGAACGAGATTTTGCTTATTATTTTTTATTAACCTACATAGCAGACAAGTATTGCGTTCGTTCAGTAAGCCTAGTTTACAGTGAAAATCATCAATTTCTAAAAACTGAACTTAAACTTTAAATTCAGTGAGAACAACTAATACAACCATTAAACTAAAGTAATACAGAACAGTAAATGAGTGAAATAATTAATTAAACATATAAAGCCAATAATTCTTAATAACGAGACGAGCAGTGCAATTTTCGACCTTATTGACCAAAGGGAAATATAGCATTATCCAACACATATTATCGAAGTGAATAACAAAACACTGAACCAGGACCACTCCACTAACACCAGAAGGAATAATCACAACTGCTGAGGCGAGGAAACTTCAGCCATCTTGACTCCCACAATTCAAAGCGAGCGTTGCCAATATAGTCGTCAAGACGTCGATGGTTCGAAATTTTGCTTTGATAAATATTATATATTAAATTATAACTTTGTAATTTTTAATTCTTAAGCTATTTACTTGTAAGTGTTATACTTTCCTGACCTTACCCTTCTCTGACTATATAATATAACCGTTCAAAGAACCTGATAATTAATATTAAATACAGATGTAAAAATAATCGACAGCCCTGAGAAACGAGTCGATACTACTGTTGAATAATCGATTAACACTCGATATATAATAAAAATTGTTAATAAATCTGGAATTTCTGCAAATTGGTTTCTGTTTATTTATAAAATTAATAAATAGAAATAAAATAAAATAAAATTGAGATCACGGACTATCCAAAAGGCGGCCTTTAACAAAGTGGAAGGAGAATACACAATTAAGAAGAAGAACCGTCAATCGATTAGGGCCGGAGATAATACAATTAACGCAGAAATTAATTCAAAAAACTCAAAGTGATACAGTACACAGAAACAGAAATAAAATATTTACATTTTTACACAAAACAATTACAAAAATTATTTACTAAATCTGAACCAATAAAACAATTAAACAATATTTTTCAAAAAACAAACACACCAATTTTTGTTATTTGTTTTAACAGAAACACGAATTTTTATATTTTGTTACAAAATATACCTCTATATCTCTATATTCTAGAGACGAAATACTAAAAATAAGCAAAACAATATGCATTGTTGTCACACGTATTAAGTGCCTGGCATGGACATATTAGTCATTTGCCGGCGCGACCAACACGATATGCTCTACAACCCATCACATCTGATAATAAGCTTTTCCATTAATTTTATAATGAATTAATTAAATCGCATTACACATTGAAATATAAAGTTTAATCCACATCATCAAAGTCGTGAGACGCGAGTAATTGTGTTGACTATCGATCTATCTATTAGTTTACGTGCAAGCAGTCTGGTTTGCATAACATTATAATGTAGATTCAACTAAAACATGTCTATGACAGTGGTATTACGTTCTTATAGAATAAATACGATTCTATAATCCGTGCACGTTATTACTTTAAATAATAGAGGTAATATAGTGTGCAGCTTCACCAGGAATTCGCTAATCAGGTTTCTGCTTTGGGCTTTTGTTCTTCTCTTCACTCACTAATGACCGTAATTTGCAGTCATTGCTTAATCTCTCTCTCTCTCTCTCTCACACTCTCTCTCTCTCTCTCTCACTCTCTCTATCTCTTTCTTTTCTTCCTAAGTAAATACATAGTTTTAATATTTTTAGCTTTCACACCTACATCCACGCGATTCTATGTATTCAAATCTATTATAACATAACAAATTATATAATGTAATAAAATTTGTGGAGCCCCACGCTTTTGGAGCGCTAATTTCTATAACAACACAAACATTGATATATTGAATTTATGGATGTAATCGTAATAAGAAGGCGATGCGTTATTTAAGTTTAAAATTGTTCCATTATTTATTTTTTAATTCCATGTTCCTTAAGGAAATGGAAGTATGGTGATGGCAAAAAAAAATCGTGTTCGAGATTATTGCAGATTCTGATTGTACTACACTCAAAACATGAAAAAAAGTCGTTTTTCTAAAAGTGTCTGTGTGTGTGTCTGTCTGTGTGTCTGTGTGTGTGTCTGTGTGTCTGTAGATTTTTACTTCCATATTCCTTAAGGAATGGAAGTATGGGGATGGCAAAAAAAATCGTGTTCGAGATTATTGCAGATTCTGATTCTACTACGCTCAAAACATGAAAAAAAGTCGTTTTCCGAAATGTGTGTGTGTGTGTGTGTGTGTGTGTGTGTGTGTGTGTGTGTGTGTGTGTGTGTGTGTGTGTGTGTGTGTGTGTGTGTGTGTGTGTGTGTGTGTGTGTGTGTGTGTAGATTTTTTACTTCCATATTCCTTAAGGAATGGAAGTATGGTGATGGCAAAAAAAATCGTGTTCGAGATTATTGCAGATTCTGATTCTACTACACTCAAAACATGAAAAAAGGCGTTTTCCGAAAAGTGTCTGTGTGTGTGTCTGTCTGTGTGTGTGTGTGTGTGTGTGTCTGTGTCTGTAGATTTTTTTTTATGGCAAACGATAACTGCCGCAAATTCAAACAGAATCAAATAATTTTTTGCATACAGCCCTGATTTGTAGATTACTCACGACCTATTGTTTTTGGTGAAGATCGGTTGAGGGAAAGGGGTAGTTTACCGGCAACGGTTTTTTTTATCAAGGGAAATTTTTTTTTTTTGCAAACGATAACAGCCGCAAATTCAAACAGAATCAAATAATGTTTCGTATACAGCCCTGAATTGTAGAGTTCTCAAGACCTATGGTTTTCGGTGAAGATCGGTTAAGGGAAAGGGGTAGTTTACCGGTAACGTTTTATGTTTTAACAAGTGTATTTTATATGGCAGACGATAACAGCCGCAAATTCAAACAGAATCAAAAGATTATTTGTATACAGCCCTAAATTGCAGAGTTCTCAAGACCTATTGTTTTTGGTGAAGATCGGTTAAGGGAAAGGGGTAGTTTACCTGCAGCGTTTTTTTATCAAGGGTATTTTCTATGGCAAACGATAACAGCCGCAAATTCAAACAGAATCAAATAATGTTTTGCATACAGCCCTGATTTGTAGAGTACTCAAGACCTATAGTTTTTGGTGAAGATCGGTTAAGGGGAAGGGGTAGTTTACCGGCAACGTTTTTTTATCAAGCGTATTTTCTATGACGAACGGTAACAGCCGCAAATTCAAACAGAATCAAATACTTTTTTGCATACGTCCCTGAATTGTAGAGGTCTCAATGACTTTCGATTTTGGTGAAGATCGGTTAAGGGGAAGGGGTAGTTTACCTGCAACCTTTTACGTTTTAACAAGAGTAAAGTACTTG
This sequence comes from Magicicada septendecula, assembly GCA_034769895.1. Lineage (NCBI taxonomy): Eukaryota > Metazoa > Arthropoda > Insecta > Hemiptera > Cicadidae > Magicicada > Magicicada septendecula. Next base: position 314,695,212 of record CM068371.1, read on the forward strand.
AAAATTTATTTAAACTTTTTGAAACAATGGTAATTGTTAAAAATAAAATAATTTTGTTGCCAGGCAATAAAATTATATTTTTTACTTCCATGTTCCTTAAGGAAATGGAAGTATGGTGATGGCAAAAAAAATCGTGTTCGAGATTATTGCAGATTCTGATTGTACTACACTCAAAACATGAAAAAAAGTCGTTTTTCGAAAAGTGTCTGTGTGTGTGTCTGTGTGTCTGTCTGTGTGTGTGTCTGTAGATTTTTTTTCTATGGCAAACGATAACAGCCGCAAATTCAAACACAATAAAATAATTTTTTGCATACAGCCCTGATTTGTAGAGTACTCACGACGTATTGTTTTTGGTGAAGATCGGTTAAGGGAAAGGGGTAGTTTACCTGCAACAGTTTTTTTTATCAAGGGTAATTTTGTTTGTTTGGCAAACGATAACAGCCGCAAATTCAAACAGAATCAAATAATGTTTCGCATACACTCCTGAATTGTAGAGGTCTCACGATCTGTTGATTTTGGTAAAGATCGGTTAAGGGAAAGGGGTAGTTTACCTGCACCGTTTTATGTTTTAACAAGGGTATTTCCTATGGCAAACGATAAAAGCCGCAAATTCAAACATAATCAAATAATGTTTTGCATACTGCCCTGAATTGTAGAGTTATCAAGACCTTTTGTTTTTGGTGAAGATCGGTTAAGGGATAGGGGTAGTTTACCTGCAACATTTTATGTTTTAAAAGGGTATTTTCTATGGCAAACGATAAGAGCCGCAAATTCAAACAGAATCAAATACGTTTTTGAATACAGCCCTGATTTCTTGAGTACTAAAGACCTATTGTTTTTGGTGAAGATCGTTTAAGGGAAAGGGGTAGTTTACCAGCAACATTTTATGTTGTAACAAGAGAAATGTTTACATGGCGAACGATAACTGCCGCACATTCAAACAGAATTAAATATTTTTTTGCATGCTTCCCTGAATTGTAGAGGACGGAAGGTCTGTTGATTTTGGAGAACATCGGTTAAGAGAAAGGGGTAGTTTACCGGGAACATTTTATGATTTAACAAGATTAAAGTACTTAATTTTTATAAATAAAGTATCCTGATAAGAAGCTCATAGTAATCCACTGTAGAAACGCAGATGAAATATCTATAAATGAAGAAGTTTGGTGAAGGGGTGGGGGTAATTTTCTATTATTAAAAATTATAGTTGAAAATGGAGGTGAGAATTTTTTATATGTGTACTACGTTATCGGCAACAAAGAAGTAGTTTTTTGTTAACACTGCTTCCCGCGCTGTTTAGCCGTAGTCCAATATTTTCTGCAAAACCAGACTTTTCGGCAGTGGCATCGACTGCCATCATCAGTGAAAATCGAGTGTGAAAACGTGAGCTGGTATACGTTAGTGCCCACAGTACTGTGGTTAATGCTGAAGCAATAAGTAGAAAGACGTAGTTTCTATGGAAATATTTCATTTCGAATATGATTTTAAATATAAATCTTAGAACATGGAAGTCATGTATGGTTCTCCATACCGATATTTTCATTTTAATGTAATATAATATTTTTCATTTAATACAGCAATAAAAAGGCAGGTAAGACACAGCCTGGCTGTTTGGCTGAAAATGATTTTAAATATAAATCTTAGAATATGGAAGTCATGTATGGTTCTCCATACCGATATTTTTCTATGGCAAACGATAACTGCCGCAAATTCAAACAGAATCAAATAATTTTTTGCATACAGCGCTGATTTGTAGAGTACTCACGACCTATTGTTTTTGGTGAAGATCGGTTGAGGGAAAGGGGTAGTTTACCGGCAACGGTTTTTTTTATCAAGGGAAATTTTTTTTTTTTTGCAAACGATAACAGCCGCAAATTCAAACAGAATTAAATAATGTTTCGTATACAGCCCTGAATTGTAGAGTTCTCACGACCTATTGTTTTTGGTGAAGATCGGTTAAGGGAAAGGGGTAGTTTACCGGTAACGTTTTATGTTTTAACAAGGGTATTTCCTATGGCAAACGATAACTGCCGCAAATTCAAACAGAATCAAATAATTTTTTGCATACAGCCCTGATTTGCAGAGTACTCACGACCTATTGTTTTTGGTGAAGATCGGTTGAGGGAAAGGGGTAGTTTACCGGCAACGGTTTTTTTTATCAAGGGAAATTTTTTTTTTGGCAAACGATAACAGCCGCAAATTCAAACAGAATCAAATAATGTTTCGCATACAGCCCTAAATTGTAGGGTTCTCAAGATCTGTTGATTTCGGTACAGATCGGTTAAGGGAAAGGGGTAGTTTACCTGCAACGTTTTATGTTTTAACAAGGGTATTTCTTATGGCAAACGATAACAGCCGCAAATTCAAACATAATCAAATAATGTTTTGCATACTGCCCTCAATTGTAGAGTTCTCAAGACCTCTTGGTTTTGGTGAAGATTGGTTGAGGGAAAGGGGTAGTTTACCAGCAACGTTTTATGTTTGAAAAGGGTATTTCCTATGGCAAACAATAAGAGCCGCAAATTCAAACAGAATCAAATAAGTTTTTGCATACAGCCCTGATTTCTTGAGTACTAAAGACCTATTGTTTTTAGTGAAGATCGTTTGAGGTGAAGGGGTAGTTTACCGGCCACGTTTTTGTTTTATCAAGGGTATTTTGTATGACAAACTATAACAGCCGCAAATTCAAACAAAATCATATAATATTTTACATACAACCCTGAATTGTAGAGTTCTCAAGACCTGTCGTTTTTGGTGAAGATCGGTTAAGGGAAAGGGGTAGTTTACCAGCAACGGTTTTTTATCAAGGGTAATTACTTCCATATTCCTTAAGGAATGGAAGTATGGTGATGGCAAAAAAAATCGTGTTCGAGATTATTGCAGATTCTGATTCTACTACACTCAAAACATGAAAAAAAAACGTTTTCCGAAAAGTGTCTGTGTGTGTGTGTGTGTCTGTCTATCTGTGTGTCTGTCTGTCTGTAGATTTTTTTCTATGGCAAACGATAACTGCCGCAAATTCAAACAGAATCAAATAATTTTTTGCATACAGCGCTGATTTGTAGAGTACTCACGACCTATTGTTTTTGGTGAAGATCGGTTGAGGGAAAGGGGTAGTTTACCGGCAACGGTTTTTTTTATCAAGGGAAATTTTTTTTTTTTGCAAACGATAACAGCCGCAAATTCAAACAGAATTAAATAATGTTTCGTATACAGCCCTGAATTGTAGAGTTCTCACGACCTATTGTTTTTGGTGAAGATCGGTTAAGGGAAAGGGGTAGTTTACCGGTAACGTTTTATGTTTTAACAAGGGTATTTCCTATGGCAAACGATAACTGCCGCAAATTCAAACAGAATCAAATAATTTTTTGCATACAGCCCTGATTTGCAGAGTACTCACGACCTATTGTTTTTGGTGAAGATCGGTTGAGGGAAAGGGGTAGTTTACCGGCAACGGTTTTTTTTATCAAGGGAAATTTTTTTTTTGGCAAACGATAACAGCCGCAAATTCAAACAGAATCAAATAATGTTTCGCATACAGCCCTAAATTGTAGGGTTCTCAAGATCTGTTGATTTCGGTACAGATCGGTTAAGGGAAAGGGGTAGTTTACCAGCAACGTTTTATGTTTTAACAAGGGTATTTCTTATGGCAAACGATAACAGCCGCAAATTCAAACATAATCAAATAATGTTTTGCATACTGCCCTCAATTGTAGAGTTCTCAAGACCTCTTGGTTTTGGTGAAGATTGGTTGAGGGAAAGGGGTAGTTTACCAGCAACGTTTTATGTTTGAAAAGGGTATTTCCTATGGCAAACAATAAGAGCCGCAAATTCAAACAGAATCAAATAAGTTTTTGCATACAGCCCTGATTTCTTGAGTACTAAAGACCTATTGTTTTTAGTGAAGATCGTTTGAGGTGAAGGGGTAGTTTACCGGCCACGTTTTTGTTTTATCAAGGGTATTTTGTATGGCAAACTATAACAGCCGCAAATTCAAACAAAATCATATAATATTTTACATACGACCCTGAATTGTAGAGTTCTCAAGACCTGTCGTTTTTGGTGAAGATCGGTTAAGGGAAAGGGGTAGTTTACCAGCAACGGTTTTTTATCAAGGGTAATTACTTCCATATTCCTTAAGGAATGGAAGTATGGTGATGGCAAAAAAAATCGTGTTCGAGATTATTGCAGATTCTGATTCTACTACACTCAAAACATGAAAAAAAAACGTTTTCCGAAAAGTGTCTGTGTGTGTGTGTGTGTCTGTCTATCTGTGTGTCTGTCTGTCTGTAGATTTTTTTCTATGGCAAACGATAACTGCCGCAAATTCAAACAGAATCAAATAATTTTTTGCATGCAGCCCTGATTTGCAGAGTACTCGCGACCTATTGTTTTTGGTGAAGATCGGGTGAGGGAAAGGGGTAGTTTACCGGCAACGGTTTTTTTTTAGCAAGCGTAATTTTGTTTGTTTGGCAAACGATAACAGCCGCAAATTCAAACACAATCAAATAATGTTTCGCATGCAGCCCTGATTTATAGAGTTCTCAAGATCTGTTGATTTTGGTGAAGATCGGTTAAGGGAAAGGGGTAGCTTACCTGTAACGTTTTATGTTTTAACAAGGGTATTTCCTATGGCAAACGATAACAGCCGCAAATTCAAACAGAATCAAAAGATTATTTGCATACAGCCCTAAATTGTAAAGTTCTCAAGACCTATTGTTTTTGGTGAAGTTCGGTTGAGGGAAAGGGGTAGTTTACCAGCAACGTTTTTTTAACAAGGGTATTTTTTTTGGCAAACGATAACAGCCGCAAATTCAAACAGAATCAAATAATGTTTTGCATACAGTCCTGATTTGTAGAGTACTCAAGACCTAATGTTTTTGGTGAAGATCGGTTGAGGGGAAGGGGTAGTTTACGGGCAACGTTTTTTTAACAAGGGTATTTTTTTGGCAAACGATAACAGCCGCAAATTCAAACAGAATCAAATACTTTTTTGCATACAGCTCTGAGTTGTAGAGTTCTCAAGACTTATTGTTTTTGGTGAAGATCGGTTTAGGGAAAGGGGTAGTTTACCTACAACGTTTTTTTAACAAGGGTATTTTCTATGGCAAACGATAACAGCCGGAAATTCAAACAGAATCAAATAATTTTCTGCATACAGCCCTGTCTTGTAGAGTACTCAAGACCTGTTGTTTTTGGTGAAGATCGGTTGAGGGGAAGGGGTAGTTTACCTGCAACGTTTTTTATCAAGGGTATTTTCTATGGCAAACGATAACTGCCGCAAATTCAAACAGAATCAAATATTTTTTTGCATACTTCAGTGAATTGTAGAGGACTCAAGGCCTTTAGATTTTGGTGAAGATCGGTTAAGGTGAAGGGGTAGTTTACCTGCAACCTTTTACGTTTTAACAAGAGTAAAGTACTTGAAAATTCATTTCAACTTTTTCAAACAATGGTAATTGTTGAAAATAAAATAATTTTGTTGCCAGGCAATCTGAAAAGATTATACGATAGTTTATGAAATGGTTAATAATACGTCAGTGGAAGGTGTAATGAGAAATTAGCAGAAATGGAAACCTGGGGAATGTTAACTGTTCTGTAGATACAATTTTGTCAGAATGTTTGGAAATGATCATCAACATTGAAGAAAAAGTAAGCATATTAAGAAACATATGTAAGTACTTATTATAAAAAAATAATGTTTGTTTTTTGATAAAGTCATTTTGATTATAAAATATAAATATTTACAACAAGAAAAGAATTTTCAGTTTTCAAAATTTAAATATATTTTTATAAAACAATGGGTTCTTCATTGAGGTGGGGACCATGTCACTCACTCCATCTCAAGCTTCCTCTCCCATTTTGCAGAAAAAGAGGACCCTATCAAGGCTGATACTTTGACGACAGTGACAGGGCTTTCCACCAAATTCAGCAGAGTGACAGGTAGGCCCAACTCTGATTGGCTACCCCCCTAATGATTGGCTCTTGATTGGCTCTGATTTCCCCAGCGTTAGTAGGTTCTATGAAAATATTTTATTTCAAAAATGATTTTAAATATAAATCTTAGATATGTTTTATAAATCTCATGTTTTATGTTTTAACATGGGTAATTTTTTATATGACGAACCATAACTGCCGTAAATTCAAACAGAATCAAATAATTTTTTACATATGTGCCTGAGCTATAGAGAACTCAATGTCTGTTGATTTTGGTGAAGATCGGTTACGGGGAAAGGGCAGTTTACCGGAAACATTTTTTGTTGTAACATGAGTAAAGTACTTAATTTTGATAAAGTATCCTGATAAGATCTTAATAATCCACTGTAGAAACGTAGATGAAATACCTATAAATGAAGAGGCTAGTTGAACGGGCTGGGGGTAATTTTCTATAAATCAAAATTATAGTTGAAGGGAGAGGGGGTAATATTTTTTATATGTGTACTACGTTATTGGCAAGAAAGAAGTATTTTTTGTTAAAATTCCTTCCCTGGCTGTTTGGCTGAAAATGATTTTAAATATAAATCTTAGAATATGGAAGTCATGTATGGTTCTCCATACCGATATTTTTACTTCCATATTCCTTAAGGAATGGAAGTATGGGGATGGCAAAAAAAATCGTGTTCGAGATTATTGCAGATTCTGATTCTACTACACTCAAAACATGAAAAAAGTCGTTTTCCGAAAAGTGTCTGTGTGTCTGTCTGTCTGTCTGTCTGTCTGTCTGTCTGTCTGTCTGTCTGTCTGTGTGTCTGTAGATTTTTTTTCTATGGCAAACGATAACAGCCGCAAATTCAAACAGAATCAAATAATTTTTAGCAAACAGCCCTGATTTGTAGAGTACTCGCGACCTATTGTTTTTGGTGAAGATCGGTTGAGGGAAAGGGGTAGTTTACCGGCAACGGTTTTTTTTTATCAAGGGTAATTTTGTTTGTTTGGCAAACGATAACAGCCGCAAATTCCAACAGAATCAAATAATGTTTCGCATACAGCCCTGAATTGTAGAGTTCTCACGATCTGTTGATTTTGGTACAGGTCGGTTAAGGGAAAGGGGTAGTTTACCTGTACCGTTTTATGTTTTAACAATGGTATTTACTATGGCAAACGATAACAGCCGCAAATTCAAACATAATCAAATAATGTTTTGCATACTGCCCTAAAATGTAGAGTTCTCAAGATCTTTTGTTTTTGGTGAAGATCGGTTAATGGAAAGGGGTAGTTTACCAACAACGTTTTTTTAACAAGGGTATTTTCTATGGCAAACGATAACAGCCGCAAATTCAAACAGAATCAAATAATTTTCTGCATACAGCCCTGATTTATAGAGTACTCTAGACCTGTTGTTTTTGGTGAAGATCGGTTGAGGGAAAGGGGTAGTTTACCTGCAACGTTTTTTTAACAAGGGTATTTTCTATGGCAAACGATAACAGCCGCAAATTCAAACAGAATCAAATAATGTTTTGCATACAGTCCTGATTTGTAGAGTACTCAAGACCTAATGTTTTTGGTGAAGATCGGTTTAGGGGAAGGGGTAGTTTACTTGCAACGTTTTTTATGAAGCGTATTTTCTATGGCAAACGATAACTGCCGCAAATTCAAACAGAATCAAATAATTTTTTGCATACAGCCCTGATTTGTAGAGTACTCGCGACCTATTGTTTTTGGTGAAGATCGGTTGAGGGGAAGGTTTAGTTTACCGGCAACGGTTTTTTTTTATCAAGGGAAATTTTTTTTTTTTGGCAAACGATAACAGCCGCAAATTCAAACAGGATCAAATAATGTTTCGCATACAGCTCTGAGTTGTAGAGTTCTCAAGACTTATTGTTTTTGGTGAAGATCGGTTTAGGGAAAGGGGTAGTTTACCTACAACTTTTTTTTAACAAGGGTATTTTCTATGGCAAACGATAAAATCCGCAAATTCAAACAGAATCAAATAATTTTCTGCATACAGCCCTGATTTGTAGAGTAGTCAAGACCTATTGTTTTTGGTGAAGATCGGTTGAGGGGAAGGGGTAGTTTACCTGCAACGTTTTTTATCAAGCGTATTTTCTATGGCAAACGATAACTGCCGCAAATTCAAACAGAATCAAATATTTTTTTGCATACGTCAGTGAATTGTAGAGGACTCAAGGCCTTTAGATTTTGGTGAAGATCGGTTAAGGGGAAGGGGTAGTTTACCTGCAACCTTTTACGTTTTAACAAGAGTAAAGTACTTGAAAATTCATTTCAACTTTTTCAAACAATGGTAATTGTTGAAAATAAAATAATTTTGTTGCCAGGCAATCTGAAAAGATTATACGATAGTTTATGAAATGGTTAATAATACGTCAGTGGAAGGTGTAATGAGAAATTAGCAGAAATGGAAACCTGGGGAATGTTAACTGTTCTGTAGATACAATTTTGTCAGAATGTTTGGAAATGATCATCAACATTGAAGAAAAAGTAAGCATATTAAGAAACATATGTAAGTACTTATTATAAAAAAATAATGTTTGTTTTTTGATAAAGTCATTTTGATTATAAAATATAAATATTTACAACAAGAAAAGAATTTTCAGTTTTCAAAATTTAAATATATTTTTATAAAACAATGGGTTCTTCATTGAGGTGGGGACCATGTCACTCACTCCATCTCAAGCTTCCTCTCCCATTTTGCAGAAAAAGAGGACCCTATCAAGGCTGATACTTTGACGACAGTGACAGGGCTTTCCACCAAATTCAGCAGAGTGACAGGTAGGCCCAACTCTGATTGGCTACCCCCCTAATGATTGGCTCTTGATTGGCTCTGATTTCCCCAGCGTTAGTAGGTTCTATGAAAATATTTTATTTCAAAAATGATTTTAAATATAAATCTTAGATATGTTTTATAAATCTCATGTTTTATGTTTTAACATGGGTAATTTTTTATATGACGAACCATAACTGCCGTAAATTCAAACAGAATCAAATAATTTTTTACATATGTGCCTGAGCTATAGAGAACTCAATGTCTGTTGATTTTGGTGAAGATCGGTTACGGGGAAAGGGCAGTTTACCGGAAACATTTTTTGTTGTAACATGAGTAAAGTACTTAATTTTGATAAAGTATCCTGATAAGATCTTAATAATCCACTGTAGAAACGTAGATGAAATACCTATAAATGAAGAGGCTAGTTGAACGGGCTGGGGGTAATTTTCTATAAATCAAAATTATAGTTGAAGGGAGAGGGGGTAATATTTTTTATATGTGTACTACGTTATTGGCAAGAAAGAAGTATTTTTTGTTAAAATTCCTTCCCTGGCTGTTTGGCTGAAAATGATTTTAAATATAAATCTTAGAATATGGAAGTCATGTATGGTTCTCCATACCGATATTTTTACTTCCATATTCCTTAAGGAATGGAAGTATGGGGATGGCAAAAAAAATCGTGTTCGAGATTATTGCAGATTCTGATTCTACTACACTCAAAACATGAAAAAAAGTCGTTTTCCGAAAAGTGTCTGTGTGTCTGTCTGTCTGTCTGTCTGTCTGTCTGTCTGTCTGTCTGTCTGTCTGTGTGTCTGTAGATTTTTTTTCTATGGCAAACGATAACAGCCGCAAATTCAAACAGAATCAAATAATTTTTAGCAAACAGCCCTGATTTGTAGAGTACTCGCGACCTATTGTTTTTGGTGAAGATCGGTTGAGGGAAAGGGGTAGTTTACCGGCAACGGTTTTTTTTTATCAAGGGTAATTTTGTTTGTTTGGCAAACGATAACAGCCGCAAATTCCAACAGAATCAAATAATGTTTCGCATACAGCCCTGAATTGTAGAGTTCTCACGATCTGTTGATTTTGGTACAGATCGGTTAAGGGAAAGGGGTAGTTTACCTGTACCGTTTTATGTTTTAACAATGGTATTTACTATGGCAAACGATAACAGCCGCAAATTCAAACATAATCAAATAATGTTTTGCATACTGCCCTAAAATGTAGAGTTCTCAAGACCTTTTGTTTTTGGTGGAGATCGGTTAATGGAAAGGGGTAGTTTACCAACAACGTTTTTTTAACAAGGGTATTTTCTATGGCAAACGATAACAGCCGCAAATTCAAACAGAATCAAATAATTTTCTGTATAGAGCCCTGATTTGTAGAGTACTAAAGACCTATTGTTTTTGGTGAAGATCGGTTGAGGGGAAGGGGTAGTTTACCGGCAACGTATTTTATCAAGCGTATTTTCTATGGCAAACGATAACCGCCGCAAATTCAAACAGAATCAAATAATTTTACTTCCATATTCCTTAAGGAATGGAAGTATGGTGTTTTGCATACAGCCCTGATTTGTAGAGTACTCGCGACCTATTGTTTTTGGTGAAGATCGGTTGAGGGGAAGGGGTAGTTTACCAGCAACGGTTTTTTTTATCAAGGGAAATTTTTTTATTTGGCAAACGATAACAGCCGCAAATTCAAACAGAATCAAATAATGTTTCGCATACAGCTCTGAGTTGTAGAGTTCTCAAGACCTATTGTTTTTGGTGAAGATCGGTTAAGGGGAAGGGGTAGTTTACCTACAACGTTTTTTTAACAAGGGTATTTTCTATGGCAAACGATAACAGCCGCAAATTCGAACAGAATCAAATAATTTTCTGCATAGAGCCCTGATTTGTAGAGTACTCAAGACCTGTTGTTTTTTGTTAAGATCGGTTGAGGGGAAGGGGTAGTTTACCAGCAACATTTTTTATCAAGCGTATTTTTTTCTATGGCAAACGATAACTGCCGCAAATTCAAACAGAATCAAATAATTTTTTGCATACAGCCCTGATTTGTAGAGTACTCGTGACCTATTGTTTTGGTGAAGATCGGTTGAGGGTAAGGGGTAGTTTACCAGCAACGGTTTTTTTTATCAAGGGAATTTTTTCTTTTCTTTAGCAAACGATAACAGCCGCAAATTGAAACAGAATCAAAAGATTATTTGCATACAGCCCTGACTTGTAGAGTACTCAAGACCTTTTGTTTTTGGTGAAGATCGGTTAAGGGGAAGGGGTAGTTTACCCGCAACGTTTTTTTATCAAGCGTATTTTCTATGGCAAACGATAACTGCCGCAAATTCAAACAGAATCAAATAATTTTTTGCATACGTCCCTGAATGGTAGAGGTCACAAGGACTTTCGATTTTGGTGAAGATCGGTTAAGGGGAAGGGGTTGTTTACCTGCAACCTTTTACGTTTTAAAAAAAGTAAAGTACTTGAAAATTTATTTAAACTTTTTCAAACAATGGTAATTGTTAAAAATAAAATAATTTTGTTGCCAAGCAATAAAATTAAAATTTTTTCATTTTAATGTACATCATGTATAAGAGAAAATATATCGCGCTTGGCAGGCGATATTAAGATTTAAATATAAATCTTAGAATATGGAAGTCATGTATGGTTCTCCATACCGATATTTACTTCCATATTCCTTAAGGAATGGAAGCATGGTGATGGCAAAAAAAATCGTGTTCGAGATTATTGCAGATTCTGATTCTACTACACTCAAAACATGAAAAAAAGTCGTTTTCCGAAAAGTGTCTGTGTGTGTGTGTGTGTGTGTGTGTGTGTGTGTGTGTGTCTGTGTGTGTGTCTGTCTGTGTGTGTCTGTCTGTAGATTTTTTTTCTATGGCAAACGATAACTGCCGCAAATTCAAACAGAATCAAATAATGTTTTGCATACAGCCCTGATTTGTAGAGTACTCGCGACCTCTTGTTTTTGGTGAAGATCGGTTGAGGCAAAGGGGTAGTTTACCTGCAACGGTTTTTTTTTATCAAGGGAAATTTTTTTTTTTTGGCAAACGATAACAGCCGCAAATTCAAACAGAATCAAATAAGTTTTTGCATACGTCCCTGAATTGTAGAGGTCTCAAGGCCTTTAGATTTTGGTGAAGATCGGTTAAGGGGAAGGGGTAGTTTACCTGCAACCTTTTACGTTTTAACAAGAGTAAAGTACTTGAAAATTTATTTAAACTTTTTGAAACAATGGTAATTGTTGAAAATAAAATAATTTTGTTGCCAGGTAACAAAAATAAAGTCATTTTGATTATAAAATATAAATATTTACAACAAGAAAAGAATTTTCAGTTTTCAAAATTTAAATATATTTTTATAAAACAATGGGTTCTTCATTGAGGTGGGGACCATGTCACTCACTCCATCTCAAGCCTCTCCCATTTTGCAGAAAAAGAGGACCCTGTCAAGGCTGATACTTTGACGACAGTGACAGGGCTTTCCACCAAATTCAGCAGAGTGACAGGTAGGCCCAACTCTGATTGGCTCCTCAGATTTCCCCAGCGTTAGTAGGTTCTATGAAAATATTTTATTTCAAAAATGATTTTAAATATAAATCTTAGATATGTTTTATAAATCTCATGTTTTATGTTTTAACATGGGTAATTTTTTATATGACGAACCATAACTGCCGTAAATTCAAACAGAATCAAATAATTTTTTACATATGTGCCTGAGCTATAGAGAACTCAATGTCTGTTGATTTTGGTGAAGATCGGTTACGGGGAAAGGGCAGTTTACCAGAAACATTTTTTGTTTTAACATGAGTAAAGTACTTAATTTTGATAAAGTATCCTCATAAGATCTTAATAATCCACTGTAGAAACGTAGATGAAATATCTATAAATGAAGAGGCTAGTTGAACTGGCTGGGGGTAATTTTCTATAAATCAAAATTATAGTTGAAGGGGGAGGGGATAATTTTTTTTTATATGTGTACTACGTTATTGGCAACAAAGAAGTATTTTTTTGTTAAAATTCCTTCCCTGGCTGTTTGGCTGAAAATGATTTTAAATATAAATCTTAGAATATGGAAGTCATGTATGGTTCTCCATACCGATATTTTTTCTATAGTAAACGATAACAGCCGCAAATTCAAACAGAATCAAATGATGTTTTGCATACAGCCCTGTATTGTAGAGTTCTCAATACCTATTGGTGTTGGTGAAGATCGGTTAAGGGAAAGGGGTAGTTTACCAGCAACATTTTATGTTTTAACAAGGATAATTTTTTATATGACGAACGATAACTGCCGTAAATTCAAACAGAATCAACTAGGTTTTTGCATACCTTTTTGAACTAAAGAGAACTCGAGGTCTGTTGATTTTGTTGAAGATCGGTTAAGGAAAGGGGTAGTTTATCAGCAACGTTTTATGTTTTAAAAAGGGTAATTTTTTTTATGACGAACCATAACTGCCGAAAATTCAATGAGAATCAAATAATTTTTTGCATGCTTCCCTGAATTGTAGAGGACGGAAGGTCTATTGATTTTGGAGAAGATCGGTTAAGAGAAAGGGGTAGTTTACCGGGAACATTTTATGATTTAACAAGAGTAAAGTACTTAATTTTTATAAATAAAGTATCCTGATAAGAAGCTCATAGTAATCCACTGTAGAAACCTAGATGAAATATCTATAAATGAAGAGGTTAGGTGAACGGGGTGGGGGTAATTTTCTATTATTAAAAATTATAGTTGAAGGTGGAGGGGAGAATTTTTTATATGTGTACTACGTTATCGGCAACAAAGAAGTAGTTTTTTGTTAAAATTGCTTCCCGAGCTCTTTAGCCGTAGTCCAATGTTTTCTACAAAACCAGACTTTTCGGCAGTGCCATCGACTGCCATCATCGGTGAAAATCGAGTGCGAAAACGTGAGGTGGCATACGTTAGTGACCACAGTACTGTGGTTAATGCTGAAGCAATAAGTAGAAAGACGTAGTTTCTATGGAAATATTTCATTTCGAATATGATTTTAAATATAAATCTTAGAACATGGAAGTCATGTATGGTTCTCCATACCGATATTTTATTAAACAAAATCTTTCATTTCGCATATTGAAATAGTACTCATTATTAAATCGTTTGTACGACTCTTTCGCGCACGACTTATAGCTAAAAATTACATACAACAGGTTATACATAAATCTTATTACCTAATTTTAATTAAATAAATATTTTTTGCTCTCGGCTTACACATTGTGTGGTCATCTTTTGCAATTGCTGATTTACTTCAATAATGAATTTATTAGTATTCCAATTTTTTAATATTAATTGTCTTAAAACTTTCTACTTCAAATGCATTCTCCTTTATCAACAAAGACTTTATTAATTACGTTAAATTAAAAATCAAATATTTCTCTTATCATTTACGTTACTCTCAATTACTAAATTTTATACAAGAGATATTATTCTAGATTTCACTCTGCTTTTATATTTATGTACAATTTAGTTATTTTAATACTGGTTGAATGTCTTTCATTCTAACTTTAATCAGTGTCTTTCAAATGTCTGTAATTACAATGGTTTTTTTATCACCTCGTTTGACGTGGTTAATCATCCGTACGTCCTCCTTTGGTCCTCAGTCCCGTGTCCTCCTGGTCCTCTGGTCCTCTTCCCGGATTCCACTGCATGTGCTGTTTAATAGTCGTTTCGCCTCACATCATATGCTGCCGGTGTATACATAGACCTCCTCGTATGTGCTCTGCTCCTCTGGTTGACTTCCAGTTTGTCCTGTGACTTCTACTATAGATTTAAAATAGCGTCGTCGACTGACATAGCCTCCTGTGGCAACGGTTAGATCGAGAAGAAGAAACTTTATTAGCGCGACCTGGTATTTATAGCCAGGTGATGCAAAACCTCAGGTCTGAACAATTTTTAACTTGTCAGATTTTGTCGAAGCGTCTTTTCCCCCACTCTGGTTCAGTTCACTATATTCGCCTATCTTCGCGAACTACAAAGTCTGTTTGACACCACTCGATGCTCAATCGATCGCTAATTTTTATATGTTTACTATACGTAAATTACACTTCTTTATTGTAATTACAAAAAGAGCTATTCACTTTTTACGTATAGTAATTGCACTTTTCGTCACATTGGCACGGTCTTTTAACCCTTTGTTCACCTTTAATTTCTATACACATTGGTGTCTCTTGTTTTACCATATCGTACAAACTTTTCTTATAATTAAAATAAAACATAAAAACTATCCTACTTGAAAAGGGTTGGTTACATTTCAGGAACGGACAGGCTTCACACACACAAACAAAATACACGTGTACACAACGCTAGCGACAGGTGTGCCAGGAATGCGTGTCCATGCATGAATCGTGTGTTCCCTATTTAGCTACGATACAGTTTTAAATCTGAATCATGTTTATTAATCCATATTTATTTATTTTTATTATTTATTTAAATTATTTTGGTAATGCACAGTACCGTTAATGGTTGTACTGTTGCACTATATGTATTGCTAAATTAGTTACAATTTATAGAAATTTATAAATATTATAGAATGTGTATGCTTAAATTGAAAGCGTGCTTACAGAGTCACTTTGTCGTTTAAATAACGCAGTAAAAATAAGAAAGATACTAACAACAAACAGAACAATAATAATTGTTGTCGCACGTATAAAGCGACTAAGATAATACGTACGGCTAAGATTGTGTACAGACAATTCATGACGTTTGTAAAGCTATAGTTTTGTCATATTTGACCTACCAGCGACTTTTTATGAAAAGAGGAATGTTCCGCATTGCAGCGGTATACTCGTATACGTCGGTCTGTTAATGATCGTTAAATAAAAATGAGTTCAGGTTGCTGAGAGCTCAAAAAGCGTTGTAAAAATAACCTTAACTTTATTTTACAGAAAATTATTACTGATGAACCATAGTTTTACGAGTACTACCCAGAACAAAACAGCTATCATCGTAATGGAATCCCCCCCAAGTTCACCGAAATCGAAAAAGCGCGCCACGTTCGGACGAACATGAAGTCAGTGTTGAACTACTTGACGTCAAATGCGTTATCCACAATTTTTCCACAAGGCCAGGTGATCAGTGGGAAATTCTACTTTGATGTTTTGAGGCTGTTTCGAGAACTAATTTCTGTGACTGTGCGCCAACCAGTCTTAGATGTTGCACCATGACAACGCGCCAGCTCACTTATTGTGAGTTCTTAACTTGTAAGTGAATGGTATTACTACCATTCTCCATCCTTCTTATTCGCCCTACGTAGGATCAAAAATAAAACTACTGTTACCAAAAAGGAAAATAGGGTTCAAGTCGAAGGATTTCACATGGTGAGGAAATTCAAAAGGTACCGTAGGATGTGCTCAACAACCTGACGGCAAATGACTTCCCACAGTGTTTGCGAGCATTAATGTCGCGCTGGGCCCGATGCATCAGTGCAGCGGGCGATTATACTGCACGAAATTAGATCAATTAGGAGATAGATGAGCTGTTAAAGCATGATGACATTGTAAGATTCATAAAACCTCAACGAATGAAATGGCTGTGTCACCTAGAGCTGATGGATTACCAGCGTATGCTAAAGAAAATACTGAGGGAACAACTATAAAAGTAGAAAGAGGGGCCGGCCGACCTAGGATAAGAACTTGGATGATGTGCTAGAAGATCTCAGAAGAATGGATGTGGGATTACACTGAGGTGGCAATGGATAGGAGATTTTGGAGAAGATTAGAATTGGAAGTCAGGGCTTACGCTAGGCTGTAGTGCTAAAGAAGAAGAAGAAGACGAAGAAGAAGAAGAAGAATCAAGTTTTATTATTTTTTCAAGTGTGTGGCTTTCATAAGTGAATTTCAGGAACGTTTAGGTGTCACTTCGTATTATATTCTACACGTATGCATAGTATGCGATATGCAATGATATCGCATGCACGCGCGTGCGTGTGTATGGGGGAGAGAGAGAGAGAGAGAGAGAGAGAGAGAGAGAGAGAGAGAGAGAGAGAGAGAGAGAGAGAGAGAGAGAGAGAGAGAGAGAGAGAGAGAGAGTTGTTTTTCATACACTTTATTACATTTTTTCACTTGATGTACACAATGTACACTTTTAATGTACAGTATTACAATTAAAAATTTTTGCAATGCGATTTCGAAAAGTTAGTCATGTGTCATGTGCATTTCGTAGTCATACCAGGGAAAACGCAAGTCGTATACGCAAGTCCATGTACGGAAAGAAAGTACGTTCTTATAAAATATATCTTGTAAATAAATGTTATTATGTGTAGCTTATGCCTAATTCTTAATTTTATTATTTATTACAAAAATAATTAATTAGTAAGGAAATGTTATAATTTAACACGGTTAAACAAAATCTGTAATTTACTTTTTCGTCTTGAACCATCCTTTGTTCAGTTTAATCCAGATACCCTTAGGCCTATGTTTATCAGTACGTGTTATCTACTACAGGCTACCTAAAGCGTTTAACGATCGCTTATAACGTACATTTTCTGAACTGCCTACGCCAGGGCTCCCAATTGTCCACGATAAACGGAATATTTATACCTTTACTAAATTGTTATTATTATTTATCACTACGTCTGACTTACTGCTTAACACCCTTTATTACAGGGGTCTCCAAACTATTTCATTTGAGAGCCGAATTGAAAAATCTTGGAAGTCAGGCGGGCCAACAACAACACACACACACACACACACACACACATATACATATATATATATATATATATATATAGTAAACTTATTTTGAAGTTTACGAAATAATCAAGTCAGTAAAAAATAGGTATTTAAATAAAAATTAAGCAGCCTTATCGAAAGAAAACAAACTCATTTATTCTAAATAATGTAAATAAAAGTAAGGAAAAATAACATTCAAAGATATTTCTTATGTATTATTTTTTGGCTTTTTTATGTACGTATGGGATGTGTGGAGTTGCTTCTGACATATAATGTCTATCCATTTTGAGTCAAATTTTGATGCTCCTATAACTAGAATGTATTTCAAGTATTCGTCTGACAAGTTAGCTCGCTACTTTGATTTTATATTTATTTCTTGTTTAGTTATTTAGTAAAATTTTATTGAAGTATTTTGACGATCTATTCAAAAACTGCACGTAGCATGGCCAGGTTGCCGCGGGCCGGACAATGACCCTTCACGGGCCTGATCCGGCCCGCGGGTCGTAGTTTGAAGACCCCTGCTTTATTAGTACTTTCAGCTGTTCCTCTCAACGTCTCATTATCTTCATTTTTCTTTAACCTAAAAATGTAAATAGTATCAAATCATTGTTCAATGCTCACCACGTTTTAGTTTCTGAAGATGTGACACCAAAACTATAACAGCCAAGAAATTTGTATACCTAGTGAATGAGCCTTGTAAAATGTCTTTATAACAGTTCGCATATGCACTCATTACAAAACATTTTCATATAAATTTGCTTTCTTCACCCTGAATGCCAGTTATACTTTTGGCCGCCTTTGAAGATTTCCGTTATCTTCGCCCACAAGACTTTAAGGTAATATGCAGACTCGGTACAGTTAAGTAACGCTCTATATTGTTTGCTTTGAGCGCTGCATATTCAATTTTCCCACTATACTGTTATTCAAACAATGGACTCAAAATTGATAAAACTGAATATGTAAATATAAAGTAGATTTATGGCAACTGAACTGGCCCCGAGCGGCGTGTTTTCCTTGAATTTCACGCACTAATTAAGCTTAAAAATTGTGTTGAAAATAATACCGTACAGAAAAAATATTTAAAAAATACTGTCGGAAAAAGAGCTTAATATTATCGGAACGTACACAACTGCTCAGATTCTCTTATTGAGATTTACAAGCACCCAACCCCACGAAACATAATGCGTACTAATGGTACGTTTCAGTGATATTCTAGGAAAGCTGGTGGTAAAAAAGTTATAACAAAACCGCTTCTCAGAATTGAACTATTGTTCTCAACACCGACATACACAATGAAGTTGAAACGCTTCACGAATTAGGGTTTTTATAATCGTTTTGAATTTGTAATGACTTTATAGACTATACAATTTCTGTAACTTTGTAACTTAAAGACAAAAATTTAATATATGCTTCCTCTTCTTCTTTTGTCTTTTCCTTTTTAATTTCTCTATTAACAGGCATTTACCTATCTAATCCAAATTGTAGAGATCCTCTTTGCTGATTTAGACATCACCCTATCAGCGATTTTTCGCTATTAGCACGCAACATAATGTAAATTTTTAATTGTATTAAAATTTAAAGAAAATATCGAACTCTTATAATTCATATTCCGCAATGGCTCTGGATTAAGTGATACCCAGTTTTAAATCGCACTGAACACAGATAATTTTTTTTTTTGTGGGTTTAACGTGGTTACGTTGTTTGTCAGAACGGAGTTAGATGTTACACTAGGCTAATAGACTCCCAACAGTAAAACGTATTTAATTATAAGCACATAGATCCAGACCCAGAGCAACATGTCATCATAATCTACAGCAGCCAATGTACCAAGAAGGACGAGAGACGAGAAGACGAGCAGTGAGGACAAGAGGACATCCAGGAGGATCGAACCGACGGAATCACTGGAGGACATGGGACAACTCTGCAGAATTTAAGGTGACGAAAAAACAATATATAATTATCAAAGAGAAAGACATTGAAAGACTTTAATAAAAAAAATAAAAATAAAACATTTTTGTAAGAGTAAATAGATCTGTAGCTATTATGATCAAAGCGTCTCGTTCCTCTGCTAGTCGCTCGCTCGTCCTCTGTCAGGAGTTGATGTTCTTAGTTGTCGACTGCTTGTAGACGTCCGACGATTTCTTTGTTACGGTACTTTTTTAATTCTTGTTTTCATTAATACTTTAAATCAAAACATTTGGCGTAATACTTTATAAGTCAAGCTTAAAAAAAATCATACTGATGTTAGACCTAGCGCCTAACTTTGTCCAAAGTACTTAAAAAATTAGCGTCTCGGGCGGACATAGCGTCCCGCCGCGACTGAGGTAATTTAGAAGAGAGAGATTAGCTCTCCTGGGCTTCTATTTATATTCACCAAGAAAACTGCAGCTGTCGATTCAGGAATCACCCTGTCGACAGTTGAACCATGGCATGATAGCCCCCACTCTCGTCTCATTTCACATAATTGGACTTTTTCGCCAATCGCACTGTTTAACGCAGATTTCACGGCGATAAAATATTGTATAATTTAATGACCTATGTGATGTGCAATTACCATGATGCTCGCACCACTAGTGTAATTATAATGCTTTAAAAATCGCACGGGATTCTCACTGATTGTCCGAATTATGTAAAATTCGCAGTGCACTTGTCTCTGATTTTTACACATTTTTAGCATTTTTTTACCTTCTCGCTAACATTTATGGTTTGCTTAATATTAAATGTATTCTTAATTTAGCATTGACTTGGGGTGAGGTTGCAAACTTTCAGGCTCAAACAGGCTTCACGCACACACACTATTTACTTGTAGCCTATACACACATGCAGTGGTAATCGCGTGATGTTTACCTGTTGGTTCCTGCTTTAAAGCCAGCTTCCAATCTCACACCTGCTCGTCTATTATATATTATTGAAATTAACTTAAATATTTATTTTATATTATGTATGCGCATTACAGCCTATGCTCGTATTGTCGCTTTATTCCTCTACTTGGTAAAAAAAAATTTTAATAAATTTATTTATTAAACATTTTTTTTTCTATCATTAGACATCTTATATTTTTATATTTCATATTACTTATATATTTTTTTTATTTGTATTTATACACTACTATCCATGATCATGAATATTAATTGTTCAAATTCCCTTAGTTGGAGGGTAAAACAAGTCAAGTTTCTATCTCCCCTCCCTTTGAGTTACTAACAATGCATAAGCGTAGCTGCTTCTTCTCATTGTTCCCCTTCCATCTGGTTCCACTGACCTAGTTATTTTTACGTGTAAAACGTTCTGAGTGAACTGGCATGGTATTTGCCAATTTCTTTCTTCTTCACATCGTCATATACTATAAATGTATGTCTCGCGATTCGTTGTTTTAATGTATATGGTCCGTTATACAGTTTAAAGAATTTTTTCGCTGTATTATCACTTCGCTTTCCCACTGGATTAGCTTTTACTAAAACTTTTTCTCCCACGTCGAATTGTTGTAGTTTGTGTGTCCTGTTAAATCTTTCCACTCTCTTGTTACCTCTTTCTGTTATCCGTTGCTTTGCGTATTCAATTTTCACACTTATTGGTACAGGTACATTCTGGTTATCAGGTTTGTTTACATACTTGGTCCAAAATCTGTTCGGCTTTTTATCTTCTTCCAATTCTATTGGAGTATATCCTGTTGCTTCACTATAATTTTCGTTGATGGCTTTCTCAAGAAATGGTAGATATTCTGCCCATTTATTGTGCTGATCATGGAAGTATATTCGTAAATATTTACCTAATTCTTTGTTAACTCTTTCAGCAATTTTTCCTTGAGGATGTCTTGTGGATGTGAGTATGGGTTGTATTCCATTTTCCCTTAACGTCCTCTCCCATTTTTCACTTTGGAATTGTACACCTTGGTCACTAAGTACTTTCTTCATTTTTCCATATGTCGGAATATATTTCTGCAGTAGTATCTTTCTTTAGAACAACTTTGGTTGTGGGTCGCATAATTGGGTACAGTCGGACTGCCTTGGAAAACACATCGATACATACCAATATGTGCTTCACACCTCGATTTGATCGTGGTAGTGGTCCCAGAAAATCCACTGCAATTAGCTCTCCCTCCTTCTGGATGCTCTGCATTTCTACGTACGTGTGTAAATTCGGTCCTTTCGCCGTTTGACACTCATAACACTTCTTCACCTCCTTCTTTATTTTTCGAAACATATTATTAATCGTAAAATCCTCTCGTAGACTCAGGTAACATTTCAGAGCGGCAGCATGTGCTAAATTCTCATGTGCTGGTTGAATTAATTTCTGTAACAGTTCGTTCGTTAGTACTATCTTCCAGTCTTGTCTTACTAACCTAAAAAGAATTCCATTAAGTACCTTATAATGATTTGGTAGCTGTTCTTGGTCTTTCATTTCTCTTATTGTAACGTCCAAATCTTGTTGTTATGCTAAATTTTTTAGCATTTGTTTTACTTCATCTTCTCTTTAAATTTAATTGATAGCAATTGTATTTCTTTTTTTCGCTCTCATAGACTTCTTCACATTCTTCTGTGATGTATCGGCTTAGTGTATCAGCTATAATATTGTCTTTACCTTTACAGTATTTAATGGTGAACGAGTATTCGCCAATGGCTAAAATCCATCTTAATAATCGGGCATTTGTTACTTTGCATTTCAATAGAAAGGATAATGCTTGGTGGTCAGTATGTATCTCAAAATGAGTACCATAAACATAATATCTGAATTGCTTAAGAGCATATACTATAGCAAGTACTGTATTTCTTTTTCTGATGTGGAGTAGTGTCTTTCAGCTCCTTTGAAGACTCTACTGCCGTAGGCGATAACTCGGTTCTCTCACGTAGTATCTTGTTGATACAGTACACTCCCTACTGCGTAGTCACTGGCATCGGAGTAGATTACGAATTTCCCTTTACGTTGAGGATGATGTAACATAATATTTTCAATGAATAACGTTTTCACTTGGTTAAAGGCATCTTGGTGTTTCTTCTCCCATTTCCACTTCTGTCCTTTCTTCGTCAGCTCCAGTAGCGGTTGCGTATACTCTGCATATAATGGTGAGAATCTTCTGTAGTATCCTGTTAGTTCTAAGAATGCTCTTAACCCTTTGAGATTTCCGGTTATACGGAAATTAGTTATGCTGGGGATTTTGATAGGATCGGGTTGAATACCAGACTAGGAAATAACGTGGTCTAGGAATTGGATAGAGGATTTGATAAATTCACATTTGTCTAGGTTAAGGGATATGTTCGCTTGCCTAAACTTGTGGAATATCGTAATTAGATGTTTTATATGTTAGTCTATCGTTTTAGATACAACTAAGATATCATCTACAAATACCATGGTGTAGGGTTCCACCTCAGGTCCTAGGGCTCTTTCTAGACAATTTACGGTGGCTGCCAAACTCGTGCTTAATCCGAAGGGTACTACCCTGTGTTGGTAGCATTTACTTTTATACAGGAAAGCGGTGTACTTTCTATTTTCTTCACGAATTGGAATCTGCCAGAAACTTGAGCGTAAATCTAGCTTCGTCAGATACCTCGCTCCTTCACACTTGGTAAATAATTCGTCCGCAGTTGGTGCACAGTCATACTCCTTTAACACAATGCTGTTCAGCTCCCTCATATCAAGGCACAGACGTATCTCACCACTTTTCTTCTTCACCACCACTAGAGGATTCAGGAAGTTGCTGTTCGATCGCTCTATGACTCCATTTTCAATCATGCGCCGAATTTCCAGTTCAACCTCTTCCTCATGTCGCATTGGGATAGGGTACGTCCTCTAACATTAATCTTAGCATTTATTGCATTTAGTATATCAATACCTAAAATTCCGTCATAGATCAATTTATGCATAATTATCATGGGGTGTTCTAATTCTAGTTTTTTATATGTTAGGGTTACATATGCTTGTTGTTTAACCCTTTCTTTTTATTGGTAGCTGTTGTGATATTTAAATTATTTACGGGCAAAATTGCAGTATTTTTAAAACATTTCTTATTGCGTTGAACCCATGCAGCGTTAAGAACTGACAGCTGGCTGCCGGTGTCAACTAACATCCGTATTTTACACTTGTTTATTCCCACAGTCACAATAGGACATTGTGTTTGTTGTTCGTTGCCCTTTATATCCTGTTCGGTGCTTAATAAGTCCTCTCTAATATCGTAGGGGTATATGTTGTTTATTTTATAAGTTTGCTTCCGTTTATTCAGTCGTTGTGACGCCTTTGACGTAGATAGCCGACTGTGGAATGTTACTGTCTCCATCTCATTCATTTTCTCCCTATCTCTCTTTATTTTTTTTCGTCGTCCTTCCGTACTGCGGCAACGCGTTTGTCAGCTGGTTTTGAAAACTTTTACGATTAGACGACCACACAACATCTCCTTGTTGGCTGTATTTATTCGTTCAGTCTCTGTAGCTGTGCGCGTCGTAGTGTTGTGTATTGGTGGCGTATAATTTTATTTTGTAATTATCTCGGTGCGGTGTACTGTTTTGTATGGATTTCTTGTCATCTCTGTGATAATTATAGTGGTGATTTGCGTGTTTTCTTCCCAGTATTGTGTGTTCTTACCTTTATTGATATTCTCCGACTGTGTCACAAGGATTAAAAATTCTTCTATGGTTTTAATTCCCTGCGTATAAACTGCTAACTGGATATCTCGCTGGAAATGGTAAGATAACTTTGAAACAATTTCGTACTCTGAGAATTTAGGTTTAAGATGCTTTACGCTTTCTATTTGCGCAATTGTGTACTGTTCGATACTCTGCTGTCCTTGTGCGTTGAACTTTCCATACTCGAGTTGATCCCGTACCTGTCGTTGGGTATGTAAATTCCAGTATCTGTTCTCGAATGCCTCACGAAACTGCTGATATGTACTGACGTTATCTCTAATAATAGAGTACCATTGACTGGCTGAATCTCTAAGATATCGCGTGACGAAGTCTATCTTCTCGTCGTCATTTATTGCACTGCCAATCTTCTCTATTTCCTTCTCCATTCTAGCTAGGAATTCCATACTGTTCTCCCCTTTACCACCTGAGAACTTAAGTCTGCTCCTTTCGTCCATTGGTGTAGGAAACATGGTCATTTGGTTCTGTCGTCTTCTCAACTCACTTCGTAGCTGGTCCATGTCCTCTTGGATTTCTTCTTTCATATGTGATACGTCTCCCGAACGGTCCTTCGTAGTTTCTTCAATTCTATTCTCAATGACTACAGTACGTGTTTCTATTTCTCTAAGTTTACTGGTATTTGCTTGAGACATAGTACTAACAGTTTGAATTTTATCATCCTGCTCTCGCGTTATAGTATTTAAAATATCATTTATACTATCATTTATTTGTTTATGCGCTTCTTTTAAATCTTTTCTCCACTCGAGACGTAATTCTTTTTGTTTATTTTCAATTCTTACAACTTGCTCATGTAAGGCTTGTGTAAAATTATTTTCTAGAGTATCAATACGTAAGTTGGTATCAACAATTAATTGTAATAAAGTATTTAGATATAAGACGTAAGGATTGTTTCATAATAATATAAATGTGGGAACATGAACTTTCATTATATGTAATCGAAAATGTTAGATTATAAGATGTTTTGTTATAGTTAAATAATGTTAATTTTTGTTAAAGTTTTGTTAAGGTAGGAAAGGCAAGGAAGTAATCATAATATCTTTTAAACTGTAAACCAGAGAAATAATAAGGAAGCAAACTAGTTATAATATCAGTAGCAAAACAAAACTGATTTTTAGGCCAAATTCAACTTTTACTATGTAATCAAATCCAGAAGGATAAGTTAGATAAAACTGTATAAAATTAACAGAGATTAGTCAGTTTAGAATAAAGATACTTAATTATAATTATCACAGAAATATATAATAGTAAATGTAATGATCAGAGGATAAAGTTGACTTTATTGGAAATGTGTAATATAATGCCTAACAGAGGACACAGTACAAATAAAATGTAAATTAATCAGTATCGTTTTGTTGTAACAACAAATTGTTAAAGACAAAGAATAATGATGTAGTAAGTAATCTTATTTAAGGACAATGATAACATAAAACGACTTGTAAGCCATTTAATTTATAATTATGTCAATTATAATAAGGCCTATAAGAAATGTCAAAAAATGCCAGTTTTAAGCTTAATTGAAACTAAAATACGTAGGTCATGTTGGATACTGATTTATCTAAAATTAGAACAGGAATATTGCTAGGTACTTAAAATTTCATGAAATTAAAAAATAATTAAATTATAGCCATAAAATACAAAAAAATGTCATATATTTCTATGAGATCAGATCTGGACAAAGACGAACAGCTGATTTCAGACAATGGAATAGGATACCAAAATATTTCTGGAATTACTAATATTTCTGGAATTTCGTTATTTAATAATAACGATTTCATTTAGCAGTTGATTGTTAAACGCGAACCAGAACGGATGGGAACGTGCAGAAGGGAGATCTAAAAAATATAATAATTTGAACTAAGTTGAAAGTACCCTATGAAGAGTTACAGAAGAGGTTATAAACATAAAATTAATAAAAATAACTCAACCAATTGACGAAATGAAGAACCAGTAAAAAGGTACATATAATTAAACACCAAAGACACCAAGAATCATCCGCCATGTTGGAATTTTCAAATTAATACTATTCCATTGAACAACGAACTTAGCCAGATTTCGAACACTTAATACGACACTAGTAATACCGCATCAAACTACCTCTCTGAGCGAAAAAGAACATTACAATCGAAGAATCCAGAGGAACTACACTATCGCAGAAGAAAATATCACTATTACATTTGGTGAGAAGAAAAAAACCAGGAGCCGGCATAGTTGGGTGAAATCCGAAGTCGATGGCGGCCATGTTTCGAGTTCATCTTGCCAGCAGTACAATGCCACGGTGAGTCAACAGCTACGTGACGTCATACGCAGCCAACTGGTTCGATTTTTAAATGATATTATTTTCAAATATAATTTTCTTTTACGTAATAGTAATTAAGTATTCATTAATTGTAAGTATAGTATCTTGTAACTTGCCTTTCCCTGACCATTTCTACATCTCAAAGAACCTTGTTAATCAATATTTTAATTTTATATATTTTGTTAGTTGACACAATCGACCTGGGAATTGAGTCTCAGCCGCAGCAATAGTCGATGGACATAAGATTATCGCATCACTTTTAATAAATGTCATTACTGTTTCTAAATACGAGTTTTCTTAATTATTTGAGTAACTAAATTAATTTATTTCATTTTTAATTTAACTTAGAAAATAATAGCTAAAGAAATCGAGAAGAAGAAGAAGAAGAAGAAGAAGAAGAAGAAGAAAAAGGAGCTGAGTTAGAAGTGACTACAAATCTGATTAACACAATAGAACAAATATAATTGTTACAGAGCCTAGCAAAATAATACACGGAAATAAATTATTATTAATACATTTAATTAAATAATATTAAATAATAAAAAATAATTAAATAATTAAAATGTATAACTTATAAAAAAAATAATAAATTTATAACTTATAAATTTTCTCAAACCTTAATTTTTATTAAACACAAACATAAATTTTATTTGTAAGACGAGTTTAGTTACAATATATATATATATATATATATATATATATATATATATATATATATATATTGCAATAGGTGAGATTTGCTATAAAATAATAATTTCATTCTTAACATATGATAGCATGTTTCAATGAGGATTAGTCAAAATAAGAGTTGCGTATTGGAACATTGTAATATAGACAATAAGAATCATGTCATAATTGTTAGATTCAGTTGATTTTTGACTGTAAAAGAAAATATGAGTGTTGTGAAGTAGTGCGAACTTATGCATAGGTATATGTATGCGTGTGAATAACTGTGTTACGAAATAACAATACAAAACGAATTCAATTAAATAACTTTTGTGTAAATCAAATTTCGACATGAGATTTAAACCAGAATGTGCATAAAATAAAGACCAATCTGGTAGTATTTTTTCTCAGTAATACAAAGAACAAAATATATGAGTTTTTTCATAAAGAATGTTTTATCAGCCACAAGAAAAGCAATAAAAGTATACCGGTTTAATTTGCACGTTTTACATTGTCCATATGCAATTTCTTACAAGTAGAATGTTATCTGGACTGTAGCGTAAGGATGAGAGAGCGGTTTTGATCAATGAGATTAAGATATCAGTTGAATTGATCCGTGTGACGGGATGCAAATAAGTCTACCGTAGAACTCAGAAGAAGCAGTCTCGTTACTCTCTATAACGTGTAATCTCTAACTCTGATTCAGTACGATAGGTCTATCAGCAGTTTCGGACACTAGTAGTAAGTGCACAACTGAATAATGGAGTGCTAATACGGTAATAGTTCAAGATCGTCCGTTTAGGCATTTATAAACACATCAAGTTGCCGGAGCTGCATACCTAAATAATAATTAATAATTTAACATTGTTCATAGAAGTACCCAACCGTAAAACGACCCTGAGAGCTGGAAAACAGGAGGAGATCCTGAAGAAAAAACCCAGGAGGAGCAGCGGTATCCTGACGACTACCTGAAAGGAGCATCTGTAGACATTCATGAGGAAACAAGGAGAAACACCGCATCATTCATCAAATCAGGAAAGTGAACCCATTTATATAAACTAAATAAACCAATAAAAACAATTATAAACTAAAAAGACTGAGAAACTTATAGGAATTAAGATTTATGTTATTAGAGTGTAGGAATTATTTTTAAGTATAAACTGAACGTCAACAGAAACTGTTCATTAATTTTTATTTACAAAAGAAGTAATAATTTATTCATTTAAGCAGAACGATTAATTTATTTTATTTGTATTAAAAACTGTCTATTAATTTTTGTTGTGCTAACGTAAACTGTAGTAAATCCTGTGCGGTCTAAAATTAAGAAAATCGTTAATTAAAGCCAAACATTTCCATATCTAGATATCGACTACTGACTCTATGCGACCTTGTACATCGCAGTATATTGTGGAAAAAGTTTAACACGGAAACTGTTAACAAAAAATATCGATTTACACGAAATGTGGATCAGGTCCCGATCGTTGCTTCTGTTTAACAATTACTCTTTGTACGGTTAGCAAAAACGCTTTACCTACAATATATCCGTTAACACGAAAACTTTTGTTGCTGGCTTTTAGTATCAACATAATAAATAAATTCATGCGTGCACGCCTCAAAACAATGCAAGTTAAAAACTGTGAAACTGATAAGAGTGCCAACCAACTTAACATGGGAAGTTTACGAGTTTTTACCGCTATCGATATGCTTTCATTGCTGAGCCGTGTTCGTTGATATTTAGAATCCAGCTCGAAAGGTGAATGCTCGACCACATTCATAAATTGAAACAATTTGTTGAAAATAAGGTAGTGCATAATTGAGTGCAAAAGAAAATAACATTTTAACATTGTCATAAACTCAAAACATATAATTTTACTATGTATTTTTTTAACAGAATTTACTTTTTATAATATCTATATACAAGATTTTGCAGACTCTGGCATAGTCTTACATGATGTCTAGCTATCAAAGTACAATGATTGGTGTTCTAGATTTCAACCAATCAGGAGCTCCAATTTTGCATTTTCGATGGGCTTTAGTAAAGTAAAGATCGTCCAGTTCTCTTCTGTGGCT
This sequence comes from Magicicada septendecula, assembly GCA_034769895.1. Taxonomy (NCBI): domain Eukaryota; kingdom Metazoa; phylum Arthropoda; class Insecta; order Hemiptera; family Cicadidae; genus Magicicada; species Magicicada septendecula. Next base: position 314,724,299 of record CM068371.1, read on the forward strand.
CGTCCTTGCAAGACGTACTCTCTGTGCGAGTTTTTCGTGACAGTACACATTTTCTATAAGGGTGACGACAGTCCAAAATCTTATCTACGAGCTACCCGTACGCTAGATCAAGGGGTTAATAGAACGCAGAACTAAGTTAATCTGTAGATCTAATAGTGCTACCTCGCGTGAGCTAAAGATTTCCGTTTAGGGACAGTTGTGTTCATCGGATTATACCTGTATGAACGCGTGGTCACATTAAGATTGCCGGAAGGTGTATGCTAAACACACCGCATTTCAATAGTAATTAATTAACCCACTTTAATGAAACTGAGATTTATAAATAAAAACCATATCGGGCAGATAAACGGCGTGCGTGAGTGAATCGCGAGTGTCAGTGCGTCAGCGAAGCCAGCGGTCAACTCTAACGTAGCAGCTTACAACCAAGCAGCGTACGTAGGAATTCTTCAACCAGGTAAATAGACAATTGTTCAAATAAACATTTATAAATAATTAAAGACAATATATTTTTAATAAATACTTTTTCTTAAAGACAGGATTTAAATTTGTTTTAGTTTAATAAATGCCTACATCCAGATAAGAGACTCTGTTATATATTATTAGTTCTCATACACGTCTATGTATCCTCAATTTGTTTCGCTGTGTGACGATTTAATTGATAATAAAATCTTTAATAAATAAAACATTAATTTACTAGCAATTAAGTATTTTTAAATCGCACTATTAAACCTAAAGCCCCTGTACTAACTCAGAATAAGTATGAGATGTAAATGGAAAATCTAACTAAACAATTAATAAAAAAAAATCGAATTGTAAAAAGCTATTAATATCACAGTTAACCCTTTTGCAAGTCATCATGCGTTGACCTGTTTAATTCCGGACTCAATGTGTTTAGCGAGTCGTCTGTAACTTAGGAAAGTATAAAAATCATAATGTTTGTAATTAGTAATTTGAAGGCACGAGTAGTAGTTAAAATAATTCACGTAAATTATATATGTATAATTAATGTATTGTTTCTTGTAATAATAATGTCAATTTAAATAAAAATAGGAACTATATTATCGCGGAGTACTCGCCCCGCTCCGTTGTAATGTGCCAGTCGAATCGAGAAAAGAGTGACAATGCAGCCGTCAGACCGTACACACCTATGAGAGCGAGAGCTCTTCAAAAATGCATTGATTAATTTTAAGCTTAACTGTTAGCTACCACTACTAAACGTGGCGAGCAAGTTTAATATATAAAATGTAGAAAGTTGTGTTAAGAAATGTAATAAGTTAAACAAAGAAAAGAATAACAACACGTAAGCAAGGTGACGTCTCCCCTCAAGAGGTAAATTCCAGTACAACTTTACATATGAAGATGTGACCTGCATAAACTTCACATGTGGACGTATACGAGCCATACGACGCTGACTAGAACCTACGTGGATCTGCACCAACTTTAACCAGAATAACTTCAATCTCCTCAGTGAACCAGCTATCTAGTACTCGCCGAAGACACGACTCAGATGACGACGCCGACTTCCAGAATTCCCAAGAGTGACACCCCAGGACGAGGTCACCACGACTTATTGTAAAGGTGACTCGATAGCTTGCCTATCGAGAGTTAATTATATTTGAGACGTAACTTACAGATGAAAGAGACTTTTCAAAGTCTATAATTTTCTTGAAACTATAAATGAGACCAACTAAGAGTATACTGTAATATTGAATATCATACGTTGTAACATTAATATGTAAATGTAAATTATAATCTCTTTAGTAAATAATACCATTCTTCAAATGGTAAAAGAAGTCTTGCAAGCACCTAGATGAACATAGTAATACTCAGACGTCTTTGCAATATATTTAAAGTAAACTCGGATCCGAGGTAAAAAGTACATGATCATTATGATCCCTAGTTTTTCAGAAAACCCTTTGAATATTTTAATCTAATTAATTATGTTATGAGATCTTTTCATATCATTTGTTAATAAAGAGAAGTCATCTTATTACACATGGAAATGAGTGCATATATCAGTGAAATACCTTCCCTTGTTTCCTAATAATTAGCTTAATTAATTCTGTTAATTGTGTTGAGTTTAATTTCAGTTCGTTACAACGTAGGCAGCCCATATAATTGGCTGGTGTCAATTAGGATGGGTTCCCTGGATTTGTAACGTGGAAAAAACGTTACAAAAATGCGCCACTCTGCTTTAATAAATAAAAAGGTTGTAAGCATCGTGACATTAACAAAAATACGTCACGCTGATAATTAAAATAATTGTTACGTAGTAAAATAGATAACTTTCGGCACTCAGTTATCTGATCTATGCACTCAGTTACTGTATTTTATGTAACATTAATTTTCATAAAATGAATTTATTTTAAGATACGTAAATTAATACAATGATAGTCTGTATAATTTGAAATATCATTGTATGAAGCCAAATGCAAGTATGTACATGAATTTTAGTGCTTGTTGATCTGTTCAGTCTTTAACAGGTTTATTGTGACAATTCAACACCTGTAGTTTCTTGAATATGCCTGCATAGTATGTCAGTGTATGTCTGTCGTCACGGTAAAAACAAAAACATATACTCCTGCGTAAAGTAGACCCGGTTAATTACGTGTAAAGAATTTCGTAACTTAATATTGTTACCAAAACAAAAAATAATTTAATGGTGGAAAGTACGAGAATTAATTACTAAACTCGGACTGTTATAACCGTAATACACCTGTAACTTGTAAAGCGTGTTTTGTTGAATAAGATTCACCCTATTCGTCCGACTGGCTTCTCCAGTTAAAACCGGTCGAGAAAGATAGGCTGAGGCATTGTGTAGAGAACAATACGTGTGCGTAATCCCCTCGTTCCCACGCATACACCTACCTTGTCTTTGTTTACTAAATAAAAGAGGGTGACCTACATTCCAGCAAACAGCTGATCGGTGATTTAACATTGAAATATGTGTGTGTCGAATTTCTGTCTCTCCCTTAGAAGAGAAATTATTCTCTTCTGAATTATGCAAATGATTTACCCAAGAATGCACCTTGTCTATGTAGTTAGTGTATAGTGTTGTAAAATCAATTTTAAGTACGTTTTAATGTGTTAGAAATAAGATAATAATGGCACAATTAATCCTGATTTACTATTAAAAGACGAGCTGTCTTACGAAGCTTTTTTGCGTGGTCTACCCCATGCGAATGTAACAGTCGCGGAATTGCGTAAATCAATACGCGAAAGTGGATTTGATGTACCCGCGCAATTAAGCAACCTAAGCGGACTCGATTATGAGAGCGAGAGAGAAATTTGTAATGCCAAGTATAGTGAGCTAACCTTATTGTCTCAAACCCTCCAAGACGAGAAATCTCCGGCGATAATTTTGCGGACTACTCAGAGAATAGAGCATTTAACCCGGCGAATGAAAAATTTGTTGATCTGGCCTAATCTTACGGAAATACCTCCTGAAGTCCAAAACTTTGCTGACGAAGCTTTACGTCGATTACCCACTATTATCAATGAGTTAAGAAGAAAATCCGACTCGTTCCGAATGGATGAAATTGAGAAGTCCTTGAAGAAACTACACATATCCCCAGTTCAATCCCCTACTACAGATCTAAATCCACCTAACACTGATCGCGACTCACCCGCCGTATCGCAAATACAAGCTACTCACGAGCAATATCCTGATAGAGATTTAAATGCCCCTCCTCCTAATCGTTTCCAGATTCGACCCGAAACGCACGAATTGACCACCCCGAATGCATCATATCGTCCTCCTAAAGGGATGCCAACCTTGAACTATAACGCAGACCTATATGGAAAAATCACTCATCCTGTGGAGAAACTTGTAACTGAAATCCCTTACACTGATGGATTAAATGTCTCCAAACTACTAAATTTCATTAAATATCTCCTGCATATAAAGATCTACAGCAGCTGAATGATTGGCAAATTTTGCAAGTTCTGCTACCGAAATGTAAACCCCCGTTAAAGAATAGTGTGATAGAAGCATTAAGCTCTACACTTCCAGTAGAAGACCTACATACCTCAATAATAAAGTACTTTATTCCCACCGGAATTTATGAAGAACTTAAAAGAAAGACCGTACTACGAGTACAAGGAAATCACGAGAGATTAGCTCATTACATCTCAGATATCAGGGAGTCATCTCGACTACTACGTGTAAATTGGAATGAGACACAGATGGTCGACACCATTTTAGTAGGATTGTCACCAGAGGAAAGATCTCGTTTAGCTTTGATAAATCGACCTAACACCATTGCGGATCTAGAACAATGCATTATCCATTCTTCGAATGTATGGTACTCCGATCAGAATAGACATATGATGAAATCAGCAGAAGCAAATAGAAATGGATTGCGAGCCCTAGAGCCCGGTGTAACAACCCTCCATGAAAGGCAAGTATTCAATAGACCTCACAATGTGCGCAGCCCTGGTAAGTTAAATGTAACACCATCTAAAACGGAAACAAGGTACCCTCCTCGCAATAAGCCCATCTGTTATAATTGCGGCAAATATGGACACATAAGAAAAAACTGTAACAGCAAGCAATTGGAACGTACACACCCTGATCCAAAAAACATGTAAGGCAGGGAGACCCGAAATCCTGTGTCTTCCGCAGCAACTCGAAATCTGGTGAACCTAAAGAAACGTATAAAAAAAAATTTTTTTATAACAAAAGAGGAAGGAAAAGAAGCTCTAAAGAAATAGATCCCTACGTAAGAAAGTTTCTTGAAAAATGTAACGCGATAAATAAATGTAACTGGCCTAAAAGTCTATTACCCTTAATACAAGTTGACCTAGGTGTTACCTCCACAATCGCATTAATTGATTCGGGATCTACCAGAACCTTAATCAGTCAAGAGTTAGCAGATAAATTATCGGAACACCACCTAGTAAAACGGAGTCAAGCGGTGAATATAAAATGTGCTACCGCCAATAAACGAAATATAATAATAAAACTGAGCATTACCGTTAAAGTTAAAATCAAGAACCTAACCTGGGTTTTTACTATGTTAGTATGTAATGAATTAGGACCCGACTTAATATTGGGAGCAGACTTTATCAGTAAAACGGGAATGATTCTTGACATCTATGAGCAGAAATATTATTTTCGATTCGACCGTACACGGAAATATAGATTTGATTGTAATAATGATAAACAAGAAAAAACTAGATCATCTACTGCATACGTAATACACCAAGAGCCTGAATTATCTCATCTAGAAAGTAGAGATAGAATGAGAATACAGAAATTAATAAAAGAATTTTCCTCAGTTCTTACACCTAAGCTAGGACTTACGAAACTAATAGAATATAAAATCAATCTGAGCGATCAGAAAGTAATACGCCTACCCCCATACAAGTTGTCGCCTCCCAAGATGGAAGTGATGAGAAACCATATCAACAAGTTGTTAGAACAAGGAGTCATTGAACCCTCTACGTCCCCATATTCATCACCCTCCTTTTTAGTACCGAAAGGTCACGATAAACACAGACTAGTTGTGGACTACCGGCAATTAAACAAACGAATAGAATTTGAATCTATCCCTCTTCCAGACATCCATAGTGCTTTTCATTACTTCACGAAAGCGAAAGTCTTTACGGTAATGGACCTGAATCAAGCTTTTCACCAAATACCCCTTTCGGAAGGATCAAAACGTCTAACCGCGTCTGCCGTTCCTTTTAACTTATACCAATTTACTAGAGTACCCTTTGGAATATCTCAAGGAAGTTCCGTATGTAGTAGATTGTCAGAAAGGATATTTTACGATATTAAATTTAAATATGTGTATCCCTATTTGGACGACATCGTTATCTATAGCGAATCTATGGAACAACATCTTAAACACCTACGTGAAGTGTTATCTCGGTTACAAAAAGCAGGATTAACTGTTAACCCGAAAAAGGTAAATTTTGCCGTCCCACAATTTTCATTCTTAGGTCAAATCGTGAAAGCGAATGGAAAAGTAAGCATTGACCCCGAACGAACCCGCGCTATTAGAGAATTTTCACCCCCACGAGATGCAAAAGGTATAGCCCAATTTTTGGGAATAGTAAATTATTTCCACAAGTATATTCCCCATCTTGCCGAAATAGCAGCACCGCTAAATTCCTTAAGAAAGAAGGGAGCGAAGTTTGAATGGAGCGCACAACATCAAAATGCGTTTGAACAACTCAAAGAAAGTATCATATCTCCCCCAGTTTTGCAACTAGCCGATTTCACGAAACCTTTCGTAGTGCAGACCGACAGTTCTAGTGTAACGTTAGGTGCAGTCATCTATCAAGAGACAGAAAACAGTAGACTACGTATTAGTTATGCATCGCGTACGTTGAGCGACCAAGAAAGAAAATATTCCGCATATGAACTGGAATGTTTAGCCATTGTTTTTGCATTTGAGAAGTTTAAACCCTTTCTAGAACATAAAGAATTCCTTTTGGAAACTGATAATCAAGCATTATCTTGGTTACTGAATCACCCTAAACAGTTAGGACGTATTGGAAGATGGGTATTGAGGTTAAACTGCTACAAATTCAAAGTGCAGCATATTAAAGGTACACAAAACGTAGTCGCTGATACCCTGTCCCGTATGTTCCAGTCGCCCACTAATACTCCCGGAAACAAGGAGAATCCGGAAACAGCACTTGCTAACGCCGTAATTACTGAATTTCCCCTTGCCTTTACAAACATTTCCCTGTATCAACAACAAGACCCTTTTCTGAAACCGATTATAGAACAACTAGCGCAAGGTATTAAATCCGAGAAATACGTATTAAGTAAAAGTGTACTATGCCACAAAATAAGAAACGGAAAGGAATTAAGAATAATCGCCCCTGATGTGATTAAGCCCATGCTGATGGAGTACTTCCATTCATCTACCATTGGAGCCCATATGGGAATCAATAAAACTATACATCGTGTTCGAAAGGAATATCATTGGAACAATATGAACAGCGAAATAGCTAGTTTCGTAAAGAAATGTAATTTATGTGCTCTCAGTAAACCGGCAAGAAATAATCAAGTAAGCCAATTAATTTCAGAAATCCCTAAGACCCCTTTCTCTAAACTTTATCTAGACTTTTCAGGTCCTTACCCACGATCGAAATCAGGTAATACTATGTTACTCATCTGTGTAGATTCGTTCACCAAATTTGTTTGGATGTATCCCATGCGACGAGCATTAGCCTCGACGACTGTAAAAATATTACAGGATAGATTATTTAAAGACTACGGTACACCTGTACGTATAGTGTCAGATAATGGACCACAGTTTAAAGCGAAAGAATTTAAGAATATGTGTTTCAAGTTAGGAATAGACCATATTACCACTACGGAGTATCGACCGCAAGGCAATATTGCTGAAAGGTATCTACGAAACCTCAAATCTGCTTTAATCGCCTACCATGCGAACGATCATACGTCTTGGGACCAAAACCTATCCTGGATACAATACGCCTTTAATTCAGCTTATCACGAAGGTCACAAGTCGACCCCGTTTGAGTTACTGTATAAATACAAACCAAACAACCCCTTGTCCACTAAATGGAAAATACACGACCTGCTACCTCTGCAAATAAAGGATAAGCAGATTAAGCAAATATGGAATAAAGCCCGCGCTAATTTAAGAGCGAACTTCGAGAAATCCAGAAAATACCACGAGAGAAATATTCATGACAATTCAGTTAGGTACCAAGTCGGCGACTTAGTAATGTACAAGACTCACCAGACTAGTAGTGCAATTGATAAGACCACCTCTAAACTATCATACCGATGGTGTGGCCCTTACCAAATCCAGAAGTACTTAACTCTAGTTACAGTAGCCCTGTACGAACCTGCGACTCGAAAATATGTGCGGAGAACACATATTTCGCAGATAAAATTGTATAAGACGAGAAGAGCAAATAGCATAGCCAAAAATAGGAAACGTAATGCTAGGTAGTGAAGTATATTATACCTCAGTAACCGTGCTAAGTGTTAATCGTAGAATTTGGAAATGAGGCCTGATCAACCTGAGATCTAGTTCAGCAAAAGATAAGTAAATGAGTACTCAATGACCACTAAACTGAGTTCTAAATAACAAATATTTAAAAAATTACTCTATGAAGAGAGTAACTATAACCCAAAGAAAAAAACCGATAGTAGATTTAAGTAGTAGACATAAGAAAGAGTTTTGCGTTTTAAAATGTAGATATTAAGTGTAAATAGTATGTAGTAAAAAAAAAAAGGTAGTTTATAAGAAAATATATATGTATATTGTATTGTAGAGAAGAAATAAATGGGTATAACGCTTGCCAATAACTATGTGAGAGAAATTCCACACATTGACACCAAGCATACTCCAAGTCCCCAATTTTGCGTTAGGCTCACTAAAATTCTTAATGTGGATTTTAGCGGTGGAGTATGTGACGATTTAATTGATAATAAAATCTTTAATAAATAAAACATTAATTTACTAGCAATTAAGTATTTTTAAATCGCACTATTAAACCTAAAGCCCCTGTACTAACTCAGAATAAGTATGAGATGTAAATGGAAAATCTAACTAAACAATTAATAAAAAAAAATCGAATTGTAAAAAGCTATTAATATCACAGTTAACCCTTTTGCAAGTCATCATGCGTTGACCTGTTTAATTCCGGACTCAATGTGTTTAGCGAGTCGTCTGTAACTTAGGAAAGTATAAAAATCATAATGTTTGTAATTAGTAATTTGAAGGCACGAGTAGTAGTTAAAATAATTCACGTAAATTATATATGTATAATTAATGTATTGTTTCTTGTAATAATAATGTCAATTTAAATAAAAATAGGAACTATATTATCGCGGAGTACTCGCCCCGCTCCGTTGTAATGTGCCAGTCGAATCGAGAAAAGAGTGACAATGCAGCCGTCAGACCGTACACACCTATGAGAGCGAGAGCTCTTCAAAAATGCATTGATTAATTTTAAGCTTAACTGTTAGCTACCACTACTAAACGTGGCGAGCAAGTTTAATATATAAAATGTAGAAAGTTGTGTTAAGAAATGTAATAAGTTAAACAAAGAAAAAAGTAACAACACGTAAGCAAGATGACGTCTCCCCTCAAGAGGTAAATTCCAGTACAACTTTACATATGAAGATGTGGACGTATACGAGCCATACGACGCTGACTAGAACCTACGTGGATCTGCACCAACTTTAACCAGAATAACTTCAATCTCCTCAGTGAACCAGCTATCTAGTACTCGCCGAAGACACGACTCAGATGACGACGCCGACTTCCAGAATTCCCAAGAGTGACACCCCAGGACGAGGTCACCACGACTTATTGTAAAGGTGACTCGATAGCTTGCCTATCGAGAGTTAATTATATTTGAGACGTAACTTACAGATGAAAGAGACTTTTCAAAGTCTATAATTTTCTTGAAACTATAAATGAGACCAACTAAGAGTATACTGTAATATTGAATATCATACGTTGTAACGTTAATATGTAAATGTAAATTATAATCTCTTTAGTAAATAATACCATTCTTCAAATGGTAAAAGAAGTCTTGCAAGCACCTAGATGAACATAGTAATACTCAGACGTCTTTGCAATATATTTAAAGTAAACTCGGATCCGAGGTAAAAAGTACATGATCATTATGATCCCTAGTTTTTCAGAAAACCCTTTGAATATTTTAATCTAATTAATTATGTTATGAGATCTTTTCATATCATTTGTTAATAAAGAGAAGTCATCTTATTACACATGGAAATGAGTGCATATATCAGTGAAATACCTTCCCTTGTTTCCTAATAATTAGCTTAATTAATTCTGTTAATTGTGTTGAGTTTAATTTCAGTTCGTTACAACGTAGGCAGCCCATATAATTGGCTGGTGTCAATTAGGATGGGTTCCCTGGATTTGTAACGTGGCAAAAACGTTACAGCTGCAATACACACACACACACACACACACACACACACACACACACACACACACACACATTGCAACGTTACAACTATTATAAAATGAATACGTTTCTTCCAAGTACCCTACGCAACTGTATAGTGTTAATTACCGGCTAGGTCGTAGGAATTTTTTGTGTGTTCGTTGCGTTAAGTCTATGTGATTGCACAATAAATTTATTTTTAAATAGAAGAGTGAGACATTGACAGTATGGAATAATTAATTTAAACATTGGAAAAGAATCAGTCAACGGTTTATTAAATATTGAAAAAAATTTAATTTATTATTAAAAATAGAATACTAAAAATTCAAAATATTTTCTTTTATAGGTTACACGCTGAAAACATAATATGTCTTTGATGTTCGACACACATCAATCTATATAAATAAAACTCAAAGTCTGAGGATTTATGGGTACTGAATACAAATCCACACCGTTACACCGACTGCCACCAAATTTTGCACAGGTAACCTTTGACACAACGTGAAAAATATTGTCTAACTTGGAATGTGATATTTTGCCCCATTCGCAAGATTTAGGCCCTTTTAATTATGCCCTTTCGTTGACGCGTATAAAGAAGTCAACAACAACACCATGGAGACCAGAATTAATTACCATAGTAACAAGTAAATAAACAAATGATATTTAGCGACATCGGAACTGTACCTTTATCCGTTCCTGCAGATTTTAATGTTTTTAATATGCGATTGTGTCGATACATTTTGTAATGTTGTATACAGATACGTCTATATATTTTGTAATTGTCTTAAACGATTATAAAATTTATGTTTATACGTATTTCTGATGATGCAATGAATAAGTAATGAAATATATTAAATACTACTACTAAAGATATCAAAAACACCATGAAGACAAGAATTAATTACCATAGTAACAAATACTTAAATTAAAAAAATTATTTAGCCGCATCGGAACTGTACATTTATTCATTCCTGCAATTCATTTTCGATGTTTTATATAATATTCGATTGTATCGATATATTACGATGTGGAAAGTGTATTAATTGTAAATTGTCCTATTACTTAATGCAAAGCGAAAATACATGTTGTTTTCATTTGTGAGGTTAGGTGAAAACGGTTTCTGGTTTTTAGTTTACTGCTGAAATAAGTAAAAGCCATGGTTGAGGAAAACATAACGTTTAATGTGTTGTACAATGCTTCTAACACAGTAGCACTTAAAATGAAGAATTTAGCGTTTTTGATTTAACAGGTACTTTATAAATGTCTACAAAGGCTTTATAAACGGGTACTTTTAAATCTCCAAAGGCACCAACATAATAATTTAGTACAGGTTAAAATAGTACAAGTGTCGACAACAGCTTTGGAGAGAATTTGACTAATGAGTACAAAATTTTTATACGAGCTGACAGAACGCCAAATAGACATAGACAATAAAAATTATATTAAAATACTTGCGTGCAAAGCCGCGGTGTGACGATTTCATTAATAAAAATATGTTAATTAATTAAGTTGATAATATATAATCGGAGAAATTTTAAATTCTTAATAAAATCTCACATTGTAAACTAATTCTTATGGCAATCATTTAATAATAATAATATTTAATATAAGTCTAATAATAAAATTAAAAGGGAATGGAATTGTACAGAAAGGGTAAAGTTTCTTAATTTATCCTGTATAAACAAGAACTGACCAGAATTAACTTGTTTTCTGACCCCTAAATAAACTAAGTATTATTGTAAATTTGTTATTATTTAAATAATTAATTAAGACCATTGTTACGTACTTTGATAACTTCTGCAACTAAGAATATCACGATTTAATTATTTAATCAACCGTAGTCCTTTAATTAAAATTAGAAAAACGGAACTACTTTTATGTTGCCTAGTAATTGTCTTGAGATTACTACGCTCCCCTTAACTATTTTCTTTGACTTGTAATGGAGCGCTCACGCCGTAAGCAGCGTAAAGCGTTGTTTCGCTACGTATATATATAAAAATGTGAAAGGGTTGATACCATGACTATTTAAATAAGTAATTTGTGTGGTGATGACATCTCTCTATATTATAAAATAACGGACTATGTAATTTATACAGTATTACAACCTAGAAGGTGATAGTCAACTAATCTATCATCATGTGAAGTGTATAACAGTGAAACAAACTTTCTATCTATGTATTCTAACTACAAGAATTACTATGAATAACTACAGTCGCCGGAGATGAATGTACCACACCAGGAATGATTTCACATACTTCTAGAACTTCACCATCACAGTATGATAAGGTAACGACTGAACTTCAAGAAACATCAGGAGGACCGAAGAACTAATTCTGCAGCAACTTCAGGAAACACACAGGTGACATGGAGGCTTGTCTTCCATGGTTAAGAGTTACAAAATTATAAACCCAAAAAGACAATTTAAATTATCATATTAAAGACTTTAAAACTTATGTTTAAATGTAATAACATTAAAGACTTTAGAAACCTGACATTTTAGGTAACATGTAGTATAAAATCTAATAACGCTAGTTATAGCAAAAAGGTAAAGTTTAAACTAAAAGTTTTGTTGTTTTAGAAGATTAGTAAAAACCATTCTTCAAATGGTTAGAGTTTCAATATTGTACATGGCAAGGTGACCATAATTCATTTAGTATATTTAATCCCGGATCCGTGGAATTAATCAATAAGATGTACATCATATTTTGAAGCCCCTTTGTAAAGTAGTAATTTATATATTTAATCATATAGTAAACTATATTGTTTGAGAACTTTCAATAGAGAACTTAATCACCAAATGTAATAAAGAGATGTCATCTAAGTACCAAGTAAAATGAGTGCATATATCAACAGTCTCCCCTTCCAAATATCCTGCTATATAAATTGTTTATTTGTTGTGATTATTTTCAGTGCTTCACAACGAAGGCAGCCGGTATAATTGGCACATCCAATTATTACTGGTTCCCTACGTTATAACTCAAGAGAAGAGGTTATAGCGGGTAACAGCTAGTTCAAAATATTTTCTTTTATAGGGTAACACATTGAAAACATAACAGATCTTTGATATTCTACACACATTAATAACATATAGTCATAGAACATTTAAACATATGTGATAAACAAACTATAAAATTCTTTGCTTGGGTCTCTAACGATTATTAGAATTTTAAACCATAGTAAATCGTCTAAAATTACATTAAATTTATCAAATGAAAATTGAATGTTTACTATTAATGTTTTAATAAAATAATACTTACTTTAAGAATAATTATTATTTATAACGGTACACTAATTTTTAAATTAAACAAAATAAAATTATTTTCAACACCAACTTACAGTTACGTATTTTACTCTGAATATTTATACTATTTACATTTACGCATTTGTATTACTTTGTTAGCTTATATTCTGTTATTTTTTAGTTCTTTCTTTTCAACTCAACACCGCAGAAAAAGGGGATGAAGAAATTTGATAGCTACCGTACTGTCAATTAAACGCCCAAATAAATGAACTGAATCTCGAATGTTAATTAAATGAATAGTGGGATTCAATTAGACAACATTCAACAGCGTGTTACGTGTATTACACACGGTGACTGTACATTATATTATGTTAAAGATAGGTAGGGTCTCTGGCCTTCTACGTACAGTCTGAATATTATCTTTACATTTTCTGCTCTGTAATATCAATGGTAATCAAATGACAGGCTTAGAAAACCCTTCCTCTACTTTGTTATCCTTTGTTAAGTTTATTGAAGAAATAAAACAGAATATTATATTTGTGGTTAATACTTTAATTCTGCCTTACAGTAACTATTTCAAAACTTCCATAAATTAACGTTGAATTTTTATTAAATGTGTTTAAGTTATGCGATACCTCTTATATCGTGAAAACCAATAATCGTCAGATTATAGCAGTGTTACTAATGTATGTATTTCAGTTCGAACGTTACAAAAGAAAAATATAGATATACCGATAACATAGATTTTAAATTGATATTGATATTTCTGGTTCTCTATAACAAGCCTGAGTATTAGTAGTAGTAATTACTTCATCAGTTAAACAAGCAGGTATACGTTCAAAATTATCAATTAAAAAATCTTGAACAAGGGCAATAAATATTTTTCGTCCCTATCCAGAAGTGTTCGATGTTAAAGAATATCTGTTAAAATTTCTGAAAAATGTAGAAACATTTCAACTAGTAGACACTGAATTGCAATCAAATGACAGCGAAATATACTTCCCAAAACCATGAACCATGAACAAACGGAGTCGATAAAGACGTGAACTCACTGATGGGAGTTTTGCGTGTGATTTGGGGGACGAAAACCAACTGACACAGAATTTTTGTTTCTAATTGTTTATTTATTATAAAATTTGACATTCATATTGTTAGAATTATTGTTATTAGCCTGGCTCTTAGGCCGTGGTCGACTGCTATTTGGGCCAGAGGTTTCGGCCCCACCATCGGAGGCCATCTTCAGTGTCGGACAAACGTTTGGCAAGGATAGGAACTAACGAATAGCGCGGCTGCTAATAACAATTATTCTAACAATTTTGACGCCGTAAAAGCTTAAGGAATTGCATTTGACATTCATAATCTGTCGGTTTTATAAAATGCACACAATAATAATGATAGTATTTTGTTAGGTTAAACGTTTATGAGATACATTTTGAAGCTTTAACAGAAACGTGTCCCAGTTCCTAGAAATACCAGATCGTTGGTAAAAACCACACTACATTAAGCACATTTTGAAAGGAATATCATTGGGGCAATAAAACGTTTGTAATTCAAATATAATAAAATCTATATTATTTACGTAAATATAATGGTAATATTAAAATCTACTTTTTTAAATTATTTTGATTGTAAAATATTTCTGGCAGTTCGGTAGCTACATACAACGAAATCCCATATTCCATGTTATTATATAAATTATAATTAAGAACTTTATATTTTTTAATTTATAACCATTCACATAAAAACGTTATTTGCCTTCTAACAAAACTCAATAACATATGAAATTGGTAGTCATATTGAGTGTTCTAAAAAGCACTTCACAAAGCATCGGAAAGTATCTTTATACGAATCATAAGAAAGAAAACCCGCCAAAGAAATTCAATTGAACAAAGTTCCTTTTTAAATTAAATTAAACTAACAATATCAATGCAGGAAAGGAAATCACTGATTACGATAAATGATT
Source organism: Magicicada septendecula (assembly GCA_034769895.1). Lineage (NCBI taxonomy): Eukaryota > Metazoa > Arthropoda > Insecta > Hemiptera > Cicadidae > Magicicada > Magicicada septendecula. Next base: position 314,739,424 of record CM068371.1, read on the forward strand.
TTAATGGGCAAATTATACTTTTGAAACTTTTATCTAGTCAATTTAAAGACAAACGCAGGGTTATAAAACATTATTAATTTCAAGTTAATGAACGAGTTTTAAAATTTATAAAAAACTTGCTTGAACACAGCAGTCTTATCCCAAATTTGAGTGAGAAAAATTATAAATAAAATGAAAAAAAATAAAAGGATAAAGGTTACAAGATTCCTATTTGATTAATTATTACATCCTTTTAAACCATTGGCTGGATAATAGCTAAAAGGTAATCGATATCATATACGTACATCCGTATATACGTTAATAAAATAAGACACTTTTTCATTTTACGTTAACATGAACTGTAAACATTGTGACTAAAACTATGTGTTACTTTAATAAATAAAATAAGACACTCCTAGTTTATGAATCAGCAAGAAAACTGAACCACTATCTACGTGCGATAACATATTTGGATAATACTTAACTACTCCACATATGAAGCTCAAGTCTAAACTTCATTAAGTTTCTAGATTTCCTCAGCTATACTTCTTACTTCTCTTCCGAATACTGTCAGAAGAATAACAAACACCAACGTTTTGCCTAAACAGCGGTCGGAGCATTTGAAAGCTGTTAGACCCTCTCCATCGTTACGTAAAATAGCGAGAATAATATTTTTTGATACTTGTTCTTTAATAATTTATATAATTGTTTATGTTATAAAATTTTTACTCGTGAGGAACCTTGCAAACTTTAACAAACTAATTTGGAACAAACTATAATCACAGTTTTTTCGTCTAAATCTAAAATTAATTACAGGGTCATCAATATAAGCAAATAAAGTAGGTAACTAAAACAGTAGTAGTAATATTCTGGTCTGACCATCACTACCTGTCACTATGTCACTATCCGGAAAACAGCACATCCTCACAAAGGGAGTGGAATGTACGCCACAAGCGAAATGATGTTGCCGGACATTACGTATATTAGGGTTTCACTGACACGTCTCTGCATGTTTGAGTACCGTCAGAGAGCCAATACAGAGGTCAAATGTACGTACCTACTTTGATTAGGAGTTGAAATAGGCCTACAACTCCATTCCCTTTGCTTTAGCGTTACATATCACCAAGTGACTACAAGTTACATTAGTAACTTTAAAATTGTGAAACTAATTTCCATTCTTATTATAACGTACCCTACTTATAAAATGTCTAGTATATATTCCGTTGCGTAATCTGTAAAAATTAATAACATTTCAATGGATATTAATATTTGATTTTCTCATATTATGTTACAAGGAGACATAAGAATAAAAACACTTTTATACAGTCAATCAAATGTTTTTAATATATCTTTATTCCCTGTTATCTTATAAAAGCACAAGCAGTCATGGAGACGCTCTATACATCTCTGCACGAATCACATTATGTGGTGGCATAATACTTTATCGTCTCCTTCTTTTCCTTCTTCTTCTTTTATTCAGGCTTAATCGCCTATTTTCTTCACGCGTCAAGGGGATTTACTAGACGTCGATCCCAAGTCTCCCGTCCATCTCATAATAATACTTGATATTACGAGTAAATAAAGATACAACAGATGTTACACATTCACGCCACAAACCAAACAGAATTTTTTAAGATAGATTATTACGTAATTACCAGAAAAATTAATTCTATCTGTTTTTTTTAATAGATGTAATCAAGACTTTTTAATGAATGAAGACGTTCATATACAATAATTTTCTAAAATTTTAAATTGTTCAATACACACACTCCTATAGTAAATCAAAAGTGTTCCCAATTACAAGTCTCCACTCACAATAATTATTACTTCACATTAAATTACTGTCAAATAACTGGCACCGACTCGCAACTGACAATTACTAATAACACGTATTATCGCTTCGATTTCTAATACTTAACTCGCAACTACGTCCGACAGACCGCTTCCGAAACACTGTATGGTATAATACATAACGAGATTATCTAAGACGCCAGTAGAATAGTTGACGAGCCTTTGAAAGGTGCAGAAACGTCTACAGCCGGCCTCAACCGACGTTAACTCTATAAACGTGTAGAGATCTAGACACAGTGACGATATCCGAGCTTGTAAACCTTGGTCCCAAACCTGTTACGCCATAACATATAATTTGCTTATCTTGTGGGCATGGTACCGCCCCTCATTTAGCCTGTTGTCTTCAACTGGGAAATTATCCATTCAGTAATACTTTTCCAGGCGGTATTGGCGACCTTGAATTTTCGTTGCCCTTCTCGTTGTATCCGGTAAACAACGTCTTTAATCCTCTTCCTCACAATGTAAGGACCTTCCCAGTTAGCGTGAAATTTCAGCAATTTGAGTATACAGAGGGAACCGGTTTCCTTCTTCATAGTCGACACTATCACTGCGGTTGTTGTACCGCGTTTTCGTTCTGTCACTGGCTATCTTCAGCCTCTACTTATCAACCGATAAGCGGTCGGCCAGTTGTGATTTCCAATATCTGACAGCGGTTTGCTGTAAAGAGTTAATTCTCGTTTATTTTGTGCGACTGGTTTCAGACTTGTTATTAGTTGAGATATTGCGGTTACAATTTAAACTTGCAAAAACTTTGTACACGAGTCTTGTTTACTGAAACTGTAAATAAAGTTGTAGCTAGCGAATTCACTGATCTAAAATCCCTGGGACGTCCGAACGTTCCTGGGACTAAAATGTAACATACGAAGTGTAAATTACTCTGACATAATTCAGTTCATCATTTTGATTCAATTTTTTCAGGCAGAAACATGAATCGTATTTTCCCTTAATCTGTTCTCACTGATAAAATGAGATTAACACATCTCCAGTTTCACGTTGTACATCCGCCTTTGTATATTGAAGTATTCACGTCCTTGAAGGAACCTAATCTCAGGTGTGACAAATGTCAGCAAACAAAGAACTTTCCGCCAGCTTGGTACGTTGACTGAATACCGTAATTTTGCTGGGCCACGCTTTCAGATTGTTAATAATAAATTATACCTGGCTATTCTATCTCATCTAGAATCCTAGATGAACAACAAATTTAAACCGACCGAAGTGGCTTTCATGAAATCAGATGATTTTTATAAATGTTTTGGTGCTGAATTCGAACCTACAATCAGAATAGCTCTATCACCTTTTTTTTATAAATTTAGTTTTATTTTTTTAGAATTATAAAATCAATATTTTATGTTTTCACTTTTATTTACAAAATCGTATAATTTTGTTATATTATTAATTATTAAATTCTAATCACCATATTAAAATGACTTTTTTGGTCCTTTCCTTTTGTAAACATCTTCTGAAGTGTCTCTTACCATGTTACAATATTGCACAAACACTATGACTAGCAATATCTGGCTCGTTAGTCACGGATTTTCTCCGAAACGATGTGTTTGTAGACACATGGTTCCTTTGTGGTGTGTTCTCGTTGATGTTCAAATGCCCCCTTACTTCAAATTTCACATTTTATTCAAACTCTGGTTGTTCCCAAAATGGGCTAGAACCTCCATGAGATCATACATCTACTACATTATTATGATCTCCACTAAGATGGATGTACTAAATGTTTTGGTAAAAATTTTACACTTAAAGTTATAGGCCTAGTTATACATTTTTTGTTTGCGTAGTTTTACATCCTTAATATGAAAAACCTTTGTGTCTTTATGGAACTAATGTGACTTTCACTCATATAACTTATCTTCTTTGGCACTAGTTGCAAAAAAGTAGAAGGTGGCTCTGAAGTTAAAAACTCTATGCTTGATAAACATCAAAGTGAGAAAAGGACCCTAAACACAAAACTGCTAAAATAAATAGAACGAGAAGAACGTTTTCTTTTTCATTTTGATGTTACACACAATTTCCAGGAAATTGTTTTCAGTTTCTTCACAGCAAGGTGAATTCTAGACAAATTTCTTGCTACTGTTACAAAATAATGCTGAAAACAATAAATTAATTCGGAAAATAATGTCTTGAAAAAAAGAAAAAAATAATTATAGTTATCAATTTGCAACAAATGAGTGAATGAACCAATGACATGTTGGGAGTTGTATTTCAGAAAGTAGAATCATGTCAAATAGACCAACAAGTTAGTTCCAGATTACATAGGCCTATAGGCCTAACGAACGCCTCGTACGAGAGTATTGTGTTACCTCTGTCATTAGCGGACGCTCCATGTATTTTGATTTAAATACATATAATTAATATACATTCTGTTTTATACAAATTAATAAATGGAATTAATAGTGTTTTTCTCTGTGTGTTTATACTCAATAGATGGCTGCAGGGAAGTTAATTAAAATTTTCAAAAGCCGATATGTACATTTTATTTACTTTTGTTGTTAATTAATATCATGTAACTAAAAGTAAATTTATTTTGTATCATTCATTACTTTCCAATAAATTAGAGCAAAAATTATAATACTATTAAAAATATTTTGTTCTGCCCCATTACCACATATTTTATTTGCTTACTGTACATTAAAACAGAAACAGTTTCATCACAGCCAGCTATTCCAAGCGTATTTATTTTACCGAACAAGTCACGTCTAGAAGTGAGACATGCTCTCTTGCCGTGGATTATGTGCAAAACAATGTACACCGTACAGAACGACTGTTGATGAGAGAGAGAGAGAGAGAGAGAGAGAGAGAGAGAGAGAGAGAGAGAGAGAGAGAGAGAGAGAGAGAGAGAGAGAGAGAGAGAGAGAGAGAGAGAGAGAGACAGACAGACAGACAGACAGACAGACAGACAGACAGACAGACAGTTGGGTACAATCAATTAGGAAAACTTAACTGTTCGATCGCAGATACATTCTTTCAGTTCCTTCCTCGAAGCCAAAACTACTGAGCCTGCATTCGGTAATACAGTATTCCAAACCACAAACGAACCATTTTAAAACTAGACTTTCCATCCATTGTATTTCATTTAAAGTTTTGCTATTCACTAACCATCTCAAACATACTTTTCGCTAACAGGGGATGAATACAAAAGCGTGAGGTTACAGTAAACTATCGTAGAAAGTAAGAATGTCTTAATTACGCGTGAAGCAAGTATCCTTGATTGGTATCCTTGTGGGTATCCCTACTTTACTTAAAGAGCAAAGAAGATATTCAAATAAAATTCTTAATAAGGTCTTCTTATAAGCTGCCAAGGCATGTATTTTCAAAGCCACTAATTTTTAAAAACAGAGCGAGAGGGAGAAAGAGTGACGGATAGACGATAGACAGTTAGACAGATGGGTAGACAGACAGACTGACTGCAGGGATGGGGACAAGAATCAGTAATAATAAACGACTGAAGTGCTTTGAATGCGTTATAAATAAACACCCCAGTTGGCACACACGTTGATATGAAATGAAATGTTTTCACTTCTATGTTCACAGCGAATATAATCGCGTGTAATTTCAATAGTAATATAGTCTGAGTCCCGTATATTACTGCTTAGAAATATATTCGTTTTACTATTACGACACACCTTAGAGTAAAGAAGAACACGTTTAGTAATTTATGTTCTTTAATAAATTTTCTTAGTAGAGGTTTATTACACACAGACCGGAGCTACGACGCACTACGTTCAGAAACGGATGTAAGAATAACAACACGGATCAAATATTACATAAAAGCGCTTGTGCTGACACAACTGTTTATCTTCATTGATTTGAAGAACATATAGTGCATTTATTACAAGAAGTATGAATTACAAAAGTGTTCTGATAACTAATATCGTCATTAAAAATCCAGCCATATCATTCTGGCTTGTGTCACCATTATTTTGACACTTGCTGGCAGCCCCAGTGTTTTCACGCGTTCCTTTGTTTCCCACTATACGCATTTGTTTCTACTAGTAATTTTATACAAACCGCTATGTTGTCTTTGGTACTGACGAGCGCTTTCGTCGGCAGTAAAGCCATCTTCAGGTCATTTACCAACCTTTTTTTTTCTTTCGTTATTCTTATGTTTAAATCTAGGAAATTTATTTCCTTGTTTCCTACTTCCATTTTAAATTTTATACTCTCTTCTAATTTGTTAACCTCTTCAAAAAATACTTTTAATTCTTCATCATCGCCCTCCCATTTTAACAAGATATCGTCTACTTACCTCATCCATTTCTTAATTTTGTCTTTATTTTTCACTGTTGACATTATTTTATTTTCAAAGTCGTTCATGTAAATTTCTGCCATTATCGGTGACATTATTGGTTCCATTGGAAGTCCCTTCTTCTGAATATAAAACTTATTAGACGGATATAAACATTTGCTTTCTTCACATGATATACATTCAGATAGAAGTCTCAGTTTTTCGTTTTGCTTGTGTTTATACGTTACATGCCTTATGCTTATACATATACGTTTCGTAATGCTTATGCAGGAGAGATACAAGTCTATGTAAAATACTCCGTTCAACTCATCTCAAAACCGTTTTTCCAAGAATTACATCCAGAGAGTTTTGTTAAAACGTTAATTTATATTAATGTTAGTTACGTAATATAAGTAGAGAAATCTTGTGTTTGTTTTGAAGGTTAGGAATTGCATGTGTGTGATACTGATTTAAGCATTATATGCTGTTTTGGCTAAATATGGCTACTATATTATTTTAAATTATGCGGCAGTAAGAAGAGCAGAAGCGATAAAAACACAGTCCTCGTGATGTGATGTGGTCGTTATCTACATATACAGAGTGCGGCATAAAAGCTGGAACATTTCTATTTGTTGGGACAATCTCCCTAACCATGTTGGCATCATTTTTTTATTGTGTATTGCTTCAGCCCGTGTCGCCACTTACAGAGAATTGAGTCAGCGAAGAGGAGCTCAATGTGTCGTAACTATTGGACATTTTACAAAAATGGTGACTGTGCTGCCGCTGCTCGACGAGAGTATAGGCGTTATTTTGGTTTTGGAAAGCATGAGCCTACTCCATCTGTACATGAAATCAGGTTACTGGTGGAGAATTTCGAAAGTACGGAAAGTGCTTTGAAACAAAAACCTTCAGCATTACTCGAACACGAGATAAAACACAGACAGTGAAAATACGTTGTAACACAAAGTACAAAACGTTCTGTGAGACAAATTTGAAAGAAAACGTACTCTTTCAGTTGCCATTCTGCAACAGTCATACGTTTCTCAATTGTGTTTTCCTATATAAAATATCATTAAGTAAAGATTTTAAACTTACTTAAATCTTTTACATAGTTCTTATTCAAAAAATTCGGATGATTTAAAAATAGCTATGTTTCAATTACAAGAAGTGGCAAGAGAGTAATTTCAGTAAGAAAGACCAAAACCATGGCATTTAAAGGTAAATATCCAGTGTAGACTAAGATAGTTATAAACATCAACACTTTCGAACAAGTGAGCCGTTTCAAATATCTCAGCTGTGCAGTAATCTATGAATCTGAGTATTATATAAGGGAGGAGAATATAAACAAATTTAGGAATATTTGTGGGACGATTCATAGAAACCTTAGAAATAAAACATGACACAGCACAAGGATTAAATTTTATAAGACAATTGCAATACCCACATTGTATTTATGCAAATGAGGCGTGGGTTATGACAAAATAGGAAAGCGCCAAGATTCAGAGTGCTGAAATGCAGTTTCTTCGAAATACTTCAAATTATACATTGCAAGATAGAATAAGAAATGGAGATATCATAGCAGAACTCTAGGTAAAGGACAAAAATGATATTTCAATTTACAGAAGACAATGGTAGGATCATCTACAAAGGATGACAGAGGATCTATTGCCGAAAGCGGCATTGAACTCTAAAACCATTGGTAGAAGAGACGTGGGTCGTCCGAGGATGATATGGGTGCCAGAACAGGTTTGTTTAACCTAATCCTTGAAGAGGAGGAGGTTATGATTTTCAGGAAAGAATGTTTGAGAATGGTGCCTTCTCAAACTGCACACTTGGCGTTCCTGTACACCTTCAAACTTCATCTAAGGTTAATGTTACATTTTCATCCTGGTTTACTCCTGTTTCTTCTTCGTTAAGGGCACCTTCAGTATCTTTGTACTGTATCCTTTAGATATTTTGAGACATTGTGGAGAACAGTACAACAAACAAGTAGGCTACTTTCGGGACGTTTTCTAAGAATGTCCTAACACAGATTCCGAGAATTGGAAACCGTTCTTTTTTTTTAGTTAACCGCAGCAACGACGCGGTCTTTCAATGATGACCCCCTCCCACGAATGAGTTAAAATAAAATTCCTTTTTGCTCTATTTTGGGCGGGTTAAAAGGAGTAATTAACCAAGGTGAAATTGCTTAGCCAGATTCACCCGACAAATATTCTCCAACGTCATTCCTAGAAATAATATTTCTTACAGGCTTTCTTCTCCATGCCCTCGGATCATGAGCGCTGCCTAACCACTCAGTATTACAAGTAGCTACCTGCACATTTATACTTGGATACCTCTTTCTATTGATGTACTCATCTCCAAATAATTGTGTCTTCAAGACTTCTAAGAGTGTGCAGTACAGAACACCAATTACAGTGGACAAACGAAAGCGCCTCTGCCACAAAATCTTGGCATTATTAATTCCTGCTAATGTGGATGAAAAATGAATCCATTTGTGTGCTTTTGCTGTGATTCGATCTACCACTATTCTCCAGGATCACCCACAAAACGAAGAAACATCTTCATCTTCTTTCTTCAAATATGAGCTCCACCACTTGTTTCATTATTTTCTGGTAAAAACTCTGCAGTTAAGAAGTCAGCACTTTCAATTTCAAACCTTAAGAGTTCTTTGCAATTGATTACACTTAGGTCTCCTCGTTCGAATAATGTTTGCAGTCTCGAACCGGCTTAAACATGGCTACAACTAACTACAAAATAATCTTCTTTTTGTGAGACTTATAAATATTCAAGTATTTACTACACTCAAAAAGTAATTACTACTTTTTATTCAACAAAAATCTTAAGTAATTACTAGGCTTGCGGAAAAACTCTAGAAATTACAAGGTGTAGTAATTACTTAAATTTCTTGACATCTTTATTTACAAAAATCAAAGCGTGCCTAAATCCTTAAAAAGTCTAGTACTAGCAAATACAACTTTTAATTCACTAGACGCATTAATTCGCCATTCTAAAGTTACAATAAAAAAACATTACTTTATCTTTCTATACACATTTTTCTTAAAACATTTATTGCTGCCCGTTAAACTCATTTGTCATGTTTTTTACACGAACGTTAGGTTAAACTAAAACGTGATTCGCTCAAAGCCTGGTCGAATGTTCTACAAGATCACACTCAAAATCAGCTACCCCAATGTGGGTAAGAAAGTTTTCAGTGCGTCAGCTTTCCTTCCCGCGTAACACAAAAACTCTCAATCGTAAGGGATAAAAACTGTGCTTAAATTACGAGCAGATAGACAATATTGGCAAGATAGCATACCCCATCTGTTACGAAAAGTTACATTAGTTACTTTTTATTTAAGCTATAAATGATTTTAATTTAAAAATCTGTCAGCTTTACATTGATGAAGCTAAACAAGCGAAAACGTTTATTGGAGACTATGAACCGCTAAATAATTTAACTTAGTTTTTCGCAATTATTTAATATAATTATCAGGAAAAGTGTATCAGCCTGATTTTAATCCGCGAAATACATAACCAGTAACTAGACAACTAATTTTAAAATGATAAACTAAACATTTAAACTCGACTTTAAACCCGATTTTAATGCTCGGGTTGGAAATAATTCAGTCCCAGGGGCAGCAGGAGTATATTATGGAGAACAACATAGAAATAGTCATGGAGCCTCCCTCATAAGATCTGCTACTAGCAATGATCTGAAAATCACTAATACATTACTAAGATATTAATAAGTATGCCTGAAGTGCTAGAGATAGTAGGAGTATAATTGATTACGTTCTGGCAAATAATAATATTAGCCAGCAAATTCAAGATCTCCATGTGTACAGAGGTGCGGACCATTATTCAGACCATTATCTCCTTATTGCAAATATTGTCATGTTTTCTCGATGGAAGAGAAAGAAACCTTGTGTTAAGTCGAACGAGGAGGTATTTATTATATACCTGCTGCAAGACGACAATACTAAAAACCTTTTATCAGACTCGTTTAAATCAGCAGTTAGACTCTGGAATGATGACGTTGCTAAAGCAATAGAAGAGGAGAAAAGTGCATACCACATGTATCTACAGCTAAATACAGATGAAGTTAGAGACATCTATAAAGAAAAAGAAACAAAGCTAATGGTTTAATGAAACAGGCACATGATGAATCACGGAATCAGTTTAGCCTATAGGGAGCATTGAACATGACGTACACGGAAGGCAACTTGTAGCCTATAAAATGCTAAAAGGCATGAATAAAATTTAAAAATGATACAGCAAATTTAAACACCATTCCCGAACATAAATGGATAGATCATTATAAAGCTATCTGGTCTAATGATAATGTGAAAGCCGAGTATAATAATATAGACACCAACAATTCGGTCACCTGCGGGAAAGACTTAATAACATTGGACGAGTTTGAAGAAGCCCTTGTAAAAACTAAAAATAGGAAAGCAACAGGACAGGATGGTTTGAACGCAAAATTGTTCAAGTTTAGGGGTACCGTGCTTAAGTTTAGATTATTACATTTCTATAACATGTGTAGGAAAAGACGATAGGTTCCAAAAGATTTGTTGGTAGTATCTATTTTTAAGAAAGAAAAACGGAATGACTGTCATAATTATATGGGAATACGTTTGGTTGATACTGGATACAAAATACATGCAAGGATCATAAACCACCAACTGCAGACTATTCCCGAACATCTTATTTTGGAAGAACAAAACGGCTTCAGGAAGAGCAGATCTTGAACAGACAATGCTTTATTATTACACAAATTATTGGGAAGCGTCGCGAGTTCAGTAAAGAAACTCATATAGCTTTCGTTGATTTTGAGAAGGTCTTTAATAGAATAGATAGAAATTTGTTGTGGAAAATATTAAAAGAACGGGGATACCCTCAACAACTTATAAGAACTATACAAGACCTATATAATGGAAAAAGAATATCTGTCAAAAATAATTTTAGGATATCTCAACAAATACCTGTCAATCAGGGTGTTAGACTAGGGTGCAGTATATCACCTACTCTTTTTATCATTTATATTGACGACCTGGTAAGAAAATGGAAACATCTAGTGAATCCTGGTATTAAATTATCACGAGACAGATATCTGAATGTGCTGTTTTTTCTTACTACTTGCTTGTACTTAAAAGTACAGAATCCGATTTTAAAAAACTGTTTTTAAGCTTCGTCAGATTTGAAAACAATACAACATGAAAATCTCCATTATAAAAACAAAGGGAATGGAATTTCGAGTTAAGAAGCCAATAAGAACAAAAATAATAATTAGTGACCGATTTCTAGAACAGGTGAGCCACTTTAATTATTTGAGAAATGATATTGGCTATGATAGAAATTATGATACTGATGTTAAGATAGGTAAGTTCCAGACGGTCTGTGGAACAATTAACCGTATTTTTAGAAACAAGGTATGTTGGGATACAAAATTAAAGTTTTATACATTTATGGCGGTTCCTGTCGTATGGATGTGAACTGTGGGTGATTGTTGTTAAATAATGATTAGTGACCGAATTCTAGAACAGGTGAGCCACTTTAATTATTTGGGAAATGACACTGGCTATGATAGAAATTATGATATTGATGTTAAGTTCCAGACGATCTAACCAGACAATCAACCGTGTTTTTAGAAACAAGATACGTCGAGATAATAAACTAAAGTTTTACAAAGTTATGGCAGTCCCTGTACTGTCCTATGGATGTGAATTATGGACAACAACCAAAAAACAAAACATCAAAATACAGGCCTCAGAAATGGCATTCTTAAGAGAAGTTTAAAGATGTTCTGAACTTGACCGTATACAAAAATGACGCCACAAGAGATTTTAACTTGAATTACAAATTAAAAGATTACAAACAACGGTGGAAAAAACACTTAGAAAGAATGTCAGATTCCAGACTGGCCAAACAAGTCTGTAAATACAAACCTATAGGACACAGGTGTGTGGGTAGACACAGGAAAAGATGGATGGAGGATTTTTGAAGGCGGAACAGGCAGCACTGATGATGATGATGATGATGATGATGATGATGATGATGAACGAAACAGGAAAAGATACAACATACACGTATTTTGGAGTGTAAAATAGTACAACTACAAACAATTCGCGTAGTTTTCAGTGTTACACAAACAACAGAATTTATAAGCAAATGAAATATACAAGCAGACCAGATGTCACAGGAAACTGTCCAACACTTACCGCAAACACACATACGCTGCCACAGTTTTAGTTCTGCTGACGTCATAGCTGCAGAGGTCACGCTGGGACCAGTAAAATGCATTTTAAAATTCGATTTCTTCTTTGGCAACAAGTTGCATAGCAGAAGTTGACTTTTGTGATCAAAAACCAAGTTCAATTATCGTTACACCAAACCCATTCCTATTAGTTTTTGATATACTGCATTTACGCTTTTACTCATTTGAAACAAAAAGTAACGACGAATGAGTTGTTTATCACAAAATTACAATTACAAAAATAATTGGTTGAGTGACAATATTCTTTATTACAGTTACTTTTATCTTAAAAAATTAATCAAAATAATATTTGTATCGTACTTTTCCAAGAATTTGAAACTAGTTCGAACTTTAAGAAATGGTTTTCAAAGGCGTTTACATTTCCAAGCAAAGCAGCTTTATGCCGATTACATTGTCATTTATGCTTTTAGAAGGAACGGAAACTAAAACCAAATAGCCCAAAAATGCAACGAGCGATAGCGCTGTATCGGTGTAAACCACTGCCCATTAACCAGCAGCTGCTACAACTAAACCAATTACATTCTGTGTTACTCTCATTCAGTCAGGAAGTTACAGCGTATCGCAACCATAACCTTTTCTTCAGGTTAACGATTTTATTCTTCTGTAAAATGTGATTATAGATTTATACATGCTTCATTTTTAATTAGTTTTAAACCCTTTTACTGTGTATATTTTAATCTCATTAGTAGCAAATTTCATGGGTAGAAAAGGTGCCAAATTAGAAAGTTTTAGAGAGGACTTAGCAGAAAACTTTATAAACAGATCTAACTAAGAAGAGACAAAATGATTGGACATATTGTAACCTAACAAGCGTGTCAACCTAATAAAAAGTTTATGTAACGCACTACTGAGGGCAGAAATTCAAGTGGTAAGTTTAAAGCAGGCTACAAACGCAAATAAAGCAAGACATTTATAGAAAGAGAGACGGGGGGTGACGAACGTGGCGAAAGATAGATGTGAATGGAAAGCTGTAACCAACAATTCCTAGGTCTGATGCCCTTACGATAATGAAGTATATTTATTGTCACGTTGTTGTTACTGCCATTTAAACATTAAATACTGCAAACTGTTAGCACTGAAAGTATGTCATACAACAGAAACGGATACACTTGAATTCCTGTCAACACGTGTGCCGACTGGATTTTAAATTTATGACGCTTTCATATCCCCTCAGACATTTATGCATACTGATTAATATTCATATCCCTATCTGCACTATTCCCCACTAAATCTCTCTTCCCCCTTCTCTCTCTCGCTCCCTCATTCTGTGGCTCTATCTGTCCATCTACCTATCTATCTATCTATCTATCTATCTATCTATCTATCTATCTATCTATCTATCTATCTATCTATTTATCTATCTATCTATCTATCTATCTATCTATCCATACATCTATCTATCTATCTATCTATCTATCTTTCTATCTATCTATCTTTCTATCTATCTATCTATCCATCTCTTAGCCATTCACGCATTAAAATCTAAAATGTTTTTTTAATCATGCCAAATTAAATCTTCACCAGTAATCTAATCTATAATAAAATATGTCTTATTAAGCAGTTTCGTGAGAAAAAAGTTACTGGCACAAAATAATTATTATATTTAACTTCCATACGGTTTTCAGGCTAAATATCTACTATTCCCATGAATGAGTGGAGTTCCTTTGAAATTTGTTAAATGGCTAAGTAAAACATTATACATAAATGTTTTTAAGTTTGTTCACTGCGCACATAACAAAATTATTTAATTTATTATTATTTAACATAATAACAAAATTATTATTTAATTACTTTTACATTTATTTCAGTCATAATTTTATATTGGTACGATTGTAAATGAATTTCGATTTACCCACTAAATGTAATTGGAGTATGTTAATTTAAAACAACTTAAAAATAAAAGAGGCTGTGAGAGACAGAGATGAAAGAAGTGAACAGAAAAAACGTTATAAATTCCATTCAACGGAAGCTCACAAACGTTGTTAATGTACCCATAACGCAATAATTAATTTTTTTTTTTTTGCGGGGGAGGAAAAATGCATTATGCACCATCAGGAGACACCCGGCTGGTCTCCCGGTGTGTGGAACTCGCACCCACCAAAAAACCTCCACTTTTCCACTTTACAGGCAGGGAACCCCCCCCTGGAACAACTATTCGTATGGCTTCAGGGTGGCACCTCGTATTGCACCTACTAGGCTCCTACAGCTTTGTCATATCATCGACTTGTGAGAGGGTCCAGTTCAGGCTTCTTCTGCCGTAGGACCATCCTCACGAAGGTCACAACCATGTCCCAGTTCTCTTTGCTGTTGAGCGTGACGCCTATGATGTTATCAGGCGTCATGGGACCAATCTCCGATTCCAGTCCTCGCCTCTCCAGCACCCACCGTTGACACTCGAAGAAAGTGTGATGAGCGTCATCAGAGTCTGAGTCGCCGTACACGCACGACGGATCCTCCATCCTTCGCAGGTATGCACAGAAATGACCATGCCCTGTCAGGAATTGAGTAAGGTAATAATCTACCTCGCCGTGCGTTCTGTCCACCCATTCAGGGAGGTTCCCAATCAACCTCGCCGTCTACCTAGCTCGACTCTCCTGCTCCCATCGTAGTTGCCAGCTCCGCATGGAGCGTGCCCTGACCGCTGTTCCTGCTTCTACGATCCCCAAGTCTTCCTTGGTCTTGTAGACCCTCCTCCTCTCCTCAGCCATCAGATCTATTAGCATTACTCCAGCGACGACCAACACTGCTGGTTCCGACACCGTTCTGTAGGAGCTTGCAATTCGAAGTGCTCCTCTTCGTTGTACCGCGGTGTACCGCGGCCATCTGCTTGCGGTATTTTTCTGTCTTCAGTGCGTCGGCCCAGACCTCGCATCCGTAATTAAATTTTGATTATATACTTTGTGCACACTACTAATCTGGTTATGCCGCAAACTGTTCACTAAGTCTTCTTAGTCCAATCGTGATTCTCGGTACCTGTTCAGAAAAAATCTTACGTTAAATTTATAACTACGGTGGAAAAAGTTTGTTTATTTCATTAATTGTCTGATTTTTTTCTTAAATGTTTGGTTATTTATTCTCTCTTAGAATAAACAAGTTGATGCTGTGTCAATTCTCAAAGACTGTGCTCAGCGTCAACGACACATTAATAAATTAGAGGGGTGACAGTAGCTAGCACTGTTCATAGAAGACATTGAGAAGACATTTCTGCGTCAACAGCAGATTTTATTCCCTCCGTTTCTTCCTCTAGTCTTTGTAAAGATCGACTCAACTAAATATAGTTTTTGTAGACGTCAATAACGGTTTTTTATTATTGTAATAACAAGTTGTCTATTTAAGTTTCGTCTTTTCGAGCGTAACCATAACGATTCAGAGAATTAATTAATATTAATTATTAACGTTCAGTTTGCACACACATGAGCCACAGTAGAATACATTTCATTATTTTGACTGTTGGCTTCCTCCTCACCATTCTTCTCGAATTCTCTGTCACTCGAAGTGACCAAGTAATCACTCTGTATTGTCAATTGTCATAGCACTCTATTCCTTTACCTCTGTGATCAACGTTATCAAAATTTCCTGTTTTATTTACTCATCTGAACGGCCGTTAAGCTTATATTTTTCAAGATATTTTCTACCTTTATTCAAACACCTTTATTGTTAACGGACAGGGTATTCCGCCAAATACGGCGCCATCGTTAAAAAATAAGTTTGTTATATTCTGATTAACATGTAAATATATACTCACATTTTATCTAAAAATGAAACTTTTACTTGTGAACTTACTGTTTTTTCTTCTCGTCGAACGCGTTTCGGCGTCGTATTCGCCTTCTTCAGCTTTGAGACAGACTGCCAGTATTTAGTAAAAGTTTCATTTTTAGATAAAGTGTAGTGCTGTGAAAGAAGATGATGAACAATCAAGACAACTATATACTCACATATATTTGATATCATTTTCATTTTCCATCTGACGTTACTTTCTAATACAATATATTATCTTTCAATTTTTTAAGGTCGGTCCGACTGTAATCATCTTCATCGTCGCTACATATATCAAGCACCTGTCCTGTTATGGTCCCAATCGGTTAATTAGTCTTCCTAGTCGCCAACCTTTTTCTAGTAGCAGCATATTTCTGGCGTCTTCCCTTTAATGTTCAAACCATTTCATATCGCGATATTGATTGATGACTCGTTGGGCTCTTGCTTATAGGTATATTTAAGCAATAAGCTGAAACAGCTGTCAGATGTAAATGATAAACTTGAATCTTACCAAGTGTTTGTGTATTTTTTAAAACCTTTGCATTTTATATCGTTAATCCTCACGCTCAGTGAATGTTTAAAAGTCTTCTCTTAAAACGTTATTCATTCATATGTGTTTTTCATTGAATCCTTCAAACTATCTTAATGCTAATTTTATTTCTTAGAGTCTACATAGGCCTATATTTGTTTGTGTGTGCATGTGTGTGTGTGTGTTGTTACGTACATGATACTGTAACCATTATAAAAGTGAATAAAAATTCACATGTTGTTATGTGTGCTCTTATAGTTTCTTCTTCTTAACGTAGAATACTATTACTGGCTTTAAATTATAAATCTGCAGCTAAAAAAGATTTTTGAATTTTTGAGAAAAACAGTAAGAAGATGGATTAGTTATAGTTTCTAATTAAAAAAAAATAAGAATGTATTTACAATATTTAAATCTAAAAATTTGTCATCTATAAACATAGTTTTAAAAATGGAATTGTAAAAACTAAAAAACACACGTGTAATGTGAGAACTAATAAATTTCTTAAACCTATTTCGATTATTTCCGCTTGAAATCTGAAAAATCTTATCGGTAGCGATAACAACGCATCAAGTTCATTTATGCTCAATAACTTTCGCTAGGTTGTGGAATGACTGTTGGTGAATTCTATTCAGTGGAACAATAACTGTTTCTGCAGAATCTTCAGACTAAACGTTATAAAAACCTACCAGCAAGTAATTTAAATATTTATATATTTCCTTTTATAGATGTTTTCTTTCATTTCTCTTATTCTTAGAAAACAGACCATTAATTTAAAACAAAATTTATCGCCTTGCCGGTTACCCGGATGTACTGCGCAAAAGACTAGGGCATTTAGACAGCCTCGTGTCAATGAAACAAGCGATGAACTTATAAAAATACAAAACAAAGCTAACAAGCAATTAACAGCTGGCGAAGAATAACATGCTTGGAGCAGTTGTAAACATCTGGTCAACGTATAGTTTAAGTGGCGCTGGACTACGTGAGTCATATGACCGCATGGGAACTGGTTTAGTTAAACTTGACTTTCTTTTTCATTATGCTTATTGAATTTTCATTTATTCAAATTAATGTAAGATGTCAGTTAAGAAGATAAACAAACTCGTTTCGACTCTCTTCACCGGCTCCCTGTCTGCTTCCCTCTATTTTTTTACCTTTCGTTCGCTCTCTCAGTATATTTTTTTTTTACTAATATTTTTAGACTTTTAAACAATATTGCATTTTTTAGGTCGAAGGAAGTTGAATTTAACCACCAAATTGATTGATCAACTCTAAGCTCTCTTAAAACTCTAGTCTGGATACACATTCTAATCCATATTGTATATGATTTAAATTCCAAGACGAAAACATTTAACCAACAAGGATTGTTACAAACCAAAGATTAAAACAAATGTTATTAATAAAACCACAAAACTTTGGAATGTCGGTAATCCGGAAGTCCTTAATCCAAACCATCAATAATCCGAACACCATCGCAACCAGATTTTTAAACAAATTTCCGTACCGAAAAATTGTTGTTTGATTTGATGTTAATGTCATTTTTCATTACTCTGTAACGTAGTTACATTCGTAATCAATATAAAATCATTTTCAATTTTTTTAATGAATTGGGCAGTACATTATTTTATTCCAGTGTATTTTATAGAAATTTGAATAAACAATATAACTAAAGAGTTTCATTGTACGTTACTTCACAGACTTGCTTTGACAGAAACAAATTGCAATGAGTGATTAACATTAAATGTCTGTTTTGTCGGCGTTAGCACTCTAACTGCCTGTATATGAATAAAATCGTATACTCCTAATTATAATACTTTGTGCGATTCCCGTGGTTTCACATTAGTCTGGATTATCGGGTCTCTACTGAAAGTGTTTTTGTGAAGGTAACTATGAAGCTTATATGAATCAACTTTCAAATTTGTAAGGGCCAATTTTTTGAAAGCCCCATTATTACATACCTCACTGTACCTTGTTTTGTTGTTAGCTCTTTCTGTTTTCAGAGAAGGACAGAATGATGGTCTGAAATCGGGGTAACTGAGTGGAGAGCACTCATCTTGGATACTCAGGCTAAAAATTTAAATATAAGATGGTACTGTACGCGGTGTCAAGAAAAGTTATACAGGTAATAGTTTCAAGTGACAACCTGATGTCTGGTAGCCACAGAAACTTGCAGAAACCGCGTTTTTTATGTTTCTACGTAAACTACAGGTCAAAGCAAGGTGGGAAAGCAAAAAATTCGTACAACTTTTTTTTGCGAAAATTTTGCAAAAGAAACAATTATGTGATCCAAATAATGTAAAACGCGTTTTTTTTCTACGTGGAATCCACTTCTAATTTAGCTGCGAACGCGGTAAATAAGGTAGTTTTTGTGTTGTAAATAAGGTAAAATTGACGTTGTTAGGTTAACATGCAAACTAACGTAACTACAAATATTTCTTGCTTTTTGTGAAATCCACTTAAAAAAAAACAAGTGGAAGTAAGGCGGGGCGGCCGTTGTATTGTAACTTCCCTGTTACTATACATGTCTCCCTTTTTTGTGATAGAACTCGCTATCCACTAGTACTCATTTTTTCAATAATGCTCGGTTTTTGTGCAGATCACAGAAAAAGCAACCAATTCGAAGTGAGACCTACTACTATTAGCAAGGCCTTTGCCTGTTACTATACATGTCTCACTTTCTGTGGCAGAACTCGTTTTCCACTAATACTCGGTTTTTGTGCAGATCACTGGAAAATCAACCAACTCAAAGCAGCATTGTGTTTCAATCCTGTATCGATATAAGTAATTACGCAATTTTTTTCGCAACTTGCAAATAAAAAGTGAGAATTTTTCGCGTCCGTACCTAGTTTTGACCTGTAGTTTACGTGGAAACACAAAAACGCGGTTTCTAGAAGTTGTTGTAGCCGCAGAGCTCAATTAGTCACTCGGAATTATTACAATTTTACAAACCTTTTCTACGGCTGTAGCCATAAATGCTTACGGATGCCTGTACTGCGGTAGCGACGAGTAAATACTAAAAACAAAAATCGTCTTACAAAGTTGTCTAAAAACAAAGCGGAAGATAGACATATTAATGAATCAGGTAGTAGCATTAGAAGTGCTTGTTAACACAGATGGCTTACACGATGCGAGCGTGAGAACATTGTATGGAAAACGTTTGCATCGGGAACTACGCAAAGTGATTTTAGTAACATCGAAATCCATTATAAGTATATAAAAGTATATTCATGTGGCAGCAAAAGATGTTTTATTAAACACAAATGTAACGCGAATGTAGGCAAGTAACGCAAGTGTCGCAAATGTAAAGGCATACTGGGGTGAGAATAAATCAATGGAGGGGAACTATTGGAAAGGGGAAGGTGTAAAATCAACACAGTAAACAATACTTGCGCAAAACAGTGTGAAACACAATTACGCAAAAGACTGATGGAACATAGGAGAAACGATAAAAAATAAATATATCAGAGGAAGAAACGTAATGGACATGCACTGTCGCTAAGAACCTCTTCTCAAACTGAAAGTCACATAACAAGTAACAAACGAAAAAACAAATGATTAAAGTGCAATAGCATTAACTTAGTTACTAACTACTTTATAAGATGTAATAAACCTACAGAATATTTGTTAAGTATATTTACAACGTATTAGTATTTGTAAAATATTAATTTAAACATCAAAAGCTACAAGTACAACAAAAGCTACAACATAGTTTGTAATAAAAGTGACCGTCTCAAGACAACTATACAAGAACCGTCGTCAAGCGGTTATCAAGCATGACGGAGTATTCAGGTCATCAGACAGCAATCGGTGCACTACGGATCGGTGCGTCATCATAACGACATCTCAGCGCAGTGTAATTGATTACTCCGTCAGCTGAGTGTAAACCTTTGGATCTCAGTAATTAAAAGTCCATTTCAGGTTCAGTTGAAAAGTATAAAAAGGTCCATTATCATTAATCCGATTTTAATATTGAATGATATTACTTATTCATTAATTAACCTTACGCTAAGAAACCCATTACTTTGATAAAATCGATTTTTTTTATTTGTTAATTATTTAAATCTATTTTTCGTTTGCCAAGAGTCATAATCGCAATAAGATGTGCATTTTGAAACGAATCAGGCATAAAACGAACTGTATTAAAAAGATACGGTTAATTAAAACTACGCAGTAAGCCCACGTCATACTGTTTTGAAATTTATAATAAGATCTTGGGCGGCCGATGTCGCGTTGTGCGCTCATTTACTATGCTAGGATGAACGTATCAACAAGCCGAGAGCTGCTCCTCACGTTCTGTGTGCGCCCGACAGGAATGTCTGTAATGCAAAAAACCATTGGACCATAATATTGAATCATTGAAATTTATATTTCACCGTTGATACCCTCCATAGGACGTATCTACGGCGTAGTACTCATCGAGCGTCTAGACTAGGCCTACTGCTTCTCCAATGTTCACTTGAAGAGTGGAAAAATGTCAGACGTATTCGTCTGCACCTGACGCAGCTAAGCAAAGTCTCACTTACATAAACAAATTTTTCACTGGCAGTGATCGACCACAACCACCTGATAGACCCCTCCCCCCCCCCCCGTGAACATATTAAACCCACACTAACACTTGATTAGTGTCCGTTTCACACCAAAGCGCAATGTCTAACTGCTATTTTTTATGTGTGTTATTATAATAACATTATTTTTAAAGATGTCAGCCCGATTACAGTCCGACAAGCAGCCTACAGAATTAAAAAACGGTTTTAATCTCTATTCCTAAAGGTAAAGTTAGTAATAAAATATACGACACAAAAGAAACAGAGCTAGTTAAATGCATCCAACTCTAAGACATGTGATGGAATGAGATACGATTTAGGAAAGTTAGGAGTTAAGTTACTAGAAAAACAGGCAATAAGACTATTTTCAGACATGGCTAGTGGCAGGTGAAAGGAGTTCACTTGCACTGTCTTAATTAAAAACTTACTAATAAACCGATCAGTATCACAAACGCTTAAGTTAAGGTTTGAAATAAGGAAAGTTAGACCATAGTACCACAGGCAGGACAGAGTGCTATACGTCAGAAAACATAGAACAAAACATGCTGGGAATGCGGGGACACAAAGTCTTGAAGAAAATATATGTGGAGGGGAAAATATGAAATGAACGGAGAGCGATTCTAAAAGGATTTCATGAACTGATACAACTCTCCAATGGACCATATTAATAATAAAAGTACAGAGAATTAGGACTTTTAGTATGTAATGTACAAAGGAATATTCACAAGCTGAATGTAACTGAATAAATAAAAGGGACAGTCTGTATCATGACTACATTGTCTTTACGCCTACTACTCCTACACCTAGATTATGTACGCCTACCCCCAACAAATAGGGGAAGTGCGGCTAATATGGACTAAGCGGGCAACATTGAATACCGATGTTTCAACCCTTTTGAGAATTTTACTCTGTTGTCATCATAAGGTATATTAAAAGTTATAAATCCGAAATTAGTACCAAGCCACGTGTTGTTCAATCAAATATATTGCAACTTACCGTCTGTGACTTTCTTTTTGCAACGATGTCTTCAAACTAATGTTGACATGTTTTGGGACACTTGTCCCATCATCAGAACTTAAAAGTATGTTCCTATATCAAACGATGATATAGTTGTCAAATAATTAAAACATCAAAATCCAAACAAACAAAAACCACAATAAAAACTAATTATTATAGTTTAATTAATAGTATTGACTTTATAGATAAGGTTAAAGACTTAATAATTGAACCATCTTACAAACTTGCCTCCTTTGATATTATAAACGTATACACAAACATACCAGTAGCTGAGACCCTACGAATACTTAAGATTAACCTTATTAATACTAACAAATTGGACATTGAAAGTATAAACGAATTGACGGACGTTTTGGAACTGATTCTCGATCAAAACTATTTCACCCACAACAATCAACTTTTCAGCCAACAAGAGGGGTTAGCAATGGGTTCCCCACTTTCAGGCCTCCTTGCAGAATATACTTGAATAATTTCGAGAATTCCTTTATTCTTACTAATAACGAACACAGTGATAACATAATGTTTTATGGCAGATATGTAGATGACACCTTTCTGATATATAAAGGCACACAAAGACAAATTGATAGGTTACATAATTATTTAAATAATATCAATGATAATATACAGTTCACACTTGAAAATGAAGACAATGGAAAACTGAATTTTCTCGATTTAACAGTTGCTAAAAACAATAGTAAAAAACTACATTTTAACATTTATAGAAAACCCACAACAACTGATATTGTGATACACGCTAAGTCCTTTCACCCAATATCCCAGTAAATGGCTGCCTTTCACAGTATGATTAATCGACTTTTGTCTCTGCCCCTTGGTGATAAAGAATACCATGAGGAATTGAACACCATTAAATACATCGCAGTCACTAATGGTTACGATGTTAGGGTGGTGAATAATATCCTCAGAAAACATCAGAAAAGGCGTAAAAACCTTAACGGACAGGGACCCCGTGAGAATATAACACGCAAATACATTACAACACCATATACATACTTTATACCTAAGGTTTTTGGGTCAATGTTCAATAAAAAATAGTAATATACACATCACATACAAGACCACTAACCTCATTTTGAATAACCTCCGCGTACATGGACCTACCAAGCTCGAACACAAAACAGGTGTTTACAAATTGTTATGTGATGATTGTGACGCCTTTTATATAGGCCAGACAGGCCGTGGCTTTTTAAAAAGATTCACAGAACACAGACCGCCTACACGCTTTCACAGTTTGGACCACATTAGATAAAAATTTGCAAAACACCTCATCATAGAGAATCATAATTACACTAATTTTAAAACAAACTTGATACCTCTTCACATATGCAGGAAAGGGCGACATATGAACGCCCTTGAGGAGCTCGAAATTTACAGTGCTTACAACAACGATGATACCAAGCCGCGTGTCCTAAACGATCAACTGCTTTTTAAACCAAATATATTGTACGATACCGCTTTGCGTCATTGTCGCGATAAGAGTCAGTCTTAATTAGTGCGCGATCAGCTACCGTACGGTGTGCACCGTTTAACCGTCGCGCTCAACTTTATACATTAATATTGTGGTTTTTGTTTGTTTGGATTTTAATGTTTTAATTATTTGACAACTATATCATCGTTTGATATAGGAACATACTTTTAAGTTCTGATGATGGAACAAGTGTCCTGAAACATGTCAACATTAGTTTGAAGACATCGTTGCAAAAAGAAAGTCACAGACGGTAAGTTGCAATATATTTGATTTCACCATAAGGTATATTATACCTCCATGGTTTTCATGCACTGGAAGTACTACAGGAAACAACTTTGACTGGTGTTGTTGAGAAAGAAGCTACTACACTTCTACGTTAACATTTTATCCGGAGAGGGGAAGCGTAGCAGCACTGGCACTGCCAGTTGCGTGGGAATTCAGTACGTTCCCCTACGCTGCTTAACGTTTGTACAGTCAAATTAAAACCCATAAACCACTTGAAAATTTACTCGTCAAAAAATTAAAGTTAGAGATTATAATACTTAAACTTTATGGTATCTAAATTGTTATTCTATATCGTTTCAAAAATTTTCAAATTATTTTGACCACAAAGAAAGCTGTAAGGAATATGTAAGCAATAAATTGGACAATTTCAAAAATGCATTGAACTGTAAAACGTAACTAGTGTTTCCGTTGTCCATCAAACTAAGTAGATTAGTTTTACTTTATTATTACACTATTATGTCAATAAGTCGACACAATATTTATTTTTCCTGTACTCTTCATACGTGTAAAAAGTTACATTACTTTTGATCACGATTTCTTCGAATTACAACATGAAAAGTTAGCTGGTGGAGAATGTTTTTGTTATTACAAGTAGGGATCTAGTGTAAACTAATGAAATTATGAGAAACGAGTGAATTTAATTTCTATGTAAAGAAAAGGAGTAATTCAGACAGTAAAGATTCTAACTTGATAATATGTTCTCAAGATGTTAACATTTTGTGCATTACGTATAATCCGTGCGTTGTGTTGTGTAACGCTTGATACTGTTAACAAATGCACAGTTTGGATATAATAATATTTTCTGTGGTATCGCTAGGGACTTGGTAAAACATTTAAAATAAATTTACTTATAAACATGTATTAGAAATAACATTATTCATAATAACAATAAGAGGGTACAGATAGTAGTTGGAAATAGGTTGTTTTAAAGGACAGGTTGACGAGTCCTTTAATCTATAATGGTTAATCTTACAAAGGAATTCAGATATATTGTTAAAGGGTAGGACGTTATTGTTGTGTATCAGGTAAGGTATTTCTGTCAGATACAAAATCATATAAAACAATTTTCCTTGTACTCTCCTGCCGTGTCTTTGAAGGAGTGCTCAGTTTTGTACCAGTTGATTTTGACACTTCTACCTCTTTCCGTATCTTACTAATTGTGATCTCTGACTTTCCTGTTGTGGCTTCTGCCCGCTTTGTTGCGTCGCTTATTGGGTACTTACAACATCCACTGTTCTTTTCTTCATAAAAAAATTCAATAACTCGTCCACCTGTTTGGCGTGCTAGCCTAAGAATTGCAGGCATTCTTTCTTATTTATCAACTTCTATATCTTGGAGCGACTCAACTTTAACTTTGGAGTCGATTATTTAACTGTTGTATTGTCACGCTCTACGCTGTTCTAAATTTTATATTTCGAATGTGGTACTAAAATGCTGGAAATTACACTATATAACAAATTCAAATTTAAATACTTCTATTGGGTTTACAAATGTATTGACAAAATACACGCACAAATATAAATTATAGGCATAACGCTAATCAACGCTCACAATACTTGTAGTTAATAAACGTAAATTCAAATGACAAAGTCGGTGGTGTGAGTCGCGCGTGCTCGTTTGTCTCTGAACTTGCGCAGTTTACATTTTCTCCACATCCTTTGTTAATTTTGTCTAGTAGTAGATAGTTTTGGTGTTTACAGAAACATTGCAGGTTAACAATGCAGTTTGCATTTCTTGTACAGTTGCTATCGTTTCTAATCGACTTAATGTCTTAGTTTAAGGTGTATTCTTGTTTATCTTTAGGTTATAACAGTTATTCTAATGTATTATAACCTAACAAGAATAATTCTTTACCAAGATAACATGATGTCGGGCAATATGGAATACTACTACTCTATATTGCTCGCGTATTTTGTCAGTATCCCATAATGCCCGTAGGTATTTTTTTACATTCATCTTAATTTAACACTCTTCATTAAAACACCATATCAGCAAGTTGTAAAGTTTTATAAGCAAATATTAATGTAAGCTACTTTAATATATTAAAAGGTAAATTTTAATCTCTATGGAAAAAATAACTGAAATTAATGAGCCGAATCAATCAATGCTTAAGCAGCTCAGGTTGTTTCAGTATCTGTCTAAATAGCAGAAGACAAAAGCGTTTATAATTCCTATTCTGGATGGATTGTAATTCCAAAACAGGTAACCGATTACATAAAATAATTAGAAAAACATTATAAAATTCGCAAGTTTCCCACAACTATCAATGTTTTCATTAGAGATATGCCTAAGAGGAGAGACCATCCAACCGTAAGTAAACAGTGGGATCCAAAAAATATATGGTTGGGTATACAAGAGGCTTACGACAAGCAAATGGGATTCTACACGTAAAAGCTGCTAAACTTTTGCAGTACCCAGATGTACTCTATTTCGGCTAGTTGCTGAGAAGTATAATGAATCTGGTTCTGCCACATCGAAGGCATTGGGTTGTAAACCAGTGTTCAGTCCAGAACTGGAAGAAAAATTGGTAAGGTATCTTTTAACAATGGAATAATTACATTATGCTGTTACACGATCAGACGTTAGAAGATGGTATACCAATTGGCCACAAGGAACCACATAAGCACCCTGGCAAAGCTGACAGGGATTTATATCTACTGTTGCGACGGTCTCACTGCTCGTCATATGGTCAGTGGAAAGCAAAATCACAGACACCGATGAAGGCACTAATAAGCAGCTTTAATTTATTACAAATAACAATTTCTAATCAACTCGTACAATAATTGCAGTTAAATTTGTCCACACTAATTACAACACAATAACACTACTCGATCCGCACTAAGGAAAATGGCTCACGAAACTGAACTGAACTAAGCCAGACGCTCTGCTTTTATAGGTCCAGAATAGCATTCGCTCCTTTCTGCACGCCAGCTAATGCGTATTTCAAGTGTTCTGGAACGTACTTGTCCGAAGCCTTGCTCGGGTAGAGGAGGGATGGGTGGGGAACATTCTAGACTGTTCGACAGGGTTCTCGTTACACTGACCCCATCCTTAAGCCTGTTCGTCCCGAACTGGCAAACCGTCTCTGAAGTAATACTTGACCAGGCGATCTACGTAGTTGGTCTACTTGCGAAAGGTAATTCTCCGGTTCTTCGAATTCAGTCTCGTGTGATCCGAACATTAAGTTCCCAGGAATACGATTCCTTCCGTTCAACCACTAGTTTTTTCTCAAATCACTCCCGTTGCGTCGTATAGTGATGACCTATACGTCATTAGCTGCTCCAAGTCTGTTTGGTTACCACTTGCATAACTTCATCTTCACCACTTTTCCCCCGGGCGCTTCCAATACAAGCAAGGGCCTTTCCTCGAACGCCTGCAATAGGAAGGGTTCCTCTTGACTACACCTGTTGACTTCTTCTTCGACCAATGTCACACGTACGTCTATCTGACCTAATACTTTGACGGAGCTTTCAGTCACAGTCTGTATTGTACGAGAGCTAAATTGAGGCTGTCGGTTGCTTATTAAGAGGGATGGGTGGGGTACGTTCTAGGCTGTATGATAGCATGTTCGTTACAATACAGTCTTAAACAAACAAAAACATGTGTTATCGGTACTTAAACCAAATGGAACATCATATCCAAAGGTTAGAGGTTTCAGCAAATGTAAAGTATTAAAATTTTTGATATGCTAGGATTTTATGAAAAGTTTAATTTTTCCGCTAACCATCTATTAAATGTGGATGAAACTGGGCTTTCTGTAGTACAAAGAGGCACGTGTTATTCGTCACAGAGGCAAACGACTTTCTACAGAGGGAGAAGTCCTCACTGCCGCTGAAAGGCAGTTCGTTTATCACTTTCATTGCACGTATGGGTGCACCTAATGATTTTGTTCCACCAAGAAAAGCTCGCCATGTGTATGGCGACTATAACAACGAATAACTGGTACATAAGACTTAGACGACATGTACGCGCCGAAGAAGCAGTTACATGGACAACCAAGGAAGTTATTCACTTTATTGTCAAATGGGACTTCAATGAATGCTTTCCCAAACTATGACTCATCCTACAGTATTTTCTTAATGATTTGTTTGCTTGTGGCCTCACGTGAAAAAAGTTTTTTTTTTAAACTGAAATTAATAAAAACAATCGCAGACCAACGATGAGTGAGAAAACATTCCAAAACTTGGCGCTTTTGTTTGTTGAAAGATACACTGCATCTTCTTTGGATTATGTAACAGATAAATTCAGTAAAATAAAACCTTGAAAACGTTCATCGTAATTTAATTTCTATGTAACTAAATTAATATGAAACTTTGACTATTATCGTCTTTGTATGTCTTCTTGTTCCCGTTTTGTTAAAACCTATAAATAGTGAGTTTAATATTTAGGTATGTAGGTCTACTACTGAACTCTATGAAATATGTACCTATATGATAAAGAAAACTGTATCTCAGGACACAAGACCTAAAAATGAAAGGCCGCCCTCGTCAAACACGGTTAGAAGCAGAGGTGTTACGACCAATGAGTAATGTGATATGAATAAATTCCTTACACAGCAATAAGCCACATATAGAAAAATATTAAAATTTCTATGTATTGTTGTAATTGTTAATCATTATTATTTTCCGTTCTAGGCAATTCGCCGAAATTTAAGTAATTTATTTAGTTTAATTCAAACCGGCTACGATCACGTATATGTCCTGTTGGTGTCTCTGCAAATAAATTCATCTCGTAGCCTGTCTGCCCACTGTGAAATACTCGAAACACATGGGAATTTTACTGCTTTGATTGTTACGATTAGGACACGGGCATCGCACTCACACACACCGTTTGGCGGACACATGCTAGCACGCAGTTTCAGTGTTGGGGTCAGTGTAAGTGCGCGCGGGTTCCATTGATTCCAGCACGTAGTCTGGCACACACACGCATGTAGCGCTCGCGGTGTATACACATGCTTTGTTGTTTCAATCGTAGCAATCATAGTAGAAAAGTTTTCCAATCTGGCTGGGGTATGTTCACAATGGGTAAATACAGCCAGGGACGAATTTACTCCAGAGACAAAGAACGTCAAAATATGTTAATGTTTACAACTAACAACACGAAATAATTAAATAATTCTTAGCATGATGCGACACGCTTAATAGATGTTTTAATAAAAACAGCTTTCACTGTCAACGGATGGTAAGATTGTAGAGATCGTAGCAAATTAATGAAGTAGTCTATGGGTTATGAGAGATTATTAAAAAAAAAATTCCTAACAGCGGAGAAAATCCTCTGAAGGAGTGTTAGAGTCAATGATACCAAATTAACAAATTAGAAATGTAATGAAAGGAAAGGACATGATATTGGAGAAAACAAATGTCAAATGGTTCGGTCATCTATGTTGAATGCAGAATATATATATATATAAATCGGTTCATAACGTTATCCTACGTCTTCCGATCCCTAGTCTCCATTGATCTCGATCTAACCAAGATTCTTCTTCCAATTCCCGGTCTCTTATTGCCCGATTGATGGCTTCCCTTCAACTCAACCTAGGTCTTCCTCTTCGCCTACGACCATATGGTGTCTATCCCAAAATTTCCTTGGAGAGTCGATTATCCGGCATTCTTTGCACATGCCCAAACCATCTTAGCTGTTTTGTTTTTATGTCGTCGACAATAGAGCACTTTACCCCCATTATCTCCCGGATTCTGACGTTTCTTACTTTTTCCGGTTTTGACCTCCCTGCTGCTCTTCGCCAATAATCCATTTCAGTAGCTTCCAACAACTTTTCTTAAGTTTCCAACAACTTTTACTTTGCGTAAAAATGCAGAATGCCGGATTTAATAACTACTTGCAAAAAAAAATTACTTGTGTCGACATCATCAAAAAGACAGAAATAGGAACCGCAATGCGAATGATAGAATGACAGAATCCGGGAATAAATGACGGAAATGAGAAAAAGAAGTCGGCACGAAGCGACAGCCTATGATAGAAGAATAAAAAATGGAACATCATGGAATGGAATCGATTTTACATGGAATGTAAAGGGGATTAAAGGGGATTGGGTAGAGACCATTTTGTTATTGTAGGCCTATAATTAACAATTGTATTATTTATTTACTGTACATATTTAACCCAAATGTAAATGCGTAAGATCAACTGTAATTGTTTACTTTATTTAGTATACGTAGTGCTATAATTAACAGATTACAGGTCTACGTATGTGCGCCCATTAAAATGCGTAGTAGACAGTTGAGACTATATTTACTATCTGCATCATTAAAAACGTAGATTACAGAGGTAGACGACGGCGGCTTCCATCAATTCCCAGAAAACGTAGCTTCGTTAGTATTTTCCCAGAAAAAATGTGAGCGATTTACTTTATAAAAGGAGCATCTCTTTCAATTCAGTTGGTACTTGCCATCCATCAGGTTGGGTGTAAACAAATTTGTTCACTCAGTGGCTTGAAGGTTTTATTAATAATACTAAATCTACAAAAGATACACCCATTTTGTTAGTATTAGACGGGCGTACTAGCCAGAGACAAAATACTGATATAAATATGGCAAGAACTAACCACGTTAAGATAACGTGCTTACCACCCCACACCACACACAAGCTCCAACATTTAGATAAATATTTCATGGGGCCATTGAAGAGGAGGTTTGCATGTTGCTGAGGCATAACACTAGGGCTCTTAGAATGATAGCTGAACTGAAGGACGAACCTATCTGAAAGTACAGCTGGTAAAATCGCAGTCAGTGGTTTATAGCCACGTGCATATCTTGCCAACAAACAGATCTTCATTGAAGCTGATTTCGTTTCTTCCCGTACGGTACAGCCTTTACTAAATGATATAGATGCTGAGGAAAGAGACGAAAGTGCTTCAATTTTTGACGACTGAGTATCATCCTTAAAAGCCACTCAGCTACCACAGCAGTTAGTAAGATAGTCTGATCAAAGATCAGGTTCATCTAAAAGGAATTACATTGCACCCCTTACAAATTTTGCTACTTCCATTAAAGAGAAAATTATCTAAACGAAGCCAAGACAATGGTAGGGCCACAATAATCACTGGCTCACTATACAAGATTAGTCTGGAGATTTCTCTTCATAAATCCAGTAGTAAACGACATCCAAAAACCGATAACAAGAAAATTACATCACCTTGTCTTTCAAGAAATCTGTCTAAAAGGAAACAATTATAGAAGAAATTGTTCTCATTTGTACAAGATGATAACAGTAACTCAGAGAACCTAACATTCCATTCTGATGTACCGTCAGACCTGTTACTTGGAAATGGACGTGATGAAAAACTCCTGTTGACCATGATGCTGAACGTTTGCTTTGAGACGGTAAATTAATGTTTGTTTGTTTGTTTCTCTCCGATGATTATAAAAGTGAATTGTAAATACAGTGCCTTATGTGCTCTTTATGAGCGCATAGTGACTGTGGGGTGCAGAAATGTAGCTGTTTACATTTATGACTTTTGCGAATTATTTGTTCACAAATCAAGACTCAGAATATTTTCTTATGTCGTTCGTATTATTATTTACGTTGTGTGGTAAAATTTGTTCCTTTTACACTTTTTAGTAAAACGTTGCCAAAATGGTCCCTATCAGCGTTAAAATTCATCATGCCAAATATGTCATTCTCTATGTTAAACGTAATTTATAACAATAATCTTGATAGCAACATTTACATTTTTTTATTGAACATATATTACAATATTTTATGTGCATTTATATTGTACATATGTTGTACATATAATTTTTTATTGTACTGTTTTTGTTATGCTTGTATTTAAATAATAGTAGTCAAAGTTAATGGACAACCGAGCTAAAATAAAAGAAAGCACAGAAAATGGGTTTCCGATGTGCATTGTTGGCTACTAAATAGTAAGGAAGGGAAGTGAAAACTTCACTCAAGAATTAAAGACGGTCATCTGGACACAAATAGTACGAAGCGTGTATAATGTAAAATAATAATATAATTCTAAACTAAAACCTTTTCACGAAGTTTAGGACAATCTCTCAGCATAGGGCTTTACTTAATTAACTTGTTTATTTAGGGCTAGATGAATGCGCAAATCATATGGTTCAGGTTGTATGGCGCAGCAACTGGACGTGCCCCAGTGGTAGCAATGTTCGGGCGAGCCCAATCACTTTGTGTTACCTGGGTAGCTTACTAACATGCGCTTTTTGGAATGGGAACCTCTTTTCTTATTTTATTTATTATTTTTATTTTTTTTTGCGGAGGGACAAAAACCTGTCTTTGTTAATTCTGAACCGCGATGGCTGAAACGGGGGACCTTCTAGAGGCCTTTTGGTTCGGAAGGCAAAATTTGCTCGCTCATAACAGATCAAAGTCGGAATAGGCTGCCGTGTGGGAATTCGTGAGACTCGAGGCAAAGGTGGCTCTAGGCACTCCCAAGCCAAGCGCAGTTTTTGATCCAGCGGTCGCCATCTCCGACACAGACGCGGTGTTGGCAGAAGGGATGGGAGGTTAAGCTCCGCAAGGGCACCAGAATGGGCTGAAGAGAGCTTATGGCGGACCCCATGGCGTAAGACTCGGGGGCGTTTGAGCTCTTGGTGGAGCTCGTCCGTACTAAGGCGGTGGAGATTCCCTTAAGGAGATTGGCGAAGAAGCGCACAAACTCGTCAAGCGAAGAAATCTGCAATCCTCACCTGATAGCGTCATTGCGGTCGAACCTACGAGTGCTGGAGATGTAACTGAGGGTTCGGGATTGGATCGCTTCCAGTCGTTCGTTAACGTATGGTCCCCATGAAGAAACTAGTTGATATACATTTCAAATGGAGCTAACATGTGTTTATTT
This sequence comes from Magicicada septendecula, assembly GCA_034769895.1. Lineage (NCBI taxonomy): Eukaryota > Metazoa > Arthropoda > Insecta > Hemiptera > Cicadidae > Magicicada > Magicicada septendecula. Next base: position 314,772,203 of record CM068371.1, read on the forward strand.
GTTTGGTGAAAAAATTTCATAGGAACGAGCAAATTTTTTAAAATTGTGTGACTTTCTACAATTGAGCCTATTGTGCTCTGAAATCTGCATTTGTAAAAAAACAAACAGTTTATAAACTTCTGGTAAAATTCAATACATTGCTTGACCTATATTTAACGTGCGGAAACGAAAAGTACGCAACCTGAGGCCGTTTCTCAAGCAAGGAGAACTAATGTGGCGTGTATTGTAACAAATTGCGTTAGAGACCACCCACGGTTTCACCCTTGTTTTCCTTACTTCTGGTCAGATGAACAGCAAAGTTAACTCTGGACCAGTAAAATATAGCGTCCATTCACATAATTCTTTTAATTTTTGACGTATTTATTAGACAGATACACGCGCACACAAAATTGTGTTTTTCTACTTGTAAGTAAACACATATTTTGAAAAAGCTGTTTTTTTTTCATTCAAGTGCAACATTAATAAAACATTTTTATTGACTTAATATCATTTTATTGAGCGTTTCTTGTTATTTGTACTGGCCATAAGTATTTTGCTTTTGTTGATCAGTGCGTTATTAGACTTGCTGATAGAAGACCAATTTACTGCAAATCACACTACTTAAAAAATCCTAAGTCGTGCATGTTATCGACATCAGTCTCGATAAACAACTGTTATAATAAACATAAAAAATACTTTATAAGAAGACAATAATTAACAAAAGTACAAAGCCTTAAGTAAAGATTCGAATAAAATATTTTTTTATTTTAGATACATAGTGCAAAAACAACATTCTTCAAAATAGGAACTGCTATAACTAATTTGTTAATTTGATGATAATTTGTCAAAGTTTCATGATGACACCCAATTTGATTAACTTAATATCATGAAACGTATTCTTTAGTGTTATACACTTGTTAATTACTGAAACTTTTAGCTTCTGAAAATATGATAAAAAACTTTTTAAAACAATTACAAACAGGTTGACCTAAAATGCACATATTCTGAACAACGCACATGAAAGCAGCGTCTGTGGCTGATAAATTTAAAGTAGGCAGCGAATACGGACTTTCAGGAGCAACGGTATAAGTTAGTATCACAGAGAAGATAAGTAAAATTTCAAGAAGATAGTTCAGCCAACAATATGAAGGCAGATGCCAACGAATAAATGTTAGGGACGAAGATTATGAAAGAAAATTAAATTTGAAGAACCACCAATGAACAAGTTACCAACTTATTCAACAAGACGGAGCATAGGCTTACATAAAAAAATAACTGAAATAATAATGCCGTAATCAAAGAAAGAGCTGACGTAGCGACATAAAACTGTTAAAATATACTGTAACAGAAAAATAGTAACGATGCAAAGAGAAGTGGAACAGATTAGTGACACAAGAATAGAAAGAACAAAAATTGATTAACAGTCCTCTGTTAAACATTAAGAAAAAAACAAGAAAGAACAATATCAATGTAAAATAATTAGATTTAAAACAGTACATAAAGAGATAAATTAGGCCTATATGAAGAACAAATGGCGATGTCTATAAGCGGCGAAAATTAAAATTTATAAGAGTCAAAATAAAATATGTAGAAGAATTCTGTAAAAACTTAAGGCATATGTGTAACTGGTAAATGTGTGTGTGTGTGTGTGTGTGTGTGTGTGTGTGTGTGTGTGTGTGTGTGTGTGTGTGTGTGTGTGTGTGTGTGTGTGTGTGTGTGTGTGTGTGTGTGTGTGTGTGTGTGTGTGTGTGTGTGTTCTAGTTGTAGTTTTCTCGGGCTGCTATCCTTGTTTGAATTAATTCCTGACATTTTTATTTCAACTTTTCGTCATAGCCCAATATTCCATCTTCCGATTATTCAATGTCTTGTTCAGAAGTCTTGAACTACGTGTATACAATTACGTAAATATACAAATTTCTAAAATGTTAAATTTTCAAGGTAACAAAAATTGTTTTGCAGTATGTAAAATCTTAAAGCTCTAACAAGCATACATTCACATGTGCGTGTATGTAGGCTGACAGTTTGTTCCGAGATCCGAAGACGCATACCTCCAACATTTGCAACACGTTCAGGACAACAAGAACGTCAAGAATACAAATATATCGCACCTGCTACCGGTTTTTCTGCTTTGCGCCAAAACTTATTACATGAAACGTGTACATTACGCAAACTTCACGCACACACATATTACGAGTATAAGACGAAATGTAACAAACACGTTACAACGTTTTCAACTTTTTGATCAACTGAGGTGACCTTGACTCTAAACAGAAGTAACTCGTTTCTCTTTCCCCTGGATATTCTGACGGAGCTGATCTTCGTATTGAAATCATATTGACTCTCGTGACTGCGAATAGGTCACGTTCTTACAAACTGAGAAATAATCTCTGCGCCTTTTCCAAGTCGATACCCCCAACTGACATGTATGATATAGGCCTGTGTTTACACTGAAAATATACATCTTAAAATAAACAATGCAAATTTTTGTTACACCACTAACCTACATTAATATGTATCCACCGTAAGGCTGAAATTAAATTAATTAAATTATATTGTATGAACGTTAATGTAGGCCGAGGATGGTGGTCAGCACTGGCGGAATAAATCTTCTGTGATACACTAAATTAGTGAAGTTTTGTGTTTTACCTCTAAGATGGAAAAATATCACATTTTAGTATCCGTATACACACACGCTAGTCTGCGCGTATTCTTCATACACATATTACATATTATACATATTAGCTACATTGTGTGTGTGTGTGTGTGTGTGTGTGTGTGTGTGTGTGTGTGTGTGTGTGTGTGTGTGTGTGTGTGTGTGTGTGTGTGTGTGTGTGTGTGTGTGTGTGTGTGTGTGTGTGTGTGTGTGTGTGTGTGTGTGTGTGCATATTTCAAAACTATATTATGTTCCAATCCGATCCAAAAAGAAATTGCTTATATATCCACACATATATGCCAAGACAAATTTTATATTTTACTTAAAATAAACACCTTTTCTTTATAACTTCCAACATGCATACGTCTATCATGTTTGTGGTTATGTTTCTAAATAAACAAAAATGTTTGGATTTTATTAACGTTCTAATGTATGTGTAACAGTACTATTATTAATGCGCACCCGTGTGTGTATGTGCAGACTAACTCAGAATTTCATTTAATTTTGAACGTGCACAACAATTACGGTATAACACTCGAGTTTCAATGCCTTTGTAAAGATACGAGAACTGCGACGGGGCGATACACACAAACTTGTTCCCATAGCGACGCGGCTCATGGGCAACATTAGGCCTAACTAATGTCCGATTACATTGTTATACGCAAACCCACGGCCCATTTTGCTAATTTCTACACTAGCAGTGACCGACGAACCACGGAGCCTGTTATTGCCTCTATCGCCAGCTATATTGTGGCTTTCAAATCTGCTATCGTTTACTGAGCACGTTGAGCCTTGTGTCGTGAACTGATGGACGGCGTCGAACTACGAGGTTCTCGGTCGATGGAAAGCCGGGATCGGAACCGTTGCTGGGTGCGGCCTTGCTGCCCGCTGCGGACGACAGTCGTTCCGCCCAATCATAGGCTTATCAGAGGTAGCACGAAGTGGTGAATCGGAGATCCAATGCGGCGAAACACCTTCGCCGTGAACAGTAGAGTCGTAAGGCTCGCATTAGGCCTACTTGCGAAAGGACACCGCGGACTTGAAAGACTCGCATTTCAAGGAAATTCAAAAACGGGGTTAGCGGATGATCGTGTGTGTGACCTGTTGGCGGGAGAACCAAGATCAATATACTACCGGAGTGTGTCCGAGCAAGAGCGACATCGTATTACTATGATAAGGGTTCGGCTGGCTACAAAGGATACAATAAGGATAGTCCTACTTTGAAAGTAACGAAGATCTCATTAATGGTGTCAATTCTTGGCTAATTGTGCGAAAGCTTCTGTAAAGATATATCAAGTGCATCTATGTGGATGGCGGTCATTTTTAAAAGTAATTTACATATGTGTGTAAAGTTTGTATATAATAAGGTATATTATACTTTTTCCTATACATAATTTTTCTATGTTGTTTTCTTTACCAGGCAATCGAAAGTAAATGTTTGAATAGCCCTAGTATAGCCTAATAAAACTTCATTAAACAGAATTTACATTGCAGTCATGATAATTTTATTTTACATCCTCGTTTCAGACCAAGTTTAGTTAAATTGGCTGTAAAAATGAAATCGCCTCTGATCTGTTTTGCTTGCGAGGCACGTGTTGAACGTAAACGTGCTGTCACGCGCTAAGAGAAAATAATATGAGACTTGTTCCTACTTATTTTACATGATATATGTCTAATTAGTTTTTATCTGCATGTACACATAAATAAATAAATTAATTTATAGTGACAAGCGACACGTGTTTAACCCGGTTATTTACAGACTGACTGAAACACATAATAACTAGTAAATACGACAGGTAGGTATACTTTTGCAATACATACTACATAGACATGTACAACCACATCCACCCACATACACACACACAGACAAATGGGTGTGTGTTTTCGTTACATACGAGGTCTGTAAATTAAGTAATGAGATTAATTCAGTAAAACGTTTTATTTACAATCAAACTATATCTAGACTCTATCACCTTCAAAATAGTTCTCTTTGGAAGTCATACAGCGCTTTAGACGGGTTTTCCACTCTTCATAACAGTGGTGGAACTCAGAAACTGGAATCTTCTTCAACTGGTCGGTTACATTTTCCAAATGTTGTCTGTCAACCCAAAACGGTGTCCTTTGAGATGTTTTTTCAATCTCGGGAAGAGAAAGTAGACACAGGGAGTCAAGTCAACTAAATAAGGGGGCTGAGGAACAACAGGAATATTTTGCTTTGCCAAAAACTCATTATCCAAGAGTGCTGTGTGACAAGGTGCATAGTCATGATGCAGCATCCAGGTGTTCACGATGGCTGGCCTCACGCGGGGAACACTTTTCCGCAGCCTTTCAAGAATTTCTCGGCTTCTTGAAATCAAACATGTTGATTGACAATCTGTGTTGTAGAAAAAAATCCTTATCGATAATGCCATTACTATCAAAGAAACAAATGAACATTGTTTTGATTTTGGATTTGCTCATTTTTGCTTTTTTGGGACGTGGTTAGTTTGGTGTGTGCCACTCCTCACTCTGGCGTTTTTTTTTTTCTGGATCGTACTCAAAGATTCATCACCAATAATAACATTTTTTAGAAAATCAGTATCATTTTCAATTCCCCCTAGTAGGTCACGGGACACTTCATTCTGTTGTCTTTCTGTTCAAGAATGTAGTTTTTTAGGACCAATTTTGCATAAACTGTTTTCATTCCCAATTCGTTTGTCGAAATTTGATAAACTGTAGTGTGGTTCAAATTTAATTGTTCTGCGATGATTCTGACGGTTAATCGACGATCAGACCCCAACGAGTCCCTGAGTTGATCAACATGTTCGCCAATTCTTGACGTTGACGGTCTTCCAGAGCGTGGATCATCCTCAATTGATTCCCGGCCATCTGAAAATGCTTTAAACCATCTCAAAACCTGTGCTCTTGACAAAGCTTCATCTCCATATGCCTTTGTCAATTTTGTAAAAGTCTCAGTAGCATTGTGCCCAAGTTTAACACAAAACATGATTGCATAACGTTGCTGGTAATTAATGTCACTCATTTTTATAACGCACAACAAAAACTCACTTCACAGAAAGCTTGTTAACGTTTTCCGTGGCAACCATAGACAATAGATATTAATAATCAATATCAATCAGCTGTTTATCTACCATCTGTGTTAATGGAAACATTACTGTATTGCCTTATTGACTGCTACGTGATTAGTCTCATTACTTAATTTACAGACCTCGTATGTAACAAAGTAAGGTAGGTAATTTAGACTGAATTCTCATGCTTAATAAGACATAATAACTACACACAGTGTCTTAGTTACCGTAGAAAGAAGACTTGATTCCACACGTTTTATTAAAGGTGCTACTTTTTAGTAAGCACAAATCATATGTTTCAATTTGACAAATATTAATACAAAATATTCTTGAGTCCAATAACTAGTTCTGGGGTTTAGACTAGAGGAAAAAAAAGTTTATTAATACACTATTCAAATGTTTTAAGAATATTTGATTTTCAAATGAATTATCCAAAATTAGGTTTTACTAAATACACATAGTTTTCTCATTCTGTTCTGAGTGTCAATTCACCCAAATTTTTGCCACTTTTCCATACATTTTTGTAGTTTAATTTCATTTTTATTCCAAGAATTCTGTTGCAAATCCTTGGCAAGAAACATCGGCGCGATCATCGCTAGTTCATGACATAAGTTTCAGTTGCCCTGCTTTATTTCTAAATGATTTAAACACTCGCATGTAGTTTAAAGTTAAACATAAATGTCTACTACCAAGTAGATTATAAATACTTTACGGAGCATAAATTAACATACACCTTTTTCTCACCTTCATGAAATGAAGTAATTTATGTTTTACTTTTTGTCGTTTAGTTTCAGTTCTTTTAAGGGAAGAACACAAGTTTCAGTCACACTTACTACAACAGCTTCTTGTCTTTTTCTTTAAATTTCATGTTTTTTTTCATACTGCTCTAAATGTGTTGCCGTCAGAAAAAATATACGAAAATTATTATATTCTCTTTGCTGTAAACGGAATTTACACAGTTTTGTCCATAAATACAAGATTTGTTACAAGCTATTTCAAAGGTATTTGATAAATTTAAAAAAGGTGACACGACAGGGCTATCAAAAGAAAAACACGGTGAAGCAAAACGGGGGGTTAGAGATCAGATCCCCCCCCACCAGAGCTATTAAAAGTTTCAGCAATATTCCACAATCGTTCAATATATGCCTATTTCTAAGTCAGTTCCTATGTTAAAATAAAGCTTATAAATAATTGTAGAAATAAAAAGACGATTACAATATTTGTAAATTAATAAAATAAAGTTAGACTTTCCTTAGTAATATAATCATTCAACATTAAGTAAATAAGGTACGTATTTGCAGCATATTTCACTTTGGCTTACTCAAAATCTTTAAGCGCAAATAATTCATAAAATGTCTTCTTCTCTTCTTCTTCACCTCACGGAGTAGGCACTTTCCCTATTCCGTCTTCACAGAGTATCTCTCCATCTCACTCTCGGTCTTCATATATCTCGTGTACCAAAGGGACCATATTGAAACGCAACCTTAGGTACTCGTCCATCCTCCATTCTGTCCAGATGCTGTAACCATTTCATAAAATTTTTAAACGTATTTATAAAATTATATGGGAAGAATCCTGAATTTCTCATTTGTTCTGAGGAAAATTAGGGTAGGGGTCTAATTTTCAATTAGGGGGAATAGTATTATTCCCCCGCCACTCCTAGTTACGCCACTGAATTCAAGGATCCAACAAGAAAGAATTTAGTGAGCTACAAGTTACAGGTTGATTGTGGCTAGAAAAACTGTACATTTCGTAAGGAACCATCCGAAGACATCTAACTCGTAAAACAGTTTAGCACTTTTTTCGTGTCGTTAGAGCTTAGACTTTTTTGAGAAACAAGGGTCCGCTACTGAAGATACGGTTTTTAGGATACAATTTTTGAAATTGTGCTTTTAAATTAGGAAATATGCAAGTCGAACTTGACACCGTACTTAAGGAAATTCTGACAACTCTTAGAATAAAACAAAGAAAAGTTGCAATTTCATCACACTGATTTTTTATCTTTCTGAAAAAATTAGTTTTTGTAATTAGGCTACTACTGTTATTGAAATAAAATGATGTAATTATGTATCATTTACACATGTAATTGTGTACTGAATTCTGTACGTGAAGAGAAACATTAACTTTGAGTAACTTATAACTCAGTTGTAAGTGGGTATCAGAGTGTTTAAGAGTCCCCCTCCAACTATAGAATGCCGTGATTACGTAGCGGTGTAACCATTCAGACAGGTGATAGAATGCCGTGATTACGTAGCGGTGTAACCATTCAGACAGGTGATAGAATGCCGTGATTACGTAGGGGTGTAACCTTTCAGACAGGTGATAGAATGCCGTGATTACGTAGCGGTGTAACCATTCAGAGAGGTGCTCCATAAACTCTTGTGCTCTCTGTTCTCGGTCAGCACGGTTTTTATGTACGTTTTTTCCAGCAGGCCTATCGTCACGTTTTTTCCCAGTGGCGGACACGTCTTCGTTAAGTTAAGGTAATTGAAATGAATATATACTTTGGTGTATATACAATATACTTGCTCTGTAGTAAGATAAATTGATTGGATAGCAGCAAAAGTCACGCCACGCCTGTGACAGTAAATAAACAAAAATCTTCGTTAACTGGGCGTAGTAAAGAACAGTCTTGTTATACGAGTAATACAGTAATTAATAGCTTAACGGCAACACATGGAAAGCAGAACGTGTCGATAAACTAAGTGTGACAGTTCGTCACATTGGATTCCAGGTACAACACGTACCATGCCTACCTACTAAACAAGACGTTACTGGAGATGTTTTTGTCAGACTGAGCCAAATCCACAAATCAACTGAGATAACTGAAACCAACTATAACGGCAGTGTAAAGGTAGTGAGCACATATAACCACAGTTCTAATTGGCAGACTTGCAACATCCAAGTAAACACTGTAACTAGTTAAAACGTCAACTGAGCAGTTGAAAGTGAAGTCAAACCAAAATACTAACAATTGCATAACCCTATCAAGCCAGTTGTGATGTGCTTAATTACGCCTTCAATGGTTTGTTGTGGATTATCCTTAACTATCGAAACACGACAGGAAAAGTAGACGAATTCAGCAATTACTTTGTCAATAGCTGAACCGTATAAAAATAGATCAAAATACATAACACAGCACACGTAGCCTAAAGTAATCTGCAGTCACTACTCTGGATTTTTATATTGTCACATGTAAGTAACATATCCCACCAATAAATGCCTCCTGAAGTTTAGAAAATAGAAAACTTATAAGTAATTTTAGGTTAAACAATTAAAATTAGACCTATACCGTAACTATTCTTCGCGTAATTCAGTAAACAAGTTTTATTACTTGTTATACAAAATTTCTTCAAATATTAGCGTACTGTTACATCTATGTTTGTATGTAACGTTGTACACATTAGGGTAAAGTCATACAAGAGTAAAGTCATTAAGTAATACTTAGTGATTCTGTGCGAACAGTGTGTCCATGCAACTATGAGTTATCTAAACAAAGGTAAGCAAATTCTGTTCACAACGTTGCAATAAAATTTACTACTCGTTTGTAAGTGAAGTTTATAAAATAAGTACTTTAAATTTCTCAGAAAATTTTTTTTAAAACTTTATCTGCGATTGGAAAAAACTAAAGTAAACTAAGACCCATTTTTCAGACCGGGGTAGTAAAAAAATATTTACCGTGTTGTTATATTTCTGCACTAGCAGTCTCTATGACTTGTTCGTTCATTTATATTATCAGAAATGTATGTCTAAGTTTTCAAGATCCATGCCGTAAAGCGATTCAAGCAATTTGTATTGAACTGTAAAATTTAAATCAGATATCTTCAGTTTCTACTGTTTTAATTAGTGGAAGAAAAACGGGAGAGAAGAGATTTCCCTTGATTAAGTAAATGTGAGCGACTGTTTTACTTTCAGTCAAAAATTTCAAAAGATTCATAATCTTATTGGTGCAGAAAAACTGCTACGAAATGAATACAATATAGCAAGAATTGTGTGAACAACAGGAACTATCTGGTAACGTTTGTTTCTATAAACAACCTGTCAATTTAGAACTCTTTTGCTCCAGCGTATGTAGAATATTTAAAGACGTCTCCTCGTAAAGATTCTTTCTACTTGTTATTTAAGTCTGTGAACGTAGGAAAAAGCATAAAGCAATCGTTTGTCAGATGACATTCGTTTTAAAAATATTAACTCATCAAATTTTGTCAATTTTAAAGTTTGTTTGACCTTCTTAGTAATTCCTCATCCATTTGTTGAATGTAAAACATAAACTGATTTTGTGAAGACATCAATTTATTACTTTTTAGGAGTATAAACAGGGCCGGCCCTAGACATTTTTCTAGTGTAAGCGAACAATATTTCGGCGCCCCTTCTACCAGTGGGTCTGGGGGGTTTTCCATAGAGGTGGGTACAGGGGCCCCCGGAAAAATTTGAAAATAAAGGCTTCAGAAATAGAGTTTTAGGTATATATTGGCTTAAATGTCAGGGTTATCAGTAATCTTATACACACTACTTCTATAAAAAACATCATGATACTTGTTTGAAAATTTCAAATTTCACAAACTTGCATTTGCTATTTGTATAAAAATTCGCTGACTGTTACATTAGTATTAAAATTATAATCTTGAAGCCATTTCAAAACCATTTTTATCTTAGGTTTTTTATGAAACTGTAAATTGAATTACCTTTCTTCCTAATTTTATAAGGGGCATGTGGGCTTTATTTTTTTCCACAGTAATTTGCTGGAGATTGAAAAACTATTGCTAACGTTGTTTTAAACTCAAACTAGTTCAATGTAACTTAAAAATTGTGTTTGATTGATTTTGTTAACTTTACTATGATATCTTTGTCGAGCATATAGTATTAATTACAATACAATTGCCTGTAAAAAATGTTTAAACCTTGAGAAAATAAATACATAAATCTAAAAATACATTTACGTTAAATCTGAAATGGTGGAAAGTCGATGAATACAACCACAAGTCAGGTTACAAGAAATCAAAATTTTATTTGCAAATATAATTAGTGAAGGCAAAGCTAAACAACATAAATCATTAAAAAGAGAATCTGGCTTCCATTCTGGCTTTCATTTTTGCGAATTCATTGCGTATCAAATCTGTGTCCATTTCATTTAGCAAGTCATTTTCAATGTCCTTTGTTGCCAGCCCACTCAAACGCTCTTGGGACAAAGTTGATCTTAAATAACTGACGGGCAGCATTGGTGCAAAAATTTGCAGCTCGTCAAACAGTTCAACTCCGTTTATATCACATTCTTCTCCATCACTTAGAACACTGTGAAGATGTGTACAGGCATCCTTCAACTCCTTCCTATCCCATGTCTGTAGATTTCCAATGTCATAAAGAAATTTGAAACTCTTGCTGTGGTTCTCCATAAGTTCAAACCTCTCTTTAAGCATGAATATTGCTGTGTCAAGCACGACAAAGAAGAAATTAACTTTGAACGATGTTCTCCCAGCCTGAACAGGTTCATCTTCAATCTCATAGGAGAATTGCCTTTTTGTTTTCCTTGGACGGACTTGGGTTTCTTTTTCCCAAAGACCTCTGCAAAGCTTTTGATTGCTTTTCATCTTCTTTCGAATGCTGTAATTTCCTTTTGCGGTTAAATGACCCAGATGGTTTTTTACTACTGGACATTATTTTAATTTTCAAAACAACTACAAGACTACAGGAAACTCGCAACTCAAGCCTATTACTTGTTAACAGGCAACAGCATACAGATAACCTCATTCACATGACTGATTCGAACTACTCCGTCGACGCACTAGTTCGGGAATGGCGTTTCGAGCCAATAGTGGACGAGTTCATTCCCACTCCCACGCATGAATCACGGACGAGTTCATTTTACCCAAAGAGGGGTATCGTCTGCTCTGCATCCCAAGCGTGAAGTTGGCCTCTTTTTTTTACTTAAAGTTATGAATGAATTATTATACCCAATACTTTTGAATTATGTTTTATGTTGTATTTTTAACTGTGCATATGATTTATCTTATCTATGTTTTCTTGTCTTTACTGAAACTATTTCTGCGCCTTCTGGGTCTGTATAGTTTGAGGCCGTGGCGGGCGCCTTCGGCGCCCCCCTTGCCTGACGCCCTACGCGGCCGCGTACTTCGCTTACATCAAGGACCGGCCCTGAGTATAAATTATATTCACATTTCTCGCAAATAATGAATTTACCATTTTTATACAAATTTTAAAATATACATATAATTTTATAATAATAGTTGGAATTATGATAGGTCTTTGAAATTTATGACATTTACAAACATAATTTTGTAATGATAACAGTAGCTGTAAGGTAAATGGTAATATTAATTTTTCAGTCTAATTTTATGAACTATTTTTAAACTGGTAAGTTTATTTGTAACTGACAACTACAAATAAACTTATATTAAATCAGTTTATTCAAACTTACCAATATTTTTGGACATTGTAAAAAGTGTCTGACCCAAATATGAAATTCAGTATGTATGAAAGTTGACGTAATTACATTAACTATGCAACTCACTTCCGCGGAGGCGTAGCCTGGCTATTGGTGCCTCGTTTTAAGCGTTAAAGACGGCTATTAAATAATTGTTATCAGTCGTAATTAATTGTTTAGTTCCAACCTTATAGACGCGTTATTGACGTGTTCCGTATGTTACTTAAAACAAAAGCCTACACCGATGGCAAAGTAACGACGACACAACAGGTCGGCTTCGTTGTACTTGATAAGCTGCATTTATGAATAATACGCAATGCCAAGTCCATGTGGACTGAACGTTTTCGTATCACTGTACTAAGTGGACAGTCTTACAGGCTAGATACACAGGCCTACCGTTCTACGAACATTATTTCATCCAAGCGCTCCGAACGTAGACCTTCTGACTGCGTTAGTTATAACAACTCATGTTTCATGTTTACAGCAGCTGAAATAGCAGGTCAACTGTAAGAGTGTATAAAATAGTAAAAATTCTCAGCAATATCATTTACACATTGACGTGCAAAATCAGTTACAAACTCTCGAAGTTGCCCTCTACTTAGGATACAATAAGGATGAGCAGATTGAACAGGAACGGTTGTGAGCGCTATTATCATGCACGACGCAGTATTCAGGCCGTCTGACAGCGATCGATGGACTATAGACATTTTGTATTGTGTTACCGACGTCTCAGTGCAGTACAATTAATTACTCTACGCGTTTAATGTAAACTGTTGGTATTGCAGTAATTACCACGTTTACGTGAGACTGGTGCGAATCACGCGTGTCAATTTATCGGTATTCCATGGCGAACGACGTTTTAGGGAATTCCATCGTAGCAGAAATACTTGTGGAACATCAATCTTAGCCTAGGTGTACGCGTAAATACACAAGAAAATCTCCAAGTACAAGCGTTTTGGTAAGAAATAACCAAGTCCAAGTGTAATAACCAAAGCTTTCAAAACCTCAGGTTACAGAATTTTACAGTATTAATTTTACCGTAAATATATTCAAGTTATCGATTAAATCTAGGACGTATTGAGAACGTTTTAAAGAAACTATTTCTGTATTCCGTAAAAGATTTTCTAAAGATTTTTCAGATTTTATTCACCAAAAATAAAAGTATGCGACACAAACTAAACAATTTAATCGTAGTTGAAAGTAATTCGCCTACAACCTTCTACAAGAAGTAGACAAGACTTACGTTATTCCACACGGCACGACTAACATCTATGCAAAGAAACCAGCATAAATAATTCAATGGCACAGTGCTTTAAATAGGCCTACTATTTATTTATTTATTTATTTTTTATTAATTATTCAACACATAATGGTGTCTGTAACAGAAAAACTAGAAACACTGTGATTTGGTACATGAAGGACCTAGTCGATGCAGTTAAATTTGTAACGGCTGAGTTCTTGTGTGTGTGTGTGTGTGTGTGTGTGTGTGTGTGTGTGTGTGTGTGTGTGTGTGTGTGTGTGTGTGTGTGTGTGTGTGTGTGTGTGTGTGTGTGTGTGTGTGTGTGTGTGTGTGTGTGTGTGTGTGTGTGTGTTCGTAATTTTTTTAAACCCCTGAAAATTTAACTGTGTTATAAGAGCGACTTTAAAATTTCCGTTTTTATTTCTAAAAATGTACAGTTGGAACAAAAAACTTAATTTATACATTTATAGTCAAACTCAGCACGTCCTGCGACACGTATTTCGTCGGAGGACAGGTACAGCCTGGTAAATCGGAGACCGTGCTTCAAGCAAGGAGAACTAACACGACGTGTATAGTAACAAATTGCGGCCGAGACCGCCCACTGGTTCAGCCTTGTTTTCTTTACTATTTGTCAGATAAACAGTAAAGCTGACATTGGGCTCGTAAAATATTGCGCCCAGTCACATAACTCTTTTAAATGTATTACACTGTGAGTGAGTGTGTGTGTGTGTGTGTGTGTGTGTGCGCGCGCGCGCGCGTGTGTTTGTTTGGAACACTTCAAATAGTGTGTGCACGAGTATTTGAAACTTACTAATTGTTTTTAAGTTGGTATTAATTAATTAACTATTTTCAATACTCGTCATCTAACATTTTCTCCATCGTAAACCTTGCCTTTTTATAATACTCACTTTGAGATGTTAGTTAAAAATCCATTTTGACTTCGTAGGTTAATCCTAATTTCTTCCAAGTGTTTTTTGAATTGGCGTTTTGTCTATTATTTTTTCTACATTTTATAAATATTATTTTTCTTTTAAAATTCACAATTATCATCTATTTTGGTGTGTATATTTTTGTCTGTTGGTAACAAGAAACGTTGATTTTATTGCAATTATTCCAAATAAGGGAATAAAATATATTTTCGCAACGTGCATGTTTGCAGAAAAATGTGAACAAACCGTAAAAAGTGTTATAAACGTCAACTAAGGACAGTGCCTAAGTAGCGTAAGCCTGTAGTTTTTAAATAATGAGTCACACGTCTGTGTTATATAAACAGTGTAAAGGCTATTGTATCACAGAAAATTCCAGAGTCAAACAGTGATAAAAATAAAAAAACGAATAAAACACTGAATGCAACAGAAATTTTGTAAAACTTAAATTCATTTGTATTTTACGAATAATACCCGATAGCACATTGGGTTCTCACCATCGTAGTGCATTCTGAACTCTCTTGAAGTTATCAAATATTCATTTAAACGAGCGAAAATTTATATTTTGAAAATACCTATTGTTTGTTGCTCAACAGCAAGAAACTCCTAAAATTTCTAGGAATAAAATAGTCAAATAATTGCTAGTATTATAAAATAATTGCTAGTATCATAAAAGTCAACTAAGGACAATATTGTTTAGGTATAAACAATAATACCTATTGTTTGTTGCTCAACAGCAAGAAACTACTAAAATTTCTGGTAGTAAAATAGTAAAGTAGACCTTGATTTCACTATTTAAAAAAAAATATAACAAATACAGGCTTATTGTGTCATAAAAATTTCTAAAAAATTTATAATTTATAAAATCTCCAAGTTATTTAGTTATTTATTATAATTATTTTAATTCTTAGTTCTTTGTTCTTTGTTACCTATATCCAATTCCGTTTAAAAATATTCAAAAATGGTCAGATTTTTCTTGTATATAAGCTTAAGTTACATTTTTATATTATTATTAATAATAACAAAACTTTTTATAAGAATATATTTTTACTATTTTGTGAATTACAATGTTTTAATAGTATTCAACTATCACCATCAGATGATAATAATTCAAAAAACAATAAAAATATATTCTTGTAAAAAATGTTGTTATTATTAATAGTAATTCAAAAATTGTAATAATAATACAATACTTCTTAGTCTATTTTGGGTCTCTATGGATCATCGATGCATTAAAATGTAAAAATAATGATGTGATCAGACCATTTCTTTCCCCCGGCTATCCGCCTCTTCTTCTGTCTTTCGGTGTCTATATGACAACTTCTTTGGACATCCTCTGTTTTCTTCAGTATATGGCTATAGCCGAGGATAACATTGTTGCTTTGATAACATTAACTCTTGTGTGTCTGATTCCCATACATAACTTTACAATTCCTACTATTTTCCAAATTTTGTCCTTGTGCCATCTGTTTCTTCTTGATTTCCCGTTCATTTTTCCCAGTTCAGAAGACCATTCTGGTTGTTAATAGCATTTCTCCAGTAATCTGTCTGGTTTGCCGAACTTCGTTGCCACGTGTCATTATACGTTTAAGCTGTAACCTATATTAATTGCTACACACAAGTTATATATTAGCTGATTATAGGTTTTAGGTATTGTTTAATACCACAGTACTCTATTCATCATATACGTATGGTAATTTTTAAAATGTTGTTAGTCCCATGCGGTCTTTATGGTAGTGAGACATAAACACTGTACGCAAGGACCTGCAGCCGAACAGAGGTTTTTTAAATCTGTACTTTAAGTATCCCGGACAAACCGGCAAAAGAACGGTTTGGAATTTACAATCTTAATGGCAGGAACAAGCAGTACAGACATGGTTAGACAGACCGTGTGCAAAGGATGAATGAGGACAGACTACCACAGCAACTGATGTTCAATCTTCACAGCGGACACCGCAGCATAGATAGACAAATGAATATGTGTTCAGATCAATAAGTACCTATAAGCTCCAATGCCTAAAGAGGAAGAAAGTTTTCGAATCAAAAAATTCATGTCAATCCCAACTAAGATACAAAATATTTTTCAATACTGTATCAGTAAAGGATAATACAAACACACGTAAAACTGTCTTCTAAATGTGTACGTCAAAGGAACACTTCAGAAACCAAAACGCAGATTTCTTTGTTTACAACGTATGATATGCAAAAATAGATAATACATATAGTAATACGATTTCAAATTACTGTAATTAACAGTAAACATTATTAACATTCTAAAGAATTTTTTAAGAAAAGACATCACAAACGCGCGCGCGCGCGCGTCTGTGTGTGTGTGACTACGCAGTACAATATAAACTGCACGCAATGTAAGACACACGCAATATACATTTTATTTCATCACAGTATATTTACTTAAGTTACTGCATGCAGACAATCATTTGCATGCGTTTTTAAAGTTACATCGCAATAATAATAAATTAATTATTCAGTATTCACATTACAGTGGCGATAATTAAATTTTCTATCACGTTATATACAGACTAATGTTAATTATATCGACTGTAAAATAAGACAGGGTCCGTGTCTGTCGGTCGTTTGGCGTCTGCGTCATTGATCGCCATACGAGGAGAAACCGTTTCGCGCGTAGTTCGACGCGCCTTGTTTTCGTTTTAATGACGTTTTATATCGTGTTCTAATTAGTTTGTCCACGTGTAGGCTTACACATAAATAAATAAGTAAAATTAAATTTATAGCAACACACAACATGCGCTTAACCCAGTTCTTAACAGATGGATGGTTCTAATTGAACATACAAATGACGTAGGTATGCTTGAAGTGATACCTGTATAACGGGTGGACCTACTTTTGCACTGTACGCGTATGGATATAATGGTGAGAAAAACGTACAGTGAGTTAAGAAAGCTGGTAATTTAAAATAATTAAATGCATTGTCTTTAGATGTAGATAATGAAATAATTAATTATCTTCTAAATTTTAAATTACCAATTTAATTAAATATTAAATGTAGATCTTTTTGAATACTTTTTGAATAATTATTATGTGAGTTTAATTTTGAAAGTAATTTATTTATCAATCACGGCAGTACAAAATCGGATTACCATGACAACCATATGGCTTTAAAATAAAAACTATAAAAATCATATTGTACATACTGCGTCATAAGTAGGTTGACGTCAGAAACTATCCTAACTTTGTAGTGACTGTGACTTAATGACTTACGAAACCTTTGTGGGATTTGACCATTATCTAGACAAACGATTAAATATTTTTGCCGACATTTCGATAAAATTTACTGCCGTCAGCAGGTCTGTAAACGTACAATACAATCATAATTAATATTCGCATAATAAGGTTTTATGCTGTGCTACTGTATTTATGGGTGGTCCCAGAACTATTGTATGCGTGGGTTCTGAGCAGAAGCATTGAGAATGAGCTGGGAAATTTTGAGAAGAAAATATTTAGACGAATACACAAACAGTGAAGGAGGGAGGTGTCTCCAGAATAATAACTAATGAAGAGTTATATAACCTGCTGCAGGACGTGACCATAATCAAAAACGTAAAGATAAGCCGGCTTAGATGGGAAGTCATGTTGTCAGGATGGACCCCCAGGACCTTGTAAAGCGCCTCTTCCTGTATGATCCTGATGCCAAAAGGAAGGTGAGAAGACCGAAGATGAGGTGGTGAGTGCGAGTGCAGCATGATGCAGAAAGAGCAGGAATCCGGAATTGGTTGCGTCGGCCAGAGACCGTTGGCGATGTCTCCTTCAACAGACCAGAACCCGCCCATGATGACGATGAAGTGTTTTTACGAAGGTGTGTATGTGCACATGTTGCATAAAAATAACGAAAATAACAAAAATTATTAATAGAAATTATTCTTCTTATGTTAATAACATAAAATTATAACTTCCATACTATTCAGGATAACACATTAATTACTTATTATATATATGTATTAATTATTTCTGTATGTCCCTATATAAGGCTTAATGTAATAATAAACTTTATAGAAATGTTGGCACAAATGTTTAAAGTGGTCTGTGGCCAATGATCATCACTCAAAAAAATTAAATTTATCAGACGGAATCAATGTCTAAAAAATTTCTGTCGTATAAGAGTCAATGTCAAATAAAATAGCTGAAGTAGACGAGCCTGTATCGGTTATTAAAGATTCGGTGCCAACTGTAAATGAGTCTATTGCAAATATAGAAGAACAGATAAAACAAAAGTCGAACAATTAATGAAAGTACGTCCATGCTTTTCAAAACAAGTTCTGAACAGACAGTACGAATTGTAAAGTCAGAAAAAGGTGAACAATATAAGTTAATAGAGCAAGTGCCTTTGTTTCAGTAGGACCAGTTCATATCAATGTTCCAACATTTGATTGAAGGACTCACTGGGCATCGTGTCTGCGGCAGTTTGAATCCACTGCATATGCAAATCATTAGACAGCTAAAGACAAGGCACTTTCACACGTTCTCGCTTTAAGAGGATCCACCGCAGAGCTGCTTAAGAAAGTACCTTCTGACAGCGAGAATATCTATGTCAAATTGATAAAATCTCTAGAATTATATTATGGTGGCAAACATTTGTACTACGCATACTATGCGTATATTATGGTGGCAATTTGTACTACTCAGTTGAAAGCAAGGCTACAACGTTCGGGGGACTCTTCAAGTTTCGAAGCAAGTATCGACAGACTAATTAAACTGGCCTACCCTGAAGTAACAGAGGATTTTTGGATCAGGCTTGTAGTGTAAGTACTTACTGAGGTGTCAGATATAGTGAACGGCAGTAGGTGTTGGTGTCAGCAAGTGTTATAAACTGTAAGACACCAGATTAGGACGGACGCCCTAGTGCATTTGCCGATACGTCAGCCTGTGGTTGGGCAAATCATAAAGTGCGTGCACTAAAAGATCATGACGATACAGACGATGAAGAGGAAAACAAACCTATCTGGAAACTCCATATATCGAGATCCCAATCCTTGCGGCCTGGATATTCATTTTGGAAAATTCGAAAAAATGTATTGGAGGTGATGGAGGTTATATGACAGTTGATTTGTACATTATAAAAATAGTGCTTTTTTATGAATCTTTGGGTTATGTTATCAAAAGATGGCAGAAGTAATGAAAATATCTACTGCAAAATAAAACAAGAGAAAGTGGTGATAAAGCACTGAATTTTGTGCTTTGGAATGGGAAAATAACCCATAGAACTAAACAGGTGAGTTACATTGCCATCTTCTAAAGCAGGGGTCTCCAAACTTTTTCACTTGAGGGCCGAATTGAAAAATCTTCGAAGTTAGGCGGGCCAACAGCATATATATATTGTTACGACACCAAAAGCAGCCCCAATACCAGAGAAGAAATATAAAATAAAATGGCATGAAAATAAGAATTAACAATTTTAGATCAAGAAAAATAAAATGACTATAACTAATACGAGACAAATGACAATGACCCAACCCAAGTGATTGGCCCAATGAGAAAAGAAATAATGACAAAAGAAATAATGAAACGAACATGTTAAATGTAACCTTAATTAGAGAAACTACAAATCCAAATAATATATTGTATTAACAATTAAGTAAATATTGAATGAAAAAAAATAAGATGAACAAACAATAAAACACACAAACCATAATATACAGAGAACAAATGTAAAACTTTAATAAATAATATAATACTAACTAAACTAGACTGAACCAAGAGTGCATAATAGGATTAGTAAGTGATGTACCAATTAACAATATAATAAGAGTGAGTACACCAAAGTGAATTGAGTTAAAGGAAGAAAATAATATAGAATAACCACTGTGAAAACTTTACAAAGTGCCAGGGTAACACAACGATAGACAAACATAGTTACTTTTAAGCAAGAACTCATTTAGAAGTGAGAGTACCTAAAGAAAGTGGATAAGTAAAATTATCAACCACAAAAATATATGTAAAAACACTTAAAGTGAATAATTAAATGAGGTTAGTGATAAAAAGGAACTAATATCATTCAATTAAAGATTAGTCCTAATAATATTGTTTTGTAGTTAGAAATAAGGATTAAGAGTAATGAATGTTTAAATGTTAAATGTTTAAAGTTATTGTAATAATGTTATAAGGAGATACAGAGAAGATGATAGTGATAGTAGAATTGTTCTAATGTTATAATTGTTGAATTAGTATTAAGAATAAGTTGTATTATAAAAGCATAAGGAACCAATCATGACTAAAATTATAAAATTAGTTACAGAAAAAACAGTAAAATGTCAGAGAAGCTGTAATAGCCATATATTAAAGAATGTAAATCACTGATTAATGTAAACCACCCAAAACAAACCGATAAAAAACTAGTATTAAGAGTAAAATTAAAATAAAAACATTGTAATAAGGATATGCCTCAAACTAGGTGAACCAAAATTGTAAAATATCCACAAATGGCAGTAAACAGTGAGAGGAAAAGATAAAGAAACATAAAATATCAAACCAAGAAACAATATAAATATAAAATAAGTGCATAAAACAACATAATAACAAAATTATGATAATAGCCGAATGTTAAAATATGCCAGAGATAACAAAACATAATCATGTTTGATGTCTAAATAAACTACATCAAAAAAGCTATTCAATGATAATAATAATAATCAGATTGGTAATAAGACCAGGAAAATATCTTAGTTAGAAAACATTTATTCATTTTAAACAAAAACTCAAACTTCATAACAATGAGTACAAAATTCTTTCAGCCAATAGAGAGTAATTTGGTTGCTATGGCAACAAAACATTATTATATTAAAACCGTTAAAAAACGAAATAAGAGTCCATTTTTAGCATCAGAAGAGGGCAGATGATAAAATTGTCGATCCACAGAAATAAATATAAATAAACATAACAGATGAATGAAAATACTTACTAACAATGAAGAAACAAGATTGATAGAACATTGCAACAAAATTAATTCAAATTAAATCCGAATTACAATAAATAACACCCAAAATTAGAGAAAGGCGACACAAACACCAGAGCTGGTGAAAATCATCCACTAAACATCAATGACTTGTAAAGTATAATCCTAAATTACTTAACTACACCCACAAGACTTTTCACAATACTTCACGAATTTCTGCACTATATCAAAACTTGGTTCAAACTTAATAAACACTGAATAATTATTCAAATATTTAATATGAGTATTAAAAGATTGTTCAAAAACACTATTAACTCTCTGAGAAATAAGAACGATTTATGCACAAGTCGAACTTAACCTATGTTGTAAAGAGAACTCACTATTGTTGTAAACCATAAGTAAAATATTGTAAACTACGATTATTATATTTAATTAACTGAATGTCAAGGTTTGTACTTCCAAAAATCATTTTGTAAACTTTTTTGGCCGTAATCAAAAGAACTTATTGAACGACCACATGTCTGAGTAAATAAAGAAGACATTTTAGTGTGTCATCAGTCGACCCATAGCCAACCGCTGAGGGGTAAAATATTTATAGCCGGAGCATAACAAGTACAAAAGTAATATAATTTTATGTTAGCGTAATTTTTCACAGCAGAATTGACCTTTAATAAACAGATACTTATTTTAATACCTGTTCATTATTTCACAAATTAATTTGTATGTGTTTAATCCATTGACGTAGCACCGTAACACTTCTTCCTACAAGAAATACAGGTTGGTACGACTTCGCGGGTAAAAAGATTTGAATTTCTCCGCCGACCAACAGTGAACGATACGGTTGCGTTAGACGACAACTTTTTAATTGTTTTAAGACAAACAATTTGGCGCCTAACAATGGGAAAATCACCGTAAGAAAGAAAACAATCAGGTATTGGCGAGGTCAAATACGACGTAAGAAAGTCGTTACGTAATTACGACGCCACGTGAAAATTAACGAAGTGTAACGAAATTTGATACGTTATTGGTACACATTGACGACTACAACGTGTGGGTTAATACACGTAAAGAGTCTCGTCGTTAAAAAAAAAATATATATATATATATATATATTCAATCACTTTCTGCTACAGTCCGTTTCTTGATGTATATAATACATTTAATATTTATAAATAAATTTACTTCAAGATATACCTTTTTTTTCCTTATTAGGAACATGTTTCGGGTACCATCTTGTACCCATCCTCAGCCTTCCGTTTTTTTTGTCTGGTGAAGTACATATGTGTTGTTGGTTGACTATTATTATTGTGGCTTCCTGTTGGCTTCTGGTATTTCAAATTGGTTTTATTGTGTGTGATTGTGGTGTGTGTGTTAGTTTTTTGTGTATTTTCAATGTTGAGTGCTTTGAATATTGTGTCATGTTTTGTATTGATTTGTATTTGTTCAGGTATTAGTTTGTTTTCTGTTTTATGTTTGTATATTTGTAAATTTTCCCAAATGTTCATTATGGTGCCTTTGTGTGGTATATGTTTTATTAGTGTTATATTGGTTATGTCTGGGAATTCATGTCCTGTGTTTATTGCATGTGTGGCTAAATTGGATGCTATTTTGAACACCTAAATGCATACAAAAAAACAGAAATATATAAATCCAATTTAGCCACACATGCAATAAACACAGGACATGAATTCCCAGACATAACCAATGTAACACTAATAAAACATATACCACACAAAGGCACCATAATGAACATTTGGGAAAATTTACAAATATACAAACATAAAACAGAAAACAAACTAATACCTGAACAAATACAAATCAATTCAAAAGGTAAACAAGTCATAAGTGACACCAAGCAACACATATGTACATGTAAAATAAGAAGATATAGCCAATTACTACTTAGGCCTATAAAATGCCTAACTGTATAAATCCAAAATCAACAAATTGTAAGAAATTAACTATTGTATTAGAAAATCCAGGGCAAGTAACTAATTAAGTACAATTAGTGAATCATATTAAGATGTAAAAGTTATATTAAAAACATAAAATAAGAAAGAAATGTAATTACATAATATTAACATTATTGTCAAAACTTTAATACATAAACAAACCCAGCTTTGTGGGATGTCAAAATGATCTTTGAAAGAAAATATAAACAGTTGTGATAATATCTCATACATAGATAAGAAGACAGAAGAATAATAGTAATCATAAGATATTTAGTCACTTTGAATTAAAATTCAAATATTATAACAATGGGCATAAGATATGAATAGCCAATGAGAGACAGACAGTTGCCATAACAACCGAACGTTGTATCTTTTGTCCAATCTACCACGTAGACAGTCGATTGACCAATCAGAAGCCCCTAAATTCAGTCAGATCCGTCGGTTGTCAGGTGTACTTCAGTGCAGTTCATCGTAAGCCGTTGCTTAGTGAACCTATGCTCTTCGTCAAAAGTTTTTCTTGTTCGAAATGGTTTAATCTAGAGCAACTCTAAGTCTTGGGACTCTTTTCGAGTTTGTCGATTAGAACCAAGCGGGTGAACTACCAGTTATAAAATATTCAAGTGCTATTACGTGTTAGTGGAAGATTTTCCGCTTAAGGAGATTTATCTACCGTGATAAATCCTTATTAACGCGGAACACTTCAAGAATAGCCGGATGGTGTAAGCAATATACACCGCTTTTAAATAATATCATTCATTATCACCCTGAGTAACAATAATTAATAATAACCAATTGCGAGCGAGTAAACAAACGATTCGGAAAGTGACAATTCGTGTGTAAAATCTGCATCAGTGTTATCAGCTGTTCGGCGAACTTCAGCTGAGAGAGAGAGAGTGAGAGAAGAGACCGGCGAACATTGCAGAGCGGAGCGTAACAGCGACGGAGCGAGTGACGTCACGCCGAGTGTAAAGGAATTCTACATTTCAAGTAAAACCTACCAAAACAGAACTATATAAACTCTTTGAAAACAAATAAATACTATACATGACATTTTGTCTAATTTAAATATATCATATAAATAATTATTTACTTGTGTTATAAATAAATAATTTTTCTACACCTCCAATATAGAGTTGTGCATAATTTAAACACACATAATTATCCTATGCGAAAATATTTATTTGTATCGTCGCAATATATATAGTAAACTTAATTTTTTAAGTTTACGAAATAAGCAAGCCAACAAAATAGGCATTTAAATAACAATTAAGCAGACTTATCTAAAGAAAACAAATTCATTTATTCCACATAATGTAAATAAAAGTAAAGAAAAAATAACATTCAAAGACATTTCTGATATATTTGAAAAGCGTGATTCATTCAAGGCAGCCAGACGATCAAGTACATTAACCACGTAAATGTTTTAAACTTGTACAAAATATTATAACATTTTACTGAACTTATTTCTTATTTAGTTATGTAGCAAAATGTTATAATATTTGAAGTATTTTGATGATCTATTTAAAAACTGCACGCAGCATCGGCCAGGTTGCCGCGGGCCGGACAATGACCCTTCGCAGGCCGTAGTTTGGAGACCCCAGTTCTAAAGTATAGTCACCTATGGCTCTGAAATTTGTGAGATAAATCGTGGAATCTCTCGAAGACTCCAAGCAGTGGGAAAGGACTTCTGGAGAAAAGTTCTTGGGTGTCCAAGAATCCATTCGAAATTAGGATATTAGGAGACAATTGCCTCTCGAAAAGACAGTTTTAGACACCATAAATAAAAAGCGCCTCTGGTGCGGCCACGTGGAACGGATGCACGTTGATCGTTGGCCTAAAAAGGTGCTACACTAAGTTCCACCTAGAGTACACAAACGGGGTAGACCTATATGAGATCATGGAAAGAAGGCATACTTGAGGAGACGGGAAAAGAAGCCGGCAACGTGGTGATTGCTGCTACCGAAGCCTCTGGTGTGCAGAATACGAGAGACGACAGTAGCTTTAGAAGACCGCCAATGGGTGGATGGACATGTAACCCTCCACAAAAGTGAATTACTTTTTTATCAATTTTAAATTGCGAATTTAATTTACATAATTTTTGTAATATTAAAGTTTTTAATTATAACATACGTTTAGTTATGGTGTTGTATTTATATACTAAACATTATTTTGTACTATAGTAATCAAATTCAAATTTTATACAGCTAAAAAATTCAAATATTTAAATGCCTCTAGTTTATAAAAAGAGTGCAGTTACATGTCTAACAAATGTTTATTCAAATTAATCATTGAAACAGTTTTAAAACTTAATGTACAGAGAAACATCAAAGAAATTAAAGTAGTAACTTTTATTCTTTACTGTGTATTTTCCACTTATAAACAGTATTTACTTCGTTTGAGTTATAAATATGCATACTAATTACCGCCTTGTAACGTAGATCAGGACAAAAAATGTAACATGCAAAGAATTCTTTTCTTTTGTTTATTTAATAGGAATTCCTTTTCGTCGTGACAATTAATATTGTAGAGAACAAAACTGCCTCAACTGTAAGCGCAGACGGACACAAAGGCTTGTCAACTCAGCTTTGAGGAATAAACTAATTTATACTACATTTGTTTGTTTTCTCGCTTCAGTTCTCTTACATGAAAGGAACAGAACTCTCTGGCATGGTTACTATTAAAATATGTCGTTTTTTTTGTATCATAACTACTTTGTATTGCTTTAAGTGAGAAGCGCTGTTTGAAAACATGAAAAATAATTTTTTGTTTGCTTCATTTTAATTTATAAAATTATACTGACATTTCTAAGACCTTTGTTTCCTCACTATAACTCTGCAGTATGAAGTGTATATAATGAGATAGTGAGGGTACGGAAAGATTTTACATAAACTCTGACTAGTCGCTAACGGGCGTCAAGGGTATTTAAATGACGAACTACTTTTCTTATTTTTATTTTATGAGAGTTATTAAGGAAATAACTGCAGTTATTAAGGAAAAGGAGTTGTAAGGCATTAAAGTTGTAGAGATTAGTTTGCGAGATTCAGTCTCCCAGAAAGGGCATTAAACGATGGTAAAGCTCTGCCATAATATGCCAAAAGTGGAAAAAACCACTAATTCAGTATACCATTTACAAGTGTCGAGCTATCAATCTACAGTTCTAATACTTTATGGTAAGCTGTCGAAACCAACAGTTCAGAGCACAATTTACGTAGGAAGTGATAGACTTTAGAAGATCTTTTTTGAAAGATTTTTTCAGTTATAGACAAAATCAGTAAGAATGGTGTCTCAGCAAAAGAACTAGATACGGATAAATTAGAATATGCTGTGACGAACTTCAAACAGAATTAAAGTAAAGCGATTTAGTAATTACTTATGTTCTTTTCAATCTTGTGTTTGTATCGGATTTACAAGCTCCGCTCTCTATGACTATCAATCCTAAACCCCATATTCCTAACCCTCTCAGTAGGAAATTTTAACTTCATATTCTGTGATGTTATTTTGTGGGTCTCTCCAACATGCTATGTTTTCTTAAATTAATATAGAGGTCTTTTTATTCTTCGATTAATTTTTCTCGTCATCTAACTCAAACCCTCATATTTTGTGCTAGTAAACGTGCGGTAGTGTATATTACGCTACCGCAAGACAACCTTCATATTTTGAATTCTCAGCGTAGTAAATGGACTATAAATTAGTGTTGTGTATGTTCAATGTTCAATGTTCATTGTTGGTGAAAACTTGTCAGTGACATCGAAAGGCTTTTCGAGTTTAAATTGATCAATCCCTGTAATCGTTTCCTACGGCTTTTCCACATCTCCCTACTGTAAATTACTGTAATTCTCTTGTCTTATTCTACAGTCCGGGTCTCTAGAAAAATAACAAAAATTTTATCTCTTTTGATGTTCCCACCCTTGTACTTTTGTCGTCATTTTGTCACTTAATTGTTCGAAAAACTTGTCTTGAGTTACATAGTAACTAATTTTATAAAACTACAAACGAGTATCACAAAATGTTCTGTCCGGTAAAAAAAATCTGAATGTATATTTGAATTTAGAATGAAAAATACTTCAATATTCTGTTACTTTTGTTCTTCTGGAAAAAAGTTCGTTTTTGTAAACAAGTGTTATTAAAAGTTGTACACTTACACTAGGTGCGTGTATGTATTTATTTTTCTTTAGTTATATCATATTAAGTTTCTTTATAGTCTTATAAAAAATAATTGTTTATTTTTTCACTTGCTTCTACTGTTATGTCACCGTAAAACTTTGATTTATTTAAAAAGACAAATTCTTCAAAGATTAAAAAGAAATAGCCCATGTATTAAATGTAACTTTTTAAAAGAAGCTGTTTTACAAATTATATAATTATGTAGTCGTATTATACACATCATAAATCACACATAAATAACACACAAACAACACAAATAAAACATGTATATGAACATAGACATGAGACAATGTTTGAATTACATTGGTGTCCGACGTAAATATTGAATTCAAATAATTAATTTAAATATTCACGTCATATATAAAATACCATTTAAATATTTATTACATAAAAATAAAACGATTATTTGCAAATTTTTAATAAAAATTAATATTTACTTTAGTTCAACACATTCTATTCTTTGCACACCCATTTTAATGACATATAAATGTTGTTAGAAAACAAATGCTAAAAATTACTAAATTTTATTATAATACTTGTTTCTTGTAATTATTTTTATCAATTTTTATGTTCTATATATAGTCTTTGTTACAAAAGATTAATTGTTCATTTTTTCACCTGTTTATTTTGTCGCTGTTACCGTTAAAATTTGAATTTTGTTACCGTTGTAAATAGTTTTAAATGGTACATACGGGAACAGACAAGAATTGAACAATTCGTAACCTGTTTTTAAACACCTGTTTTGAACAATTATTTACTTGTGTTACTAGGGGAAGGTGTGTGTGTGTGTGTGTGTGTGTGTGTGTGTGTGTGTGTGTGTGTGTGTGTGTGTGTGTGTGTGTGTGTGTGTGTGTGTGTGTGTGTGTGTGTGTGTGTGTGTGTGTGTGTGTGTGTGTGTGTGTGTGTGTGTGTGTGTGTGTGTGTGTGTGTGTGTGTGTGTGTGTGTGTGTGTGTGTGTGTGTGTGTGTGTGTGTGTGTGTGTGTGTGTGTGTGTGTGTGTGTGTGTGTGTGTCCTGGGCGATGCTGATGATGCTGGTGACGATTCTTCACCGGTTGTCCGTTGGACAGAGTGTCCCCCATCGGAAATTATTGGCGTCTGTTCTATGTCGCTGAGCAAACTGACGTAGTGCCCCCGTGAGTAAATAGCGTCTCTTCGGTCGTTCAAAATCGGTCGGGGTTTTATACTCAAGGCACGCTGACAGGTCGAAGATTGCTTAACAAGTCTTCTCAGACCTGTATATTTTGGTCCAAGCTCGTTGCTCGCATCGGTTTTCAACACTTTTGCGCATTTTCACACTCATAATTAGCTTTCATGTGCAACCTAATAGACTCAAGAGATTCGTGATACTTTTGTCTTTGTTTACATAATAATTAATTGCTCTTCACATATTAATTAGCTGAATAATTAATTAATTTGTTTATAGTTCGGTTATAATTTCACCATTCACCTTCAAATTGTAACCACAGATGTATCATTTCACACGTCCTAAAGTGTGTGTGTGTGCGTGTGTGTGTGTCACATAATT
The DNA here is from genome assembly GCA_034769895.1 of Magicicada septendecula. Lineage (NCBI taxonomy): Eukaryota > Metazoa > Arthropoda > Insecta > Hemiptera > Cicadidae > Magicicada > Magicicada septendecula. Next base: position 314,801,078 of record CM068371.1, read on the forward strand.
CACTTTGCTGTAGGTATTGTTAATGTGCGAATTTTTATTAAATGAACATATTTTATTACTAGTATGTTATGTCTGTCTGAACTTGAACTCACTACCACAACGAAGACACTATTGTTTCCTGCAGCAACCAGGTGATGGTAGGCATAACAACACATACACCCTAATATACATGTACACACACACACACACACACACACACACCTTCCCCTAGTAACACAAGTAAATTATTGTTCAAAATAAATGTTTAAAAACAAGTTGCGAATTGTCCAATTCTTGTCTGTTCCCGTCTGTACCATTTAAAACTATTTACATCTGTTTATCTTTATTTTATGTATGCAAATAAATCACCCTGGACATCGTTGTAATGCACATAACGAAATGTAATCAAATTAAACAAGTCAAATTAAGCAATACCATTTCAGTCAAAGTTTTACTGTACTTACAGCTGTATTCCGATATCACGTTCCCCACACATTTCGATCACAACTGTGGGGGTCCCTTTTTAGCTACGTAATCGTTCTGATTCTTGGTCGTTGAGTTGCAATTCTGCCACTGAGGAACACTAAAAGTGAAATTTCAAGGTCAGTACTGCAGTCGTGCTCGAAATACCAAGTGAACAGACTAGAGTAGTGAAGTTTCGTACAAAGGCTTTGTAGCCTGACAACACCGTCGTGATGGTTTAGCCGTGAACGTGTTTACGGTTCTTATCGACTGTTGTCGATTTTATCTATCGGTGTTGAAATACAATCTTATTGATGGTTCATAAAGTTGTAAAACGATGTGTTCCTGACTTTATATGAGTCGGGAACATATCTAATGACATGTTACATTACTATATTGCACCGAGTAAAGATATTCATCATTTATATGAAAAGTGGGAATATCAACAAGAACACTCCAGCTCGCTAACGAAAGTGCGGTTACCAAGCATGACAGAGTATTTAGGCCATCGTACCAGCAATAGGTGCGCCAAGGACCGGTTTCATCGTAATAACGACACCCTGGCGCAGTATAATTGATTACTCTGTTCGCTGAGTGTAAACTGTTGGATCTCCGTAAATACTACGTTTATTTCAGGAACCAAGTAGAGCGGATGACTCAATGTAAACGTCATTTATGAAAACGGAAATTCTGCAGAAAGTTTAACTGAGTCTTCAATAATTTAAACAATAATCAATTTTTGTTTTATGGAAATTCTAACTCTATATATTTTCTGGTTTCAAGGTGACCTAATCCGGGAAGGCCAACCTGTTAATGTAGTGAATCACATATTGACAAGCTTATTAGATAGGCGAAATGACTGAAACCTAACGTTGTCATATACAAAGTTTTCCTGTTTGTGGTTTTTATTATTACAACTTGTATGACTCATAATTTTAAATCATAATAGGTCACAATATTAATATAATTAATATTAATACTATAATATATTTTAACATTATATATTATAATCTTAATGTTATAATATTTATATTATAATATTAATAATAATATAACCCAAAATATTAATTTTATTGAGTGGGTCCTACTAGAAAAAAAAGACAGGCCCAACTTGCACCCAACGGGCAGTAGAAGATGAGGAACAACTAGAAGGAGCCCGATAAGGGCGCAATAGGCTAAATCCAGAAGTAATACGCTAAGTGGTTCCAGGATGGATATGAATGCCTGAATTAGAAGTGGTTTTTTTAGTGAGTGAGTGTCCCACACATCAGAGGAAGCACTGCCTCCTTTGACGGTGTATAAAGCATTTTCCCCTTCTATAAAAAAATCTTAAGTAATAAAACTTAGTACTGTATGTACAGTTCAGCTGTAAACCGAAGCCAGCTGTTGGAAAAGAAATAGTGCAATTACAGAATTTTCTAGTCGTTTCAGCCAATCTGCTTACTTTAAATTTGTCTTCATCATATGCACGTTTTCTTTATGTCGCCACATCTCGCATGCTAGCTTCCAACGCCTGCGGTCCATGCATTCGCCACACTCCAATCCTTTATTTTCTAAAGCGATATTCACTTCTCTGTTCCAGAAATTTCTTGGTCTGCCTCTTCTCCTTCTGAGTAGGAGAGTCCATTCTATTATACGTTTAGGCCACCTCTATCGTCCATCCTCTGCACGTGGCCATGGCCACACCACCTCAGTCTCTTGGACTCGATGTTTTCAAGTATACCATTATTGATTCCCATGCGCCCCGTTATTTCTGAATTCCTTGTTCTGTCAGTTTTCGTCAACTGGCAGCATCTACGCTAGTAGTTCATTCCACAGCTTGCATTTAGATGCATCTTTTTTATAAATTACCCATAATTCAGCACCATACGTTGCAATACTGTGTACGATGGTTTTGTAGATACCTATTTTGGTGTTCCGAGCGATATTCTTATTCCGGAGTGTCCCATTTAATTGACGTACAACAGCATTTCCTTGATTGACTCTACTAGCGATTTCCTCAGTATTGCCACTATCATTTGTTATCTGTACACCAAGTTATTTATAATAATTTCTATGTTAATCTCACTGTCTCCAAACATTCCATCTTAGATTGATTTATGGCCAGTCCTTAGTCTTCATCTATTTTTCGTAGCATGTAGTGTACATCACTTTCATCCTCTGCTAGAATCATTTGGTAATCTGGTTATCTTCTCTATACATCTGTACCCCTTGGCGGAAATTTTCCCTTCTACTTTTCTTACATTCCCTCTAGATCTTAGATAGTGTTGGTGCCATACAACAACCCTACTAAGTCCTTTTGTAACTCTCATGTCTTGCGACAATCATTATCTAAACTTTACTGGGCTGTCATTTTCTCATACAACTCTCCTGTGTTTTCTGTCATTTGTCATTTTCCCGTGATTCCTAAATTTTCCATACAACGGCTTCATAATGTGCAAAGTGTTGTACAGGAGATGAATACACCGAAAGTCTACTCCAGAAAGAACAATATCGTTAAATGGTTTTAGAAAAGTCATTTATACACAATATAATTTTTCTGTAGTTTCAAAATATGAAAAATCAATTGTACCTAAGTTTGTTTATTTTAAGAAAAGACATGTAATATAGAATTGATGTTTTAAAATAGTTTAATGTGTTTACTTTTTATATTAAACTGCTTCAACTTATCCAAATATGGTTAAGGTTGAAGCTTTTACAGCTAATTTTATACATCAGAATTATAGTGGTGTTAGAAATTAGACCTATACATTTATGTTGAAATTTCACACACACACACACACATACGAGGGTTATCCAGAAAGTACATTCCGTTTTTAAATATTACCTCGGGATCGATGCCGTCACGCTGTTGCGCATGATCAGCCAGTTTGTCGATTCGTTGGCTAGGCAACAACGCCATTTGTAAACAACTGTACACTGAGTAAGCTTTGTTAGACGTGTTTATAATTTCGAAGAAATACGAGACGCCCGCCGCTTGTGAAAATAGGCGTGTCATTCGTTTCTTGAATGCGAAGACATTAAACCAACTGAAATTTACCGTCAAATTTGCGATGTTTATGGAGAAGAAGCGATGAGTGATTTGATGGTACGGAGACCAGTGTGACTTTTTAATGAAGCGCTTACGGAACAACACAATACGAAAGTCGTCCATTGACTTCTTTGACACGATTCAGACAGCAAAGAGATGACTACTGAGCCGTATAGTTACCGAGAACGAGACATGGGTATGGGTATCACACGTAACCCCTGAATTAAAACAATAATCCACGGCGTGGAGGCACACTTCATCGCCCGCAAAACGTTTTCCTCTAAGGAAATCTTGTACACAGTCTTTAGGGACAAAAAAGGATTTTGCTTATGGATTTCCTGCCTCAAAGCCGCACAGTCAACTCGAATGTCTACCGCAATACGCTTATAAAATTACGATTCAGAATTAGCGACATGGGATGCAACTCGAGACATTCTCATGATTCATGACAATGCCTAATGCTCGCCCACACCCTGCCACTGCAGCGCAACGTCTCCTCTCAACTTTCGGCTGGGAACAATTTCATCATCCGCCATTCAGGCCAGACCTCGCACCAAGCGAATATCACCTCTTCAAGCACCAGAAATTCTTCCTTAGTGGCCAGCGGTTCATAACGACGGTGATATCAAAGAAGCTGTTAATAGGTGGTTCAAATCAAAGGCGGGAAAATGTTTGTGACGAAGGTATACAACCCCTGGGGTCTTTCTAAGAAATGTGCTTTAAAAATGACGAAAACTACGTAGAAAAGTAGCTTAAGGCGTAAACTTGAAATAGCAATAAAACTGTTTTGTAAATATGTTCTTAGTTTCCTTTAATACCCTATCGGAACTTACTTCTGGATACCCCTCGTATAATTTAAATTCAATGTTTTAAGGTCTCGTTTTCAAACAATTTAATATTTTTTGCCGCCAAATGCCCAATTCGTCATCAACGTAGGCCTACTTAGCATTGCCTGTATTTGTCAGTTCATTGTTTGCATTTAACATTCGATTTTGTCGTCAAGTTTGACAGCATACCAAAGCTGAAAACAAAACGACCGTTTTCATTACCTTTAATTACACCGCTGACACACACATTTCATTATACAGAATATCGAAAATATGTTTTAAACAAATTTGAAATTTTGGATGAAATATTCATCCAACTAACATAACCCACACCGGTCCGCGCGCTCATATAATATAATTTTAAAGAATAATCCAAAATTTTAAAGATATCCATGGGAATAACTATACATTATAAGACTTATATCTACAGTCCGCTGACTGCCAAAACCGGTAATGCTTGTCAGTAACGTAGGAGTTGTCAACAAACAGTCAACAACAATCAAACAGGAGTTGTCAACAAACGTAACTTGTAATGTAACGTGAAACACAGTCGGCTGTACAGCTGAAGTTGTTGAGTTCATTGTCAATTGGCGGTGGAATGCTTGTTTCGTAAAATTGTGCAATACTGATAATACAGTAAATTTTTTAGCTGAATTAGGTTCAATAAATTGCAAAACTCTTCACGACCTATGTCAGAGCCATTTGTAACAACTGCCGGGCTATTCGTTTGTGGTCCAGACTACTGAAGACAGCTGCCGCCGGAGACGCCGAAGAGTTTAGCGCAATCTTAGTCAACAATCGATTACGGTCTGACGTAGTTTCATAAAAAACTTCTGCAAGTATGAACTCGTTTCAGACTTTGTAGTATCTGGTGACCAAAGTTTTACGCATTTCCCACTCAAACGTAGAAATCGCAATGATCTTGAGTGAACAAGTATATTATAATCAAAGCTGCTTAACAGGACGTAACATGACTGCACTGAATGCCATTGTTACTGTGAGAAATAGACTAAAAAGTGATGTGCAAAAGTTGCTGTAGTTATTAGGTCAGTGCTGTAGATAACACGGCTAGATACAGCGTACAGTCTCCTGATTCTGGTTGTAGTTGTCAGGTGATGAAGAGTGATGAACTGCATCAGCGACGCGAGGACACGGCGCAAATCTACCTTTCATAACTCTAGTTTATAATATGCAGGCGTTATAATGTTAAAGAGATGAGTATCCATGAAGTGGTGTAGGCCTCGGTAGACCTCCACATTGAGTTTAATAATTTATTAAATCATTAGGTAATATAGATATAGTTGTATAAAAGTAAATAATTTATTAATATGAGTACAGGGATTTTGAAAAGTATAATAATATGCAGTGGTAAAACAGACCAAAATTTAAATATTATACTTACATTATGAATGTAGGAGATTTTTACTTGAAAATGCACTAATCTTGCATGACATTTACCATTACCAAGTAGGCAACACTGTTACTGGAAAGTAATTCTAATCTACTCTCCTTTCCGACTGAGTTTTCTTCGTTGAAGGACATCTACCGTCCATTCCTTTCTCCCCGTTCTACCGAGCAAACAGGACTATTATATACAACCTACGTCGGTTTTCGAATCAGTGCTGCTCACTGGCAAATAAAATCCATTTACGTCATTAATATTTTTAATTTAATTATTCTTTACAATAAAGGATTTTTAAAAAGTCATTCGTTTAAAATAAATTTCAGAGTAACATTTTATTTAGAACACAAAAATTGTAATATATTTTTGCATAGTGTCTGGCCTACAAAACCAGCTATGCATACAGCGATACGTTTGTCAAAGCGAATAACTTTGGGATTTAAAAAATTCCAAATAGTTTTTTCAGTGCGTTTAAAAGTGGGTCAACCAACCATTATTTACCCGTGTGTGTGTGCGCGCGGACACGAAGCACCGCTGTAAATATACTAACTACACAGAGAGCGATGTGGTATGCTCGAACTTAATAAAATAAAATTTGCATTACATGCGCGCGCGCACACACACACACACACACACACACACACAAATCTATTCATGACATTACATTGTAAAGCAATTTCATAATAAACCAATTACATATTAAATCTCAAAAATTCAATTTTCTGCCCACATTACACTTTAGCACGGATTGCATTGAATGATAAAATAAAACGGAGCAGTGCTTTGCTTGTTGTGAGTTGGCAACTGATCGTGACGCGAGTAGAAACGCTGTTAGGCCTACATTTAGAAGAAAACGCGTTTTGTCTATGTTTCATATTATATTCGTAGTTTTTGTTTTAGTCGCAAAAAATACATAAATAAGTAAAAATAAATGGATAGCATCACCTGACTTTAGTTCAACGTACAGCTGCGGACACAGGTCTAATTAAACATAAGAACAACAAAGATTTGTTCAAAGAAGTTCAGTACAACGGATATTTTTAATACTAACCGTAATTATTTGCTATATCCAGTTATAATATAATATAAAACAGGGTAAATTGAAATTTTCATGAATTGAAATTTTGAAGCATACAAGAGGATTATAGAGGTTGACGTTAACAGTAAGACAGAGCAGGAGACATCAAGTAGCGTTGGATAGACGCCAAGTAGGAGACATTCAATAGAAATGGAATGAGTTATAACCACATGTTGAATCGATTCACGTGTCCGAGTTCTATGTTGCAACAGGGTGGATCTTAAAATTTAATATTATATAGGAAAGTGTATCAAAAAAGATAGGCTACTGGAAAGTTAAATTTGTTATTGTTGAGCAGTGATTTCACAGCTAGTACAGAAGCAATCGTGAATATATCACTAATGGGAAGAATATGGCTCTAAAAGGCGGGGGCGTGAACAATAAGTAAATGACAACAGGAAGAACGACCAGCTACGAGTATAAATTGTTGGAAAAGAACAACAAGGAAGTCAAAAATGAAGAGAGTGACAAGGAAAATGATGATTGTTGAGAAAGGTACAGAACAATTAGAAAAACGATTATGGAAGTGTAAGTAATATGAAGGGTGAAAGATTTTGACGGGATAGTGATGCTGTTGGAACCAGAAGACCGCCTAACAAATGGGTGAATTGAACAAGAGGAAGCATAAAACTGATGGAACTGACTAAGAAGCAATGGACAGACGAAAGCGGAATTGGGTAAATGGAAATTGGAATGAATAGTGTAACAAAAACTGTAACTTACATGACTTACGTACTTCTGTATTGCTCATCTATGGAAACCGCATCATTGTGGAAACCCTAAACAGCAAAATACGGTAGTTAATTTATGGTTTCAGTTAGACAGTAAAGCTCTGAGTTTCCAATTATTATTATTAATAATATTACTACTATGTACTATTATGATTATTATTATTGTGGTGGTAGTAGTAGTAGTAGTAGTAGTAGTAGTAGTAGTAGTAGTAGTAGTAGTAGTAGTAGTAGTAGTAGTAGTAGTTGTTGTTGTTGTTGTTGTTGTTGTTGTTCTTCTTCTTCTTCTTCTTCTTCTTCTTCTTCTTCTTCTTCTTCTTCTTCTTCTTCTTCTTCTTCTTCTTCTTCTTCTTCTTCTTGTTATACCATAGGGTTAGTAACTTTGAACCACCTTATAACCACTAGAAAATATTGTGCGGTCGTATAGCCTTCTTCAACAACCTCACGTTGGAGTCGTCAAGTTATAACAAATAGCACAGTGTGTATGGGTGGTTATGTGTTGTAAAATGTCGGGCGTTACCTCCGCGCACTTTTGGTACTTACCGGTGACTGGATCCTTTGCGGTGATGTAGTCCTGTAACACAACTTAATACTATGTTTTTTTGTGGGCGCCACTTGGAATCGTTTGTTCCAAGAAAGAAATATGATTATTAACAAAAATTAAAATTTTTAATTCTTACTTCTATGAAAAAATGTAAACAAGTCAGTTTGGTTTGAAAAAATAAAGTAAGTTTAATGATTCTTAAAAAAAAGATCGTCTGAAGGACTAACATTCACGAACAATTATAAAATTGCAGAATTACAAAAAAATTCATAAGTTATTATTATTATTGACAATTTTATTTCTCCAATCAAGTATCGGCTAGTATTTTCAATTTTTTTTGCTCAGTTGAAAAGCATGAGTTTAATACGTGAAAAAATCTTTACTCTCAGGACGTGACTCCTTTGAACTACCAAGACATATCAATAAGATGCTTTACAAGAAAAATTAAGTGATTTGAAGGTGTGTGTGGCATGCGTAGTACAACTGTGTGACAAAATGTAACCAGGTAAAAAATGACTTTAATTTTGATAACTCACGTTCCAATGGTTAATTAATCTCGCACTGGACACTCCTCTCTGGTATTTTTCCAATCTCGCCTCTTCATGTGTGCACTGAATTTATTTTAAGTCAAAATTGCGATCATTTACAATTTCCGCACTTTTTGTGAAACGGTTTGGCAGTAGAATTTCGCTCGGATCCCGCCGCTTACAGGTCAGCTGTTTCGCGTTGGTTACCAAATTGGCCATCACAGCGCTGATCCCCTTGCAGTACCGAGAAAGGCTTTCTGTATGTAATACGTTATGGGAGTTTTTTTGTCAAGTTAGTTTGTCTTTGCGAACACAGCAGAATTGGTTCTCTATTTAATTCGGTCCCTCCTGGGCCGTTGACGTTCTGGCTGCGTGATTTCTATTAAAATGTGCCGTGTTGCTGCTCTATTTCAGCAACACATTGGCGTAGATTCTTGTAGAGGTTAAGTCAGTCTGTTTGTCAGTGTACGGGAAAAGCCTTTCTTCGGGTCTTGTGTCGATTTCTCGCCTTCGGTTTCGCCTTGACTGCGTTGATCAGTGTCGTGGGTGATGCGTCTGTTCCGGATTTCAAGCTTCAAGTGTTTTTGGGTCGAATTTGGTCTCTCTTTTATACTAATTCAGGCTGATTGTTTTCATTGACTTCCGGTATATTTGTGTAAAAATTCCTTCTAGATTGTTCGAGAGTAAAGAAATGGAACGTCATGGAACAAATTTAATTTCCGTCGAAGCTTTTAGAACAAATTTCTTATTCTTCACACTAAGGATATTTCAAAAATTACTCTGGTATTTGTCAAACAGTTTTACATTAGTACTCACAATTTGCATGCCATTATTACATTTAGATTCTCTGTTTTCAACTGAATCTAGTGATACTAATTATGATTGGTTTTTAAATAAATTAACTCTAATAAGTAACACAATATACAACTCTCACCTTGGGTTGTTGTCATTGAAATTCAATTTTTTAGAACAAAAAATTGTTATGAAAGTATTATGTTTCTTCCATAACGTGAACACATAATATTATTATCTTCCTATAACGAAACAAACAAATTTTAACATATATATATAATACACAGATAATTTCAATTTTACATGGCCCATGCCCATGGCCTATGTTGTTGTCAATGTTATGACACAATAATTAGTCTCTTTCTTTAACATATATAGTATTTCACTAGTGTACACTCAGAGTTTATTATATTGTCTGTCTTTTGTGATACCTGGTTACTCTTTACACATATTATCTTTATTACAGGATAACATAGCATCATATTGGTTGGTCTGAGATGTCCTTTTTCATAGTGTGACAAATCTCACTCTTATAAGTTAAATTCTTTCATAATTGATCTTATTTTCAACTGAGTTTGTTCGTTTTTAAGGTATACTGAAGTATTTTACCATTCTCTTTTATTTTTGCCAACATTTTGTAAATATTTAGCCAGATATGACTATTTTTTGTACTGGTTGATTGCCCCAGCCATACATGGTATAGGTAAATATTTTGCTAACTCGACTATTACAATGTTAAAGTTAGTCAAATATATTAGTATAGTCGCTTTATATTATATTTCAACTTTCTAATGCAATTTGGTTGCATTTTGGCAACATTAAATCCATAAATCATACAATAATATATGCCTACCACATGTTTTTAGTTAATACTGTTTTTGGCTATTTTGACTGACCTTTATTCATTTGACAGCTTTCTTTATCTAAGATAAATTGTTCATTTTTGTCTGCTTGACAATTATATATAGTCTTTATTTCAATTTGATAATAATTAATTTTTACATGAAATCTGAGTGTTTGGTCTCAAATCCAACACATTAATATTTTTTGTCATAACAATTATATAATTTTTATTTTAACTTAGATTCTTTCTAATAATGTATTTAAGTCATTTAATACATTTATTTTATTTACATTACATAATATAATAATGGATCATGTCCATTCATTCACAATAAATAGTTTTTTGTACTCTATTCAGAGTTACTAAACTCAATAATTAATGACTTCATTTTGGTTGATCCTGATATTATTTGTCTCTCTCATAGTATCTTATGGTTTTTTCACTGTTATTCACTTTAATAATATATATGGGGTTTGTGTCTTAGTCACAGTCTGGTCGTTTTTTCATGTTAGTAGTAATAATTATTAGACAATATTACAAAATTTTTTAGGGCTACTTGGGTTCGATACTGTCCACCTCACTCTCCTCTTATGATAAATTGCTATGTAAATGGTTTCCTTTATGGAACGTTCTGTGACGTTACAACCTCTACAATATAATGTTGCAACAGCAGTAGTGTGGGGGAAGAAATCGATCGCCCAGCACCACAAACAACCGACGTTCATAGGACTGCGGACCTGCGCACTCCTGTTCTGGAAAAGAAGGCTAATTTGGATCCGCAGCAACAGCGTATACCTGACAGCCTTCTCTGCGTTTGTCTACCGTTTTCGTCTAATCGTACCATATCACCTTCCATAGGGTCTCTAGGGAAACCCCCGCCCGCAACCCAAACGAAAAATCATCACACGGACATCGGGCCTTTTGCACGGAATCTGCGTATAACCATATGTGCTTCTGACGTATCGCTGTCCTGCTGTGACCTCGAGGGGGTGGCTTCAGCGGCCTGGGAACCCTAGCTACAGTATGACGACATAACAGTATTGAAACTGCAACGCATGTACTACTGCGTGGCGGAGCCCCCTCGGTGATCCATTTTTGGGAAGTACTGAAATAATGCATTCCTTACAGCAGCATACGGTCTGACTCTACAGCTTTATCTCAACTTAATTGTTAAGAGCACTGCAATTTGATTCGTCCGCCAAGAAAAAAGTGGCAAAGAGTGCGTTTTGATTAACCAAATAGAGTGCAGTATCACGAATTGCTGAACTTCGCTTCTTCATAAGCGAAGCATCTCTTCAGTTTGTTCCGACAAAGGTTTTTTTTTAAACACCTCTGCATACGATGTATTTTATAAAATACTAATCAATGAGATTATTAATTGACGACATTCTTATTGAAACATGTCTTAATGAAACATTTCCGTTACAATTTCTTTAAATGCAGTTGCAGTTTGCAGTTGACCTTGAAGCGTGAGTGTTCATGTAAGTTGTGTGTGTGCGTGTGCGTGTGCGTGTGCGTGTGCGTGTGTGTGTGTGTGTGCGTGTGCGTGTGTGTGTGTGTGTGTGTGTGTGTGTGTGTGTGTGTGTGTGTGTGTGTGTGTGTGTGTGTGTGTGTGTGTGTGTGTGTGTGTGTGTGTGTGTGTGTGTGTGTGTGTGTGTGTGTGTGTGTGTGTGTGTGTGTGTGTGTGTGTGTGTGTGTGTGTGTGTGTGTGTGTGTGTGTGTGTGTGTGTGTGTGTGTGTGTGTGTGTGTGTTATAGATTCCATAGTTGGTAAGTTTTTTTTTTTATTTGTTACGCATATACTTTAGTATGTTTTGACTCTCTGTCGGTTGTGAGACAGAGTCTTGTTTATTTGTGATGTTGTAGTGTTTGTTTTGCCTGAAGACGGCTACAGATTTGTTGCGTAGCTAAAACGTTGCTTTATACAAAAGGCAGTGACGGAAGATGTCCATTCCTGTAGTGGGCTTAATTTCCATTACAAGCTGAACTCTCTAATGCTACTCAGTAAAAGATTTCAATCACAAAATGAAGCTCGGCAAGAAAATTTGGCGTCAAATTGAGGCCTCCATGATTCTTCACGAAACATGTTGATCAAAAGCAGAAGTCTCGTGAGGTACCAAGTACGAACAAAGCCTCGCGTGAAACTAAGTGTACCAGTTCGAGTGGTAATGGGTGAAATGTTTTTACAATGAACGTAAATTAACAAGTTGTTCGTTGTAGCATTACTGGTTCGCAGCAGGTTTTATTGAAAACAAAATAAACCACAGAATATTTCATCACTAAAGTCCCATGTTCCGTCGATTTTACTTCCATGTTCCGTAAGAAAATAAAGTATGTTGATCGCGAAAAAATCGTGTTCGAGATAAGGGTTGATTCTGATTATGCCACACTCAAAACATGAAGAAAAGTCATTTTCCGAAAAGTCTGTGTGCGTGTGTGTGTGCGTGTGTGTGTGCGTGTGTGTGTCTGTCTGTATGTATGTAGATTTTTTTCTGTGGTGAACGATAACTGCCGCAAATTCAAACAGAATCAAGTAATTTTTTGGTATGTTCCCGAGTTGTAGAGGACTCAAGGTCTATTGAATTTTGGTCAAGATCGGTTAAGGGGAAGGGGTAGTTTACCTGCAACTTTTTACGTTTTAACAAGAGTGAAGTAATTAATTTTGATAAATAAAGTATCCTGAAAAGAAGTTCATAATAACCCACTGTAAAAAGGTAGATAAAATATATATAAATGAAAATGGTAGTTGAATGGGAGGGGGTAATTTTTCCTTACTGTCGAAAATAACGTTACATTAAACGACTACCCCATAATAACAAAAATATCTATAAATAGTGAAAATAGTTTGAGGGTGGGAGATATTTTTTTTGTAAATTATCAAACCGAATTCAAGTAAATGATTTTAAATGTAAATCTTAGAACATGGAAGTCATATATGGTTCTCCGTACCGATATTTCTCTTCTAGCTTGCAGAGAAGCGGAATCGGACGTCTATGACAACGTGAAATACTTCGTCGTATCCCAAGACAATCCTTGCGCATAAAATTTAAAGACTGTCACTCATCAAAGACTAGGCAGGTATCGTATAGGCAATAGCCTCGACGTACTCTGTTCTAAAGTAATTTAGGACAACAAAACATTGTAGGTCAAGTCAATAAAAGTGTCGTTTCTGAATAGACACACAAGGCAAGAGTTCGAGACTGGAACTGGAACTCAGCATACATGTCATTCGGCTCTACACGCACAAACCACACAGCTAGGACACCATCATACTTGATCATAATTCAAATTACGTTTAAAATTGCTATAAAAAAGTATTATATTATTAGAGAAAATACATAGAGTAATAAATGTATGCTCTAAATATTACATTTACAACTCCACTTTTATCTGTACATCTTTCAGAATCACTCAACGTGTTAGCACTTAGCGAAATAACATATAAACATTATATGTTTACATAAATGCTAAAAAATTACTATTTATTTGGTTGACATGATTAGCATTTTAAGTTTGAAAGTGTAATTTATAGTAATTGTAAAAGTTAATCAAGTTTTCGATTTTATATTTTCCCTTTCCCTAATCAAACATATTTTTCTTTATACATACACGCTGATAATTCTTTACCTCTAGATAATTTTTAAAAAATTAGGAATACACGCTGGGTCAAGGAAACCATGCGAGTCACGCTGGCGATAGTGAAATTCAGTTTGTAGTGAATGTAGAGGATCCATTCAACCTCAACCTTATTCGTCAGCTGCAGAATTTAAGCGAAAACCAGATCCAGTCACAATCACGTTACTTGTAATGTACACGATTTGGTCTTTAACGATTGTAGACTACGTGGATCGTTACGAGGCTAATACTTTTTATATTTATTAAATAAATGTTTTTAGTCCTAAATTAAAGGCTATCGTGTATACGATTAAAACCATAATTAACAGTAAATTTTAATAATCTGTTAATATATGGTACGTATATTCGTAAAAGGAATACCATAGTGCTCTTAATAAAAATAAAAAACAGATTTTAGAAACAGAAACTGGCTGATGAAATATATCAGTGCGAGCGGAATAATAATTGAAACCGGACAAAACAAACAAAATAAATTGAGTCATAAATAAGAGAGGATTTCGTTTGACCGCTGCCTGTGCGTAGCATTAATTAGCCATAAAAGTAGATTTTCTCTCAACCGGACACCTGCCGTCCAAAACACTTTCTCCTCACTCTATATACTTTAACTGTTCCTCTTGAATAGTGTTCCGTTTTACCTGTCACACTAGTTGAAATCACATACGGTTCGAACTCTGTTTTAAGAAAGACATGTATAATTTCCTGTTCGTTTGTTACTTCCTGTATCTGAATGATTACAGCTGTCGCTGAATGATGAAAGAGATACTAACAAAAGCTAGCACACAATGTATAAAAAAATAATATGCTACATTTGCTTTCCTTACTCATAATTAATAATACTATTTATTATTAAGTATTAATATTATATTATATAACATATAATGTACTAATAAATAAATGCTATCGAGTTTTATTCGATGAATAATATTATAAATTAAATCAATTTTAACAGGAATTTGACAAAACGAGACTACAAAATGTAAAATGTATTTATTTTTAGAATAAAATGTTTAATTTCTCTAAATTAGACCTTTAACACTAAAATAGCTCTATTTATAACAATAAAAAAATTACACATTGAAACTACTAGTAAACTAATAATTAATAACTATTAGTAGTATACTAATACATTTTATAATTGATAAAATAAAGAATTGAATAAAATTCATCTTTAAGTTGAATTTAATATTAAAATTAACATTAAATACTTGAAGATGTGACTTAACAGATTCCTGAAAGTAATCTTCAAACAGAAAAATTAATGCAGCCATAGATCTTTACCTTCATGGAAAAATTACCTCCTTTGCTGTAATGTCTTTGACTGAAGTAAAGCTAGAACGGGTGTAGTCGATTTTTCTAAAATAATAACGTCAATGCTTAAGTTCGCAGAATATTAAGATTAAGGTAGGCCTATTCTTTTTAAGATAAAAAAGTCTACATATTTCTGTTTTCTGATTACGTGATAACCGAAATCACGGAAGGGTGCAACTATCATCTACATGAGAAACAAGATCTGGCTAGAGCAAAGAAACAATAGTTGGTTACATGAAGCCTAATTTGTCATAAGTCAGATTCAGACAACGTCTGTCGTAGCTTTTGGCCAAAAAAAAGAAAAGAATTTGTCCTTGCTGAAACTTGCAGAAACAAGAAAAATATTTCTAATAAACATAAGTCCGGAAATGCTTTGTTTTTGAGTGGTACAATAGGTAAACATTAAATTGATCTTTTAAAACGTTACATTGTAGGACAAAGATACCTAGAATTTCTACAGAATAAAATTTCCTTCTTCTAAAAAACAAAATTTAAATTTAAATGTTTATAATGTTTATCTAATTTGTAAATAAGAAGTTGATATTTTGTGTTAGATTTAGAATGGTAATATTTTGTACCACGTCATCTTTTATTAAAGTAGAACTTCCTCAAACTTTTATTTTCAGCTAATGTTATTCACATCATTTTTTTCACAATTCTCTACCAACTTTATTCTAAATGTTTTATTACTTATTAGCAATGTAACAAAATTATTATACGCTGTTGTATAAAGTTTTTAAATTCAAATGTTTCAAGTTTTCAGCACTCTTCTTGAATACTATAGGAGTTAGAGGCTATTTATGAATATTTCAGATCTAACAACAAATGGAAACATTAATTTTCCCTCGTAATTTGTGTTCCACGAATTTTCATATTGTATTATGTTATCTATGAAATTACAATGCGGGCGAAATTTTTACCTGCCTGTAACTTATAATAATGTACAGTTGAACCTGCGTTTATACGATACATTTTTCTCATTTTTTTCTCTAGAATCATCTCTGAATTAGTATCTCCCCCCCCCCCAGATTATTCTGTATGACGAGATGTGTTTCTTCTATTCCATAGGCCTATACGTAGTATTCTACAAATCAAGAAGTAAATTTTTCACCACAAAAGGGTTTCGAAATATTTATCTAACTTTCCAAGCAGCTCGTATTCTATAGTTTATTTACACTTATTGTTGTATGCCTTATAGCTTATTAATTTTGACAGTAGCGATGTAAACTTTGTGTAGACAATTCAATAGGGCTAGATAATTGTAGACAATTCTTTCCGTTGTTTTCGTTATGAACACATCATTATTTTTTTGCTTAACACATATCTTGTTTTTCTTAGTACCAAACGTTTGGCGCATACTAAATCACTTGGATATCCTCGGTGACTCGATTCAGACTTAACCCTCATCATAAAACGGGTAAAACTAACAATAATAAGAGTGGTGTTGAACCGTGAAACACTGTTTCTCATAAGCAATAAAATTAAAATTAAATAGGTCGAAAATTCTGACAAATGAACGACTAGTTTTTCACTTTCAACTTTTTAATTTCTCCTTGATCAACGTCCGATATACTGGTAGGTGGTTTCTCTCTGCGCCGACACTCTGTTCCACCTGAAACTATATTTAATGAACACATACACACGCACCCTGTAAATGAAAGTATAGGTTTACTAGTGTCTTTAAATGTACATCATTAGATTTCTACTTTCACACAGAAGGCTACATAATAAATTCTTGGACAGTAAACAAAATAAATATTAACAGTGAAGTAGGTATTACAATGTACGTTCACGCGTGCGTTGGAGTAATTGAACATAGAAGCTCGTAAGAAAAGGCAGTAGGCTACATACGTAACGTACATTTACGGACTGTACGCCTATAGATTTATGAGGGAATGAAAAGAAACTATGTCAGTAAAATGAAGTCCCATAATGTTTGAAACAACACGCTTAACCCACATGATTTACATCGCGTGCACATATGCATGCCTGTTTCCTTAAAAGACTATAATCTTTTATAACTTATAACGAAAAGAATTAGTGGGAGTGGGTGAGTACGTCCTTCTTCAAGCCCCGCGATGGAAGCCAATTTATAACGAAAAGAATTATAGGGTGAAAAGTAATGTTTGTGTTGTAATCTGTGTCGGGCGTTACCTCCGCGCACTTTTGTTACTTACTCTGTTGACTGGATCCTCTGCAGCGATGTAGTCCTGTAACACAACTTAAAACTATGCTTTTTGTGGGCGCCACTTGGAAACGTTTGTTCCAAGAAAAAATTAAATGTGATTGATAAAATTTTTAAATCTACGAAAAAATTTAAACAAGTCAGTTTAGCTTTGAAAAATCAGTTATGTTTAATGATTCTTTAAAAACAACAAACAAATCGTCTGAAGGACTATCATTCATAAAAATTATAAAATTGCAGAGAAAGAATTTTACAAGTTATTATTATTGACAAATTTTTTATATGTCCAATCAAGTATCGGCTAGTATTTCAGATTCTGACTCAGTTGACAAGCATGAGTTTAATATATGAAAAAAAAAAACTTTAATCTCAGGACGTGACTCCTTTGAACTACCAAGACATATCAATTAGATGCCTTACAAGAAAAAAAAAAACTAAGTGATTTGAAGGTGTATGTGTGGCGTGTAAAGTACAACTGTGTGATAAATGTAACCAGGTAACAATTAACTTTAATTTTGGTAACTCACGTTCCAACGGTCGTTTATTCTCTCACTGGACACTTCCTTCGGGTAGTTTCTCGATCTCGCCTCTTCGGGTGTACACTGAATCTATTTAAAGTCAATTTTTTCGATCGTTACTTTTTCCGCACTTTTTGTCAAAACGTTTGGCAGTAAAATCTCGTTCAAACGCCGCCACTACGAATCATCTGTTTAGCGTTGATTCAGAAATCTGCCACCGCAGCGCTGACTCCCATGCAGTTTTGAGGAAGGCTCAGTGTATTGTTTGTTTACGTTCGGGGGAATTATTTGTCACGTTAGTCAGTCAATGCGAACACAGCAGAATTCGTTCTCTATTAAATGTTGGGACCCTCCTGGGCCGTCGACGTTCTGGCTGCGTGCTTTCTATTAGAATTTGCCGTATCGCTGCTCTATTTCAGCGATACTTTTTGGCGTATACTCTCGTTGAGGTTAAGTCAGTCGGGTATGTCTATGTACGGGAAAAAGCCTTCCTGCCGTGTCTTGTCGATTTCTCGCCTCTCGGTTTCGCCTTAGCTGCGTTGATCAGTGTTGTGTGAGATGCATCAGCTTTGGAGTTCAATCTTCAAGTGTTTTTTCGGTCGGATGGATGGATAGGTGCACGGGCGTCTTGCGCCCTAATTTGTGTGCGTTGTCCAGGCCTAAGCCTGATGAACGCCAGGTGCCAACAGTTCAGCGCGGTCGTTTGCTCTGCTCAAGGATGTTAAGATGCAGTCCGCGGGTCCATGATGAATTAACATGGCCACCACGGTGGCAAGCTAGTGCTTAGCTTCAGCCACTTGTCCGGCCAAGGCGCGACACCATGGTCCCCTCAGGCTAGCCTTTGGGAACGTGGTGACACACTGGCGAGGACAAGAAGCTCGAGCGCCCTAGGGCGTCGGCCGAAATGGTGGGTAATGTCACCGAGACAGCCAGCTTTCGCAAGGAAGGCACTTGCACAACCTCGCGGGAGCTCATGTCTCAGGTCATTACCTTACCAAATCAGCAAAGCAGGTGCTGGCGGGGAACTTAATCGTGATCAAGGCTTCAGCCAATCGCAACGCCTGGTCGCGTCTCATTGGTCGCCGGGACATAGCCCACGGAAACTCAGAAACGCGCCGGCGAATACAAGAGGCTCGTCCGCCCGAAGGCAGCGGCCGAGTCGGCGGAACTTGTCACCGGGGCAGTCGGCTTTCGCAAGGAGGCATTTGCACAACCTCGCGAGATCCCATGTCCCGGATCGAGGCCCTGCCGAATCGGCAAAGCCGATGCTGGCAATAAATCTATCCATTCAATCCGCCGCAGCATGATTGACTACTGTTTCGGCAGGCGCAGGTGGTGATCGATGGTGATCGGTTCAGATTTCCAGAAGGTTGGGGGGATTCGTTGCTGGGGGTTCATGTGATGAACTTAGGGGGGGTCGTCTAGCAGCGCCCTAGGGCGCCTGACGCGGCGAGGAGGCGGAGCATTCTCCATGCTGTTAAGCCTTCGGAGGTGCGGGTAAGAGGACTCGCCTGCCTTGGCGAACAAATTCGTTGCCAGGGACCAGACGAAGACCTCTAAGGTGGGAACACGGAGACCCCGATGTATGGCGGTATTTCGCACATACCACGGGGACCCCGTGAGGGAGCGTAGGGTCCAGTTCTGAAATGTAGTCAGCCTATGCCTGTTGGTGGCCGACAGGAGAGGCCACCAGGCGGGTGCCGCATAAGTGAGTACTGTTCGGAGGAACAGTAGATACAATGTCAGTTTAGTACGGACAGCCAGGCAGCCGTTCCGCGAAAGCATAGGTGATAGTTTGGCTCTGACGCCACGAGCCAAGTTGAGGGTTGAGGTCACGTGAGCGTTGAAGTTTAAGTGCCGATCAAGCCGAACACCTAGGTACTTCACCGTCTCGGTCCAGTTGATGGGTCTCCCCTCTAAGGAGAGGGATTGGCATCGGGAAATGGACTTATGCGTAAAGCAGATCGCCTCGGATTTCTCCGTATTGATCGCTACCCGCCATTTCCTTAGCCAGTCCGGAAGCATATCCAACTGGCGTTGTAACATTACGCTCGTCCGCCAAGGCGAAAGCGAGCTAAAATGAAACATCGCGTCGTCGGCAAATAGAGATAACGTGACCCCGGGATAAACAGGCAGATCGTTCGAGTACAGTACATACAGAACGGGGCCGAGGACAGATCCTTGTGGGACGCCGGCGGAGACAGGGCGAACCCGAGAGAACGCCCCATCTACGCTGATCCTGAAGGTGCGATCCGTCAGATAGGATCGGAGCAAGTGGACGATAGATGTCGGGATTGGCGAATGCGCCAGTTTGTAGAGCAGGCCTTCGTGCCAGACTTTATCGAAGGCTTTGCTCACATCCAACAGGACAGCGCCTGTTGCCTGATGATTGTTGGCAGCGTCGGCTAGATAGGTGACAACCCGTACTAGCTGAAGAGTAGTCGAGTGCCTCGGCCTAAACCCAAACTGCTCCTCGCGGATGAAACCATCCACCAGGGGCCGAATACGGGCCAGGAGAAGACGCTCGAATACCTTCGAGATTACTGGCAATAGTGATATTGGGCGGTAGCTTCCAGGTAGCGTGGGCGGCTTTTTAGATTTCTGGATCATGATGACGTTGGCAGTTTTCCACAGGCGAGGGAAGTAACTCAGCCGGAGACAGGAGTTGAACAGCTCAAGAAGAACGTCAACTGCCGAAGGCGGGAGATTCTGCAACGCAGCGGCGCCGATGCGATCGGGGCCAGGGGCCTTTCTCTTCTTCAGTCGGCTTAGGACAGACGCAAGGTCATCCTCGTCGACCGAAATAGGAGGATCAATGGGGGGAGCAGAAAAGTATCCAGATAGGAAATCCCTGACGACGGCCACATGAGCCGGGTCAGAGATGCCTCTATGGACGGTGAACTGGTCCTCAATGCAGTCGGCGAAGACCTCCGCCTTGCCTTCTGCAGAGGATACAGTGCCGTCCGGGGTATTCAAGGGATGGCGAGTCCTCTTTTCGCCTTTTAGTCTACCAGCAGCTCTCCATACGGAGGCGTGGTCGACTTCCAAGGACTCCAAATAGGAGTCCCATCGATTCGCGTTTACGTCAAGCAGAAGCTGCGAGACGTGTTCCGACTGGGCTCGAAAGCGCCGTCTAGCGGCAGGATCACGGGTATGGTGCCATCTGCGGCGGATTTTTTCGGTCAAATTTTGTCTCGCTTTTATACTAAATCGGGATGACTGTTTTCGTCGACTTCCGGTATATTTGTGTAAAATTCTTTCTAGATTGTTCGACAATAAACGAAATGGAATGTCATAGAACAATTTTCACTTCCGTAGAAGCTTTTAGAACGAATTTCTTATTCTTCATACAATGGATATTTCAAAATTTACACTGGTATTTATCAAACAGTTTCACATTAGTACTTACAATTTGTATGCCATTAATGTATTTAAATTCCTTGTTTTTAACTGAATCTAGCGATACTAAATATGATGGTATCTAATTAACTTAAGTCTAAAAAACATTACAATATACAACCCTCACCTTGAGTTGTAGTCATTAAAAACTCAATATTATTAATAAAAATTGTTGTGGAGTTATAAAGTTCCCTTCATAAGCTGGACAGCTACTACTACTACTCTCCTACAACAAAATAAACAAATTTTAACATCAATAAAACACAAATAAATACAATTTTATATGGCCTCTGCTCATGGCCTAGGTTCTTGTCAGTTTTCTAATGCAATGATTAGTCTTTTTCCTTAATATATGTATTATTTCACCACTATACACACAGAGTTTATTATTTTGTCTATCTTTTGTGATACCTGGTTACTTTGTACATATTTTATATTTATCACAAGATGACATAGCATCATTGATTGTCTTGAGATGTCATTTTTTATGGTGTGACAAATCTCACTCTAATTAGTTAAATTCTTTTAGAATTGATTTTACTTTCAACTGAGTTTATTTCTTATTAAGGTATTCTGATGTATTGTACCTTTCTATCTTATTTTTGTTAGTATTCTGTAAGTATTTTGCCAGATATGATTATTTTTGTACTGAATAGTTGGCTTCAGCCATACATGGTATTAGTAAATATTTTGCTGACTTGACTATTACAATGTTAAAGTTGGTCAGGTATATTAGTATAGTTGCTTTATATCATATTACAGCTTTCTAATACAGTTTGGTTGCATTTTGACAACATTAAATTCATAAATTATACAATATTAGATGCCTATTACATGTTTTTAGTTAACACTGTTTTTGGCTATTTTGGCTGCTTTTTATTCATTTGACAGCTTCCTTTATTTAAGATAAATTGTTCACTATTGTCTGCTTGACAATTACATATAGTTTTTATTTAAATCTGATAATAATTAATTTTTTCATGAAATCTTGGTGTATGGTCTCAAATCCAACACATTAATATTTTTTGTCATTGCAAATATACAATTTTTATTTTAACTTAAACTCTTTCTAATAATGTATTTAAGTCATTTAATACATTTATTTTATTTACATCACATAATATAATGATGGATCATGTCCATTTATTCATAAAAAATAGTTTTTAATACTATATTCATAGTTATAAAACTTAATAATTATTGACTTTATTCTGGTGGATTCTGACATTATTTCTCTCTCTTGTAGTGTCTTATGGTTTTTTCACTCTTGTTCACTTGAATAATATATATGGGGTTTTGTCTTAGTCATAGTTTGGTCGTTTTTTTCAAGTTGATAGAAATAATTATTATACAAAATTACACAATTTTTTGGGACTACTTGGGTTCGATACTGTTCACTTCACTTTCCTCTTATGCTAACTTACTATATAAATGATTTCTTTTTATGGAACGTTCTGTGACGTTACATATGCCTCCCGTTAAAGTTGATAATTTTGGAAAAACATATCTTTGGTTTTGATGAAATTATCATCTCTATAATAACCCTTTATTAGCTTCTTTATATCTCATTCTTTTATCTTATAATTAAATTCCTGTACTACTCCTTTAATATATTAATCCAACTCAGTATTCCTAGTTCGTTCTTTGTCGTATCACGTATTCCTTTCCTTTTTACCTTGATGTTTTATAATTAATCTTTGATATAATTCCCTATCAATTCCCTAACTTACACAGAGGGTTGGGAGTCAGAGTGGCTCGCTATGGCATACATTCTCTGTCCCTTCCTGTCTACAACTACTGAAATCAGAGGCAACACATCCCTGTTCAGAAAATAATAATTGCACCTTTGCAACAAATAATAATAATAATAATAATAAAAAAATACAATATTCAAAGATCATAGGCTCCT
Source organism: Magicicada septendecula (assembly GCA_034769895.1). Lineage (NCBI taxonomy): Eukaryota > Metazoa > Arthropoda > Insecta > Hemiptera > Cicadidae > Magicicada > Magicicada septendecula. The sequence goes on from CM068371.1 coordinate 314,824,246, forward strand.
ACACATAAATTCCCTTTCTTAAACTCTTCTGATTAATTCACAATTATATTAATATATCGTTCCCCGCAGGTTAAAATTATCGTTTAAAATCATTCAATGTTAATAGCTATATTCATATTCATCATTACCTCCTTATGTAACACACTGTTTTCCTCTCCTTTTTTTTTTTTTTTTTTTTTTTTTTTTTTTATCATTTATTATTTCCATTTAGTATCAAATATATGACAGTATTTCTCCCTCTTTTCTCCTTTACTAAGTGTCCATCTTGTAGTATTTATTTATAATAATCTCTCTCCTTCTCTAAGTACGGGTAAGCTGGTAAATATACGTTGACATGGCTATTGGAAATAAATCTTGCCTATGGTGGAATGTGTCCTTCTCGTAATATTTATTAATAATAATCATTATACAATAATATTTATATTTTTTTAAAAATCTCTACCTCCTTTCTAATTATGGCTAAGTTAAAAAATTCACGTTGACATGTTTAGTCAAGGTACCTTCTCTATGATGCTGTATTTAACTTTGGTTTTTGGTCATGGTACTTGGTTACTGATTGAGTATTCGACTTGCGATTTTTTAATCATGGTACTTTTTTAATGAAGTCTGGTTATACGTTCCTTTTACCTTGTTCCTCCAGAAGCTGCTGACTGATCGTGGTATCCCTTACTACACCTACGCCCTGCCGGAGGAGAGGGAACTCAAGGTCGAGATCATCGGCATCCCCGCCGATGTTCCCGAGCCTACAATCTCGCACGCCCTTGAACTTTTGGGCTTTACTGTCAGCTCTGTAACTCCTCTCTTCTCCCCCGGCAGACGCATTCCCAGAAATGCCTTCCTTGTGAAAATCCTCAAGGTAGGGAATTTCCAAGCCATTTACCAAGTAGACCCTCTCTTTTACCTCCGGGTAAAAGTTTCAGCTTTCGAGTCCCGACCCGGACCCAAGCAGTGCTACAACTGCCAGAGGTACGGACACAGCAGTATCTATTGCCATTACCCGACACGCTACATTCGTTGTGGTGAAGGTCATCACAAGGGCGATTGTCCTCGTGAACGCACCGCCACTGCCACGTGTGCAAACTATCGCGAACCACACCCGGCAAGCTCTCGCCAGTGCAAGCACTATCATGACGCCCTAAAGCGCATCACCAAGGCCCAAAAGCCTATCCCACCTGCCCCCAAGAAACCCTCAGCCCCTGCATCTGCCGCCCCGGCGGCCCCAGTTCCGGCTACCTCGTCTGCGCCTGCAGCCGCTGTAGTCCCCCCGATCTGCCCAGCGCCTGCCGGAGCGCTCAGTTACGCGGCAGCCGCCGCCTCCGATGCATCTTTCCCTCCTTTGGCCTCGTCGCGAAAGCAACCCGCGCCAAAGAAGAAAAAGTCATCGACCTCCATCCTCACGCAGCACAAGCCCGCTGCAACTAAGTCAGCATCTGCCCCAGCTCCCCAAGAGCCTCGGCAGCCTACAACTACACCTCGGCCCGATAATGGTATCATGTATCGAGTGCCCCCGCCCACGCCGCAGGCGCCATCGACGGAGGAAGGGTCCTCGGATCCGACCTTTGCCGATCGTTTGCGTGTCTGGGTTGAGACCCTCATCCCTCAAATCTTGGCTGCCAAGGACGTCCAGTCTCTGCTAGTCACCATTCTTACCTCCCTCATGACTCTCCTGCCTCTCAATGTCTAGGCCTCTTCGGCTGGTGGCATGGAACGCGTGTGGTGTTCCGTCTCGCCGAGCCGAATTGGCTAACTTTGCCACTGAATATGACCTCGATGTCATCCTCCTCTCCGAAACTTTCCTTACCCCTGCTGCTTCCTTTCAGCTTCCGGCGTACACTACATATCGCACGGATAGGCCCCGGCTACAACCCCCCGCTCGTCCCAGCGGGGGTACTGCTATTCTCGTCCACAGGCGCATTGCCCATCGTCTCTTACCCCCTCCAGATACTAGGTATTTGGAGACGACGGCGGTGGCCCTCTGGATCGGGGACCGGGAGGTTCGCCTAATTTCGGCGTACCTTCCTCCCGGGCCCGGAGGGCCTCCGCCGCCTGAGGAGTGGGACGCCCTCCTCGACCACGAACTACCTACTATAGCTGCCGGAGACTTCAACTCCAAGCATCCCTCTTGGAACAGCCGTGTCACGAACCCGCGTGGCCGCTCGCTCTACAGCTACGTTCAGCGTCATCTGCAGGTCTCAGTCATTGGTCCTGACTCACCGACCCACGTGCCCACTAGGGGCCTTCCGGATGTCCTTGACATTGTCATTGTCAAGGACCTGGCCATTCCTATCACTGTCAGTGCTGTATCGGACCTCTCGTCCGACCACGACCCGGTACTTATCACTGTTCGTCCCCTGTTGGACACACCTCTCCAACCCCCTCTCGTCCACGGAGAGTCAACTGGCGCTCCTATCATGACGAACTCCAACGAACAGTGCCATCTGACCCCCCGGCCCCCATCGCCTCTACGGCTGATGCGGACCGTATGGCCGACTATCTTCAAGAAGTCGTTACGTCCGCTATGGACACACACACCTATCTTGTCCCGGAGGCAAATCGCCGGTCTCAATTACCTGAAGAGGTGCTCCTCGCCATCCAAACTCGGCGCCAACTCCGTCGGAGATGGCAACAAACCCGGGATCCTGCTATCAAACGCAGGCTCAACGCCCAATCTGACCTTCTCAAGCAGCTTCTGCTTGATGCCACTGCACATCGTTGGGACTCGTACCTCGAGTCTCTTGAAGTCCGGCCCGAGTCTGTCTGGCAGGCTGCGAGTCGAATTAATGGCGACAAAAGGACCCGCCATCCCCTCAGATCACCGGACGGCATTGTGTACTCCGCGGCCGGCAAAGCTGAAGTCTTTGCCGCAACCATGGAGGAGCAATTCACCGTCCACGGAGGCGTCTGCGACCCCGTCCACTCGGCCGAGGTCGCAGACTTCCTATCTGGATATTTTTCCCGCCCTCCAGCTGACATCCCTGACCCGTTCGACCGGGCCGATGTTGTCTCGGCTATTGGTCGACTTCGCCCTAAGAGGGCGCCCGGCGATGATCGTATCGGAGCGGCGGCGCTACAACACGCTCCTCCTAGCCTCATCAACTTGGTCCACGAGCTGTTCAATGGATGTCTCCGGCTTCATTACTTCCCCAGCCTGTGGAAGCGTGCGAAAATCATCATGATCCCCAAGCCTCGCAAGCTGCGTATTGACCCCTCAAACCATCGACCCATCTCACTGTTGCCAGTCATATCGAAGGTACTCGAGCGCCTCCTGCACGGTCGGTACGCGCCTCTGCTGGATGGTTTCATTCGGCAGGAGCAGTTCGGCTTTCGCAGGGAGCACTCGACGACCCTTCAACTCGTCCGGGTTGTTACCCATTTGACGGACGCCTACAACAAGCATCTGTCCTCCGTCGCTGTATTGCTCGACGTGAGTAAGGCCTTCGATCGAGTCTGGCACGAAGGCCTTCTCTACAAACTGGCCCACTCCCCCCTCCCTGCCTCATTCGTTCATTTTCTCCGATCGTACTTGTGCGATCGTATCTTTAGGGTATGCGTCGAAGGGTCGTACTCATCCGTCCGACCAGTCGCCGCAGGCGTACCTCAGGGATCTGTCCTTGGCCCCGTTCTGTACCTCGTGTACACGAACGACCTGCCTGTTCAGCCTGGAGTCACTCTCTCGCTCTATGCGGATGACGCTATGTACCACGCCGGCTCAGCGAGTCTTGATTTCGCAGCTGGCCTGGTGCAACGTCAGCTCGCCGTACTTCCGGACTGGCTAAGGAAGTGGAGGATGGCGGTCAATGCGGAGAAATCCGAGGCGATCGCCTTTTGTCGTAAATTAACTTCCCGCTGCCAGTCCCTCTCCCTTGAAGGGAGCCCAATCGAGTGGAAACGGACTGTAAAGTACTTGGGCGTCACTCTTGACCGACGCCTAAGCTTTGCACCTCATGTCTCTCTGAGTCTCCAGCGCGCCAGAGGCGTCAGAGCCAAACTATTTCCCTTTCTCTCTCATCGGGGTTCAGTGCCTGTGCGCACTAAACTCACCATCTACTTGCTCTTTCTTAGGGCAATCCTGACTTACGCAGCCCCCGCCTTTTGGGTACTACTCAGCCCATCCGTTGTCGCCCGTTTGGAAGCTTTCCAATCCCGAACCCTCCGCTACATCTCCAACTCTCCCTGGTTTGTCAGAAATGATGCCATCAGGCGAGGGTTGAAGGTTCCTTCACTTACCGAATTCGTTCGGTCCCTAGCCCTCAAACTATTCTCCCGAGCCTATGTCTCGACCCATCCTCACATCCGTCGACTAAGCACAGATGTCGGCCCACCACCTAGACGACACAAACGCCCCCGAGCGTTGCTCGACGACCCCCCATAAGCACTTACAGAACATCTGCCCCATCCCCCCGACCTTGAGTATTTTCACGCTCCTCCTCCTTCCTTCTTTCTCATGTCCGTGCTGGCGCTCGGCGACAGACTAGAGGGGGGTCTGCGCTCGCCCTAGGTGTGCCTAGTGCCACCTCTGGTGGACGCTGCATCCTCCTACGCTCTCTCCCGTGCGCCGACATTGCCGCCTGGCAGCCCTCGGCGACTTTTCCTGAGCGGCTAGGGGCGCCCTACCCGTTGTGGGAGGGTCATTCCTGCTTCTCACGCGAAAGGTCTTCGAGGTCTCCCCCATTCCTCTAGCTGTTGCCAGGGTAGGCTGTGTCCGTTTGCATGGCGTTTTTGCCAAGTGATTTATCAGTTATTTGTGCATATTTCAAAGTGATTTTTTCCTCAAGTGAAGTAATAGTGTTGAGTTTGTGCTCTAATTAATTATTTTTGTGAAATCTTCTAAACTAGTGAGTTATTGGCAGTATCTTCAGTGCAGTGTAGTGCGCGGCCGTTTTTGTGTTCGTGTGCTGTGCGGCGTCTGGTGAGTACGTGTGTCAGTGCCTGTCAGTTAGTTTAATCAGTGCTGGTGTGTTCATACTCCTTTAACCACCTTTGACGTCCATTTCGGGCTTCCGAAATGGCGTCAAATGCCGATCTACCTTTGCCGGAACCGTTAAGCTCTCTCCTGGGAGCTTGCGGTTCTGCTCCTCTCTCTTCACCTCTCCCCCGCGATAATTGTGAAAGTGGCAGTGACAGTGATATTTCTGACGTGCAAATGGGGAGTGCTGGGTCGGGAGATGAAGAGTTTTCGGTTGTGAATGGCAAGCGCGCCAAACGCAAGCGAAAGCTCGCCGCCAGTCAGTCTCCCGCCTCACCAAACCAGGTCGCTGATTCAGGTAACAGCGGCCGGCAGTCTGTCAATCTTGCTTCTTCTTCCTCTAAGCCTGACCCTTCTACCCTTAAGTTTCCTCCTATTATCATCCCCGATAATAGGAATTACTCCCAGCTTTTAGCCAACCTTCGTTCTGCCCTTCCTTCGACGTCCGTGGAGGCGAAATGCTCCGGCAAATCGCTGAAGCTGGTCGTCAAAACCATTGTTGACTTCCGCGCTGTTCAGCACTTTCTGTCAGCGCGGAACATTTCCTTTCATACCTTCGCTCTCCCTGAGGAGCGTGAGGTTAAAATCGTCATCCAGGGTATTCCTTATCATACCCCCTCCGATGCTATCGTGCAGGAACTGACGTCTCTTGGCTATACGCCAACTGCTGTGTCAGTTTTGCACGCTGGCAAAGGGGACAATAAGCATCCCGTCAATACTTTCCTAGTTAAGTTGCTAAAAACTGGAAATTTTGAGGAGGTCTATGGCCTCCAAACACTCCTTCACCTGAGGGTGACAGTCAGATCATTTGACCCGCGCCCAGGCCCTGCTCAGTGTTTTAACTGTCAGGGCTTCGGGCACTCTTCCCTCTTCTGCCATGCGCCCCCACGTTGCGTGCGGTGCGGCGACCCTCACCGTGGCTGTGATAAGCCTCGTGTGCCGGGTATTGTCCCGTACTGCTGCAACTGCAAGGGCGCCCATCCGGCTAGTTACCGGGGTTGTATTAAATATATCGAGGCAGAAAGACAGCAGCGATCTGCGCGCCCTGGCGCGCAGCGTCGTGTAGCTGGCCCGGCCCCTAATCGGCGAGAGGTCTTCCCCCCTCTCTCCGGTACATCTGTCAAGGCCCCGGCAGCGACTCCTGTCGCTCCCGCGGTCTCAGTCCCGCCTGCAGGCGTCGCTCCGGCGGCGCCTGTGACGGCTCCACTCCCGGCGCCTGCCGGAGCGCCCGGCCCTTCCTACGCAGCGGTTGCTGCTAAGACATCATCGTCAACCACTTCCGCCCGCAAGGGCACCAAAAAGCGCTTTCGTCGCCGGACTCCCGGCCGACGACATCAGCAGGCTCGTCCTGCCCAACCTCAGCGGGACTCTCCCGCCCCCGTCATCTCCCAACCTCCGCGTGAGCAGACCAAAGTTCCGTCCACTAACCCAGCGCCATCTGTAGTCCTGGCCGAAGTTCCTCAGGAACGTCCGCGCGGGTCCCGGGAACTTTCTCGGGCTCCAGCGGATCCCCTGACGGCTTGAGCCACTCAACTTGTTGAAAGCATCAGGTCTGCTCCTGACACCTCTACCGTGCTAATGTTAGTATTCCAATCTCTCTCTGCTCTCTTCCCTCTCCTCCCCCTCAATGGCTAGATCCCTGCGGATCGTCGCTTGGAACGCCGATGGCGTTTCCTCTCGTCGATCTGAGCTGGCGGCTTTCGTCGTGGAGTACGACGTTGATGTCGTGCTTCTCTCCGAAACCCATCTAGCCCCCTACCATCGATTCTCACTTCCAGCTTACACTTGTTATCGTCAGGATCGTCCCCTACAGCCGCGCCAACCCCCGTCTGGGGGTACGGCGATTCTGGTCCACAGGCGGATATCCCATAGGCCACTACCCCCCCTCACTACTCGACTCATCGAAGGCTGCGCGGTGGCTGTGGACGCAGGCGACTCGGAGTTGCGCATTGTTTCCGCGTATCTCCGGCCTGGCCTGAGCCCGCCGCCCCCGCCTGAGGAGTGGAACGCTCTCCTCGACCACCCAATCTCGACAATTGCAGCCGGCGACTTCAACGCCAAACATCCTTCTTGGAACAGTAGGGCTACCAACGCCTACGGCAGATCACTCCGCCGGTTCGTCCTAGACGACCCGGATACGCACGTCATCGGCCCTGATGATCCTACCCACTTCCACTATGCTGGTCACCGACCGGACGTTCTTGATGTAGTTGTAGTCAGGAACGTGGCCCATAACATCCAGGTCTCGTCAGTGTCAGACCTCTCGTCTGATCACAATCCCCTACTAATAACTGTTCGAGATGTGTCGGCTTCACCCCGACTTCCCGCTGGTCCTGCTAGGAGGGTCAACTGGCGCTCCTATCACGACGAGCTATCTCGAAGGTTACCATCTGTCCCAGCGGACCCGATCGCCACTCGTGACGATCTGGATCTCCGTGCCACTCATCTTCAGGAGTTGGTCCAAGGTGTCATGGATCGACACACATACAACGTAGAGGTGAATCGCAAATCGGCCCTTCAACCGGAAGTTATCCACGCCATCTGGCTTCGGCGCAAGCTCCGCCGCAGATGGCAACGAACCCGAGATCCCGCCGTCAAACGACGGTTTCAGGCCCAGTCTCTTTACGTCCAGCAACTTTTGCGGGACGTAAACTCTGATCAGTGGGACTCATACCTTGAGTCCCTTGAAGTCGACCCAGCCTCCGTCTGGAGAGCGACGAGTCGCCTTACTCGCGAGAAGCGTACTCGCAACCCGCTGAATACCCCGAACGGCATTGTTTCTTCATCGGAAGGCAAGGCAGAGGTCTTCGCCGACTGCATGGAGACTCAATTCACCGTTCATGGAGGCGTCTCGGACCCTGCCTTCTCGGTAGTGGTTCGAGACTTCCTATCTGGATATTTTTCCCGCCCTCCACCTGACCCTCCCGCTCTCTTCGACAGGGACGAACTAGTTTCGTCTATCTGTCGACTGAACCGACGTCGCGCCCCTGGTCCTGATCGGATCGGGGCCGCTGCCTTGCAACATCTCCCGGCCTCGGGCGTTGAATTGGTCCTTGATCTGTTCAACTCCAGTCTCCGGCTGCAATACTTCCCCCGCCTGTGGAAAAATGCCAACATCAGCATGATACCCAAGCCCGGCAAGCCTCGAATGCTTGCAGGCAGCTATCGTCCCATATCATTGTTGCCAGTAATCTCAAAGGTGTTTGAACGTCTCCTACTCGCCCGCATCTGGCCGCTGCTGGATAATTTTATTCGGAGCGAACAGTTCGGGTTCCGTAGAAAGCACTCGACAACTTTACAACTCGTCCGAGTTGTCACAGCATTGTCCGAGGCCGCCAACAAGAGAGAGTCTACGGGCGCTGTCTTGTTGGACGTGAGTAAGGCCTTCGACAAAGTCTGGCACGAAGGTCTTCTCTACAAACTCGCTCACTCCCCCATCCCACCGTCCATTGTGCATTTCTTGCGGTCATACCTCAGTGATCGTACCTTCAGGGTTAGCGTCGAAGGGTCCTGTTCATCAGTTCGACCCGTCGCCGCTGGCGTTCCGCAGGGATCTGTCCTCGGCCCCGTTCTGTACCTAGTGTACACGAACGACCTGCCTGTTATTCCTGGAGTCACGTTATCTCTATTCGCTGACGACGCAATGTATTACTGCAGCTCCCTGTCCCCGCGAATTGCGTGTTCAAAGCTGCAGCGTCAGTTGAATCTGCTTCCGGCCTGGCTAAGGAAGTGGCGGGTGCTGATCAACGCGGAGAAATCCGAGGCGATCTGTTTCACCAGCAAGTCCACTTCCCGATGCCAGGCCCTCTCCCTCGAAGGGAGGCCTATCGCCTGGCAAAAGTCGGTGAAGTATTTGGGCGTTCGGCTAGACCAGCGCCTTAGCTTCAACGGCCACGTGACTGCTACCCTCAACAAAGCTCGAGGCGTCCGAGCCAAAATATTTCCCATGCTCTCGTGCCGCAACCGCCTGGCTTTGCGCACTAAAGTTACTATCTATCTTTTGTTTCTCCGGTCAATATTGACCTATGCTGCTCCCGTATGGTGGTCGCTTGTGTCGACCACTAACAAGTGTAGGCTGGAAGCTTTCCAGGCCCGTACCCTCAGATCCTTGTCGGGGTCTCCATGGTTTGTGAGAAATGATGTCATTCGTGGAGGCCTTCGAGTTCCTACCCTTGCCGATTTTGTCCGGTCGCTTGCCGAAACTCTTTTTGCTTCTGCAGCGACCTCCTCCTTTCCTTATCTCCGATCTATCAGCACGTCTGAACCACCTCCCGCTATACGTGTTAAACGCCCTCGGGCGATCTTAGACGACCCCCCGTAATTCTGTTTGCTCTAATTTAGGTTCCCGAGCAATTCTATCTCCTTGTTACCATCCTACCCAGCCAGATACCTTCCTCAAGTAAGTTGATTTTCAGACTGCTTGGCGTTGTTACCGATGCCAAAGACACGGCGGATCCCTGCCTCGCGGGGAACGTCCGGCGCTACAAGGCGCCTGCATGCCGGGCCGGGCGCGTTCGGCATCTGCCGTTCGCCCCGCACCCGGTGGCAGTGTTACCATGACCCGGAACCTATATATAACAAAAATTGAAAAAATTTTCCGCGCCCACTCGGCAGAAGTCCGTGACTTCCTATCTGGACATTTTTCACGCCCTCCCGAAATCCCAGCCCTTCCGTTCGATAGGGATGAACTAGTTTCATCTATCTGCCGACTAAATCGCCGTCGCGCCCCCGGTCCTGACCGGATCGGGGCCGCTGCTCTACAAAATCTCCCGGCCTCAGGCGTTGACCTCGTTCTTGAGCTGTTTAACTCCTGTCTCCGGCTACAGTACTTTCCCCGCCTGTGGAAATCAGCCAACATCGTAATGATTCCGAAGCCTCGCAAGCCGCGCATGCTTCCTGAATGCTATCGTCCAATCTCTCTCTTGCCAGTCATCTCGAAGGTGTTCGAGCGTCTCCTGCTGGCTCGCATCTCGCCGCTGCTAGATGGTTTCATCCGCAGCGAACAGTTCGGGTTTCGCAGAGAGCACTCGACCACGCTTCAATTGGTCCGCGTTGTTACGCACTTGTCAGACGCCACCAACAGGCGAGCGGCTACGGCCGCCGTACTGTTGGACGTGAGCAAGGCCTTCGATAAAGTCTGGCACGAAGGTCTTCTCTTCAAACTTGCCAATTCCCCTCTACCATCGACCATAGTGTTTTTCCTCCGGTCGTATCTCAGCGACCGAACCTTCAGGGTGAGCGTCGACGGGTCCTGTTCTACAGTTCGACCCGTCGCCGCCGGCGTACCACAGGGATCTGTCCTCGGCCCCGTTCTGTACCTTGTGTACACGAACGACCTGCCTGTCTTGCCCGGAGTCACGTTGTCTTTGTTCGCTGACGATGCTATGTATCACTGCAGCTCCCTGTCCCCGCGATTTGCGAGTACAAAGCTGCAGCGTCAGTTGAACCAGCTTCCGGACTGGCTACGGAAATGGCGGGTGACGATCAACACGGAGAAATCCGAGGCGATCTGTTTCACCCGTAAGTCCATCTCCCGATGCCAGCCCCTCTCCCTAGCAGGGAGACCCATCGCCTACAAAGAATCGGTGAAGTATTTAGGCGTTCGACTAGATCGTCGCCTTTGCTTCAACGCCCACGTGACGGAAACCCTTGCCAAGGCTCGCGGCGTCCGAGCCAAATTATCTCCTTTCCTCTCGTGTCGCAGCCGCCTGGCCATGCGCACGAAACTTACCATCTATCTACTATTTCTCAGGTCTGTATTGACCTATGCGGCACCAGCCTGGTGGTCTCTTTTATCCACCACCAACAGATGTAGGCTGGAAGCTTTCCAGTCCCGAACACTCCGATCCTTGACGGGGTCCCCTTGGTTTGTAAGGAACGACGTGATTCGAAGGGGTCTCCGTGTTCCTACCTTGACTTCCTTTGTCCGGTCGCTGGCTCTAACTCTCTTTGCTAAAGCCTCGACCTCCACCTTCCCGTACCTACGAACCATCAGTGCATCAGAACCACCACCGCCCATTCGGGTCAAGCGCCCTCGGGCGCTTCTTGATGACCCGCCATAACGCCATCCTCTTTAAATTAAATACAAACAAGTAATCATCAGTCCTAGACCAGAGTATTTCACCAAACTGTCCTTCTCTCCTTCCTGTCCACCTCCTAGCACGCTGAGCCGGCTGCTTGTCGCTGTCATCATTCACTGGCACGGAGGCTCTCCGCCTCGCGGGGAGCGACCGACGCCCTCAGGGCGTCTGCTGACTGGACTTGAAACGGGCAACATCTGTTGCTCGAATCGGTACCAGCGGCAGTGCATTAAACAAATAACAGTTATACTCACCCGCCTTCTCAGTTAACTGGTTGGCGGTTTCCTTTTCCAGTCTTAGGTAACCAGTCGACATGTACCAGCACTATGTTTACTTCTGGCAGCCATTGGACACGATCCAGATGCTGCAATCAAGCCACGGGTGCAAAGACACCCCGCATCCATAATGCAATGCAATGCAATTTTCCGCCGCCTCAGTTAACTGGTTGGCGTGTCCCTCCCGCATATTTTAGGCCACCTTCTTTTGAAAGTCCAGCACTGTTTTCTTCTGGCAGCCATCGGGCACGTCCCGCAAGCTGCAATAAGCCACGGGTGCAAAGACGCCCCACTATTTAATGCAAAATGCAAAATGCAAAAACCTTGTTCCTGAAGGGAGAAGGGAAGAGAGAGATCGCTTCCAGCTCTTGAAGAGGAAACATCTTGCTCTCGACCAGCCAACTTTGTCACACCACTAGCGACAGGACAGGACAACTCGAGACCAGCCTGCATTTCGCTGACTGCATCACGGATTGGACCTGGGCAACTGCGTGGGAACCGGCTCCCGGATAGCCTCCTCAGGTGAGTGGACGTCGGCTCTCTCGCTTCCTTGTTAGCGCTGCCCCGAGAGATCCTTGGAAGGCCCCACCAGTGGTAACCGACCTTGGACACCTCCGAGGTAAAGAGTACGGTAGCAACTGAACATTGCACAAAGTTCGGTATCTAACGAAGCCGTACATTACCCCTCTGGTAGATCTCTGTTCCCTACCCGCTTTTGAGAGGTGGCATGTCCACCTCTCAAACATCCGATCGCTCCTTGGGTACTGCTTGCGGTACCCAAGCACCTATCTCTACCCTTCGCCCTGATCGGCCCTTTTTAGGGCCGACAGCACCCAACCCGGCGGCGGACTGCGTCGGCGAGTTCATGGAGATGGACTCCCCGGCAAGTCCGCCTTCCGAACCTGGCCCTTCTCAGGACCACCCCGGTACTGTTGTGCCCGGCGCCACTGACGGCGGCCCTGCCTGGAAAAAGGTGAAGAGCCGGAAACGGACCTTCTCCTCTTCCTCGGGCGGGCCGGAACCCAGTGGTGGCTCGGCTCCCGCTACCGGGGCAGGTGCTCAGCCAACCCCTCAGTCTTCAGAACCATTCCGCATGCCACCCATAGTTCTTGACGCACCCACAGCGTGGCATGCTTTTGCAAAATCCATCAAGCAGGCGGCAGCTTTCCCTATCGATATTTATCACCAGGGGAAGCTTCTCCGCATCAAAACTAGAACTCCCGACGAATTTCGCTTCGTCCAGAAAACCCTGATTGATTGGAACGTTCAATTCCACACCTTTGGTCTCCCTCAGGAGAAAGAAATCAAGGTAACCATCCGTGGCATCCCCCACGATGTAGCCCCGTCTGACATTATCGAGGAGTTGGAGAGCCTTGGCTTCACTCCAACCTCCTGCATTCCACTCGTTGACCGCCAGAAACGGAAGGTCAACGTCTTTTTTATCAAGCTCAAGAAGGTAGGAGACTACCAACTCATCTACTCCCTCCGAGAGCTTTTATGCCTCCGGATTGAAGTCTCCAGGTATAACACCCCCACCGGCCCTCCGCAGTGTTACAACTGCCAGAGGTACGGCCACGCCTCTTACAACTGCCACATGGCACCCCGTTGCGTACGCTGCGGCGAAGGTCATCCTAAGGGCGCTTGCACGAAGGACCCTAACGCCGACGCAAAGTGCGCAAACTGCGACAAGAACCATCCAGCCAACTGGAGAGGCTGCGAACATTATCAATCTGCCCTTGAGCGGAAGCAGGAGATGGACGAGCTCCGGCACCGCAATACGACCCGGCCTCAGCGCCAAACCAAAGTCCAGCAGACCGCCGCTCCGGCGGCTGCCCCAGCCCGCCAACCGCCCGTCCAACCTCGTCGTCCCAGTGACGACCAACACCCTGCTACTACTACGGAGCCTCCCTCCACTGCCAAGTCATTCGCGGCAGCCGTCGCATCTAAACCCGCATCCGCGCCTCGCTGCGCGAAGGCTCCGAAGCCCAAACAGAAACCCCCAGCTGCTAAAGCTCCTTCTACAAAAAAACCTACCGCCGCACAGCAACTACCATCGGTCCAACCACCCAAGCCCGAGGCAGCCCCAGAAACCTCGAAGCCAGCTCCCCAGCTAGTCCGCCGCCCCGCGGCCGTGAGCGAGCCCAATGAGGGCGTGCTAACGATCGCGGAGTTGCAAGGCTGGATGGAAGATCTCCTGCCAAAACTAGTTGCTGCGCGCGACCTGAACTCTCTGGTCGTCACAATCATGACCTCCCTTACGTCCTTGTTGCTCGCCCGTAATGGCTAGGCCTCTCACACTCGTTGCTTGGAACGCAAATGGCGTAGCCGGGCGGCGAGCTGAGCTGGCCTGCTTCGCGAGCGAGTATGACGCGGACGTAGTCCTCCTCTCTGAAACCCACCTGCGTCCCCAACATCGATTTAACCTACCAGCTTACGCTACTTATCGTACGGACCGCCCAGTGCCACTCACCCGAGCCGCATCTGGCGGCACAACCATTCTCATCCACAGGCGATTATCTCACCGACCTCTACCTACCCCCCCGACTACCCACATCGAAGCGACTGCGGTCGCAATCAGCGTAGCGGGAACCGAGCTTCGGCTGGTCTCCGTCTACAACAAACCTGGCCTGGTGCCAAACCCCCAGGAGCTTGACGCCCTCCTTAACCATGATCTGCCTACCATTGCAGTCGGAGACATGAACTGCAAAGACCCGTCTTGGAATAGTCGCTTGACTAATCAAAACGGTCGTGCTCTCGCCCAATACGCCTCGACCAGGCCTGACGTCCTCGTCATCGGCCCGGCCGAACCGACATACATCCCCGCCAACCCTGCCAACCAGCCAGACGTTCTCGACATAGTTCTTGTCAAGGACGCTGTCTGCCCCATCCTGGTCGAGGCCATCTCAGCCCTATCGTCCGACCACAACCCGCTGGTTGTGACGCTCCGACGAACAAGCGACTCCCCGCCTGCCCGTCCTAGTAAGAGAGTCAACTGGCGCTCTTACCACGACGAGCTGTGCCGTAGGTTCCCAACAGCCCCCGAGGCCCCGGCGCCCTCTCGAAGGGAGCTGGACCGCCAAGTCACGCATCTCCATGACACTCTTACCCGCTGCATGGATACCCACTCTTACACTGTCCCAGCACATCGTAGGAAGTCTCAACTCCCTGCCGAAGTCCAAGAAGCCATCAGCCAGCGGCGGCGCCTTCGCCGCTGCTGGCAAAACACTCGCGATCCCGCTGTCAAGCGGCAGTATCGCCGACAGTCTGATTACGTCAAGCAACTCCTGCTTGATGTCAATCAGCATAGCTGGGACACCTATCTTGAATCCCTGGAAGTCGACCACGCCTCCGTCTGGCAGGCCACTGGTCGCCTCCTTGGCGAAAAGAGGACTCGCCATCCCCTGGACTCCCCGACGGGTGTTGTTCATTCACCGGAGCGCAAGGCTGAGGTCTTCGGAAACTCCGTTGAGGAACAATTTACCCCTCACAGAGGCGTCTTCGACGCGGACCACATGGCTCGCGTCGAGGACTTCCTCGAAAACTATCTCGCCCAACCTTTGACGGATCCCCCACCCCCCTTTGAAAAAGCCGATCTCGTCCATGCTATCCCACGGCTAAATCCTAAACGGGCCTGCGGCCCGGACAGAATAGGAGCGACCGCCCTAAAGAATGCCCCATCAGTTGTCACTGACCACATCCTGGACGTGTTCAACTCATGTCTCCGCCTCAACTACTTCCCTCGCCTGTGGAAAAACGCAAGGGTAATCATGATCCCTAAACCCGGGAAATCTCGCATGTTCCCTGAAAATTATCGCCCCATCTCACTACTGCCCGTGTTATCGAAGGTGTTCGAGCGCCTCCTGCACGCCCGTGTTGTACCGCTGCTTGATGGGTTCATCCGCAGCGAACAGTATGGGTTTCGCAGGGAGCATTCGACCACCCTACAACTAGTCCGCGTCGTTACCCAGTTCTCTGACGCTGCAAACAAAAAGCTGCACACCGCAGCCGTCCTCTTGGACGTTAGTAAGGCCTTCGACCGTGTCTGGCACGAAGGTCTGCTCTATAAACTGGCACACACGCCCCTTCCCGCATCTACTGTGAGACTGTTCTGGTCGTATCTCCGCGGCCGGACTTTTCACATTAGCGTAGATGGAGCGGTCTCTTCTGACCGCCCCATAGACGCTGGCGTTCCCCAAGGATCAGTCCTCGGCCCCGTTCTGTACCTCGTGTACACGAACGACTTGCCCGTATATCCCAACGTCACTCTTTCCCTTTTTGCTGACGATTCCATGTATCACTACAGCTCGCAGAACCCTGGTTTTGCTAGCACAGTGATACAACGCCAACTCGACCTTCTGCCTCCCTGGCTACGTAAGTGGCGCGTGGCGATCAACGCGGAGAAATCCGAAGCGATCTGCATCACGCGCAAGCGGACCGCATGCCAGCCCCTCACCCTAGATGGGAACCCTATCGCTTGGAAGAAGTCGGTGAAGTACTTGGGGGTGTCTATTGACAGTCGACTAAGCTTCGCCGACCACGTCCAAACCAAACTCCGACAGGCCCGTGGCGTCAGAGCCAAAATCTTTCCACTCATCTCGCGCAGAAGTCCCCTCTCACTGCGCACTAAACTCACCCTGTATCTCCTGCTTCTCAGGACAGTATTCACCTACGCAGCCCCAGCGTGGTGGCCCCTCTTATCTGCCACAACGAAGCGTAAGCTGGAACAGTTCCAAAACAGTTCCGTCCGTATCCTCTCCAACTCGCCCTGGTTTGTTTGTAACAGAGCTATCAGGACGGGCCTCCGTCTGCAAACGGTGGAAGAGTTTGTCTTCAGACTCTCTGTGGGCCTCTTCTTCCGGGCTGCAGACTCCCGATACCCCCACCTCCGTGACCTGGCCAGGGACGAAGGTCCCCCTTGCCACGTAGTCAAAAGACCCCGCACTCTGCTGGACGACCCCCCATAGTCTCCTACATAGGGCCCTTCTCCTGAGGGAGTCAACACCCTACCGCTAGTACCCTACCTCAAAAAGAACACCTACCACACCTTAGACGTAGCATTACCACTCACTCTGCCCTGAATGGTCTGCCCTGGTCGTTTGCGGCCTCGGCGGGGTTGTCTTATGTCAGTTGTGCAAGTGCCTTCTTTCATCAGGCGCCCGCCCCGGATACGCAACGGGCCTGTGCTGATCACCGCTATGCGGACAGTGGGGCCACGTCGGAGGCAGCAGCGTTGGCCAACCGGTACTCATATGTCCCGGGAGGTTTCTCCGCTGTGACTCGGACGCGTCACCGCTGGCTTCAGGGCCCACACTCTACCAGACTTTGGCTAGGCTGAGCACCTCACTTGTGAGATCCTCTCCCCTACCCAACTGCAAAAGGAGCACACCATCCCACCCACTTGACCTTGTTTTACCTAAAGCCCTTGAGAGAGCCCGACCTACTTGCAGTCATCGGAGGAGTCACTCCGGGCACTGCTACCATGCAGGGGCCTTGAGCCCCGTCCCCTCATTAGCTACGAGCTACCTTGTTCCTGCGCAACCCGCTGAATACCCCGAACGGCATTGTTTCTTCGTCGGAAGGCAAGGCAGAGGTCTTCGCCGACTGCATGGAGACTCAATTCACCGTTCATGGAGGCGTCTCGGACCCTGCCTTCTCGGTTGTGGTTCGAGACTTCCTATCTGGTTATTTTTCCCGCCTTCCACCTGACCCTCCCGCTCTCTTCGACAGGGACGAACTAGTTTCGTCTATCTGTCGACTAAACCGACGTCGCGCCCCTGGTCCTGATCGGATCGGGGCCGCAGCTTTGCAACATCTCCCGGCCTCGGGCGTTGAATTGGTCCTGGATCTGTTCAACTCCAGTCTCCGGCTGCAATACTTCCCCCGCCTGTGGAAAAATGCCAACATCTGTATGATTCCCAAGCCCGGCAAGCCTCGAATGCTTGCACGCAGCTATCGTCCCATATCATTGTTGCCAGTACTCTCAAAGGTGTTTGAGCGTCTCCTACTCGCCCGCATCTGGCCGCTGCTGGATAATTTTATTCGGAGCGAACAGTTCGGGTTCCGTAGAGAGCACTCGACAACTTTACAACTCGTCCGAGTTGTCACAGCATTATCCGACGCCGCCAACAAGAAAGAGTCTACGGGCGCTGTCTTGTTGGACGTGAGTAAGGCCTTCGACAAAGTCTGGCACGAAGGTCTTCTCTACAAACTCGCTCACTCCCCCATCCCACCGTCCATTGTGCATTTCTTGCGGTCATACCTCTGTGATCGTACCTTCAGGGTTAGCGTCGAAGGGTCCTGTTCGTCAGTCCGACCCGTCGCCGCTGGCGTTCCGCAGGGATCTGTCCTCGGCCCCGTTCTGTACCTAGTGTACACGAACGACTTGCCTGTTATTCCTGGAGTCACGTTATCTCTATTCGCTGACGACGCAATGTATTACTGCAGCTCCCTGTCCCCGCGAATTGCGTGTTCAAAGCTGCAGCGTCAGTTGAATCTGCTTCCGGCCTGGCTACGGAAGTGGCGGGTGCTGATCAACGCGGAGAAATCCGAAGCGATCTGTTTCACCAGCAAGTCCACTTCCCGATGCCAGGCCCTCTCCCTCGAAGGGAGGCCTATCGCCTGGCAAAAGTCGGTGAAGTATTTGGGCGTTCGGCTAGACCAGCGCCTTAGCTTAAACGGCCACGTGACTGCTACCCTCAACAAAGCTCGAGGCGTCCGAGCCAAAATATTTCCCATGCTCTCGTGCCGCAACCGCCTGGCTTTGCGCACTAAAATTACGATCTATCTTTTGTTTCTCCGGTCAGTATTGACCTATGCTGCTCCCGCATGGTGGTCGCTTGTGTCGACCACTAACAAGTGTAGGCTGGAAGCTTTCCAGGCCCGTACCCTTAGATCCTTGTCGGGGTCTCCATGGTTTGTGAGAAATGATGTCATTCGTGGAGGCCTTCGAGTTCCTACCCTTGCCGATTTTGTCCGGTCGCTTGCCGAAACTCTCTTTGCTTCTGCAGCGACCTCGTCCTTTCCTTATCTCCGTTCTATCAGCACGTCTGAACCACCTCCCGCTATACGTGTCAAACGCCCTCGGGCGATCTTAGACGACCCCCCGTAATTCTGTTTGCTCTAATTTAGGTTCCCGAGCAATCTGTCTCCTTGTTACCATACTATCCAGTCAGATACCTTCCCCAAGTAAGTTGATTTTCCGACTGCTTGGCGCTGTTACCGATGCCAAAGACACGGCGGATCCCTGCCTCGCGGGGAACGACCGGCGCTACAAGGCGCCTGCTTGCCGGGCCGGGCGCGTGCGGCATCTGCCGTTCGCCCCGCGACCGGCGGCAGTGTTACCATGACACGATATCTACATAAATATAAATTTGAAAAAAATTTCCGCCGCCTCATTCGACCCGACTTCCCGCTCAGATTGTTAGGAGAGTCAACTGGCGATCCTATCATGACGAGCTCTCTCGACGGTTACCATCTCTCCCGGCGGACCCAATCGTCACTCGTGACGATCTGGATCTCCGCGCCACAAATCTTCAGGAATTGGTCCAAGGTGTCATGGATCGACACACCTACGCACTCGAGGTGAATCATCGTAAATCGGCCTTACCTGCGGAAGTACTCCACGCCATCTGGCTACGGCGCCAGCTCCGCCGCAGATGGCAAAGAACCCGAGACCCAGTCGTTAAGCGACGATTTCAACAACAGTCCCTTTACGTTCAGCAGCTACTGCGGGACGTAAACTCTGATCGATGGGACTCATACCTTGAGTCTCTTGAAGTCGACCACGCCTCCGTCTGGAGAGCGGTGAGTAGACTGACCCGCGAGAAGAGAACTCGCAACCCGCTGGAAACCCCGAACGGGGTTGTGTCTTCATCAGAAGGCAAGGCTGAGGTCTTCGCCGACTGCATGGAGTCGCAATTTACCGTTCATCGAGGCGTTTCGGACCCTGCCCACTCGGCAGAAGTCCGGGACTTCCTATCTGGTTATTTTTCTCGCCCTCCCGCTGGCCCAGACCTCCCGTTCGACAGAGACGAACTCGTTTCGTCTGTCTGTCGACTAAACCGCCGTCGCGCCCCCGGTCCTGACCGGATTGGGGCCGCTGCATTACAATATCTCCCGGCCTCAGGCGTTGACCTCGTTCTTGAGCTGTTCAACTCTTGTCTCCGGCTACAGTACTTTCCCCGCCTGTGGAAAAATGCCAACATCGTTATGGTTCCTAAACCCCGCAAGCCGCGCATGCTTCCTGAAAGCTATCGGCCAATATCTCTCTTGCCAGTTATCTCGAAGGTGTTCGAGCGGCTCCTGCTGGCCCGCATCTCGCCGTTGTTGGATAATTTTATCCGCAACGAACAGTTCGGGTTTCGCAGAGAGCAGTCGACCACGCTTCAACTAGTCCGCGTGGTAACGCAACTCTCTGACGCCACCAACAGGCGAGCGGCTACGGCCGCCGCACTGCTGGACGTGAGCAAGGCCTTCGACAAAGTCTGGCACGAAGGTCTTCTCTTCAAACTTGCTAACTCCCCCTTACCATCGTCCATAGTGTTTTTCCTCCGGTCGTATCTCAGCGACCGAACCTTCAGGGTTAGCGTCGACGGAACCTGCTCTGCAGTTCGTCCTGTCGCCGCTGGCGTACCCCAGGGATCTGTCCTCGGCCCCGTTCTGTACCTCGTGTACGCGAACGACCTGCCTGTTTTGCCCGGAGTCACGTTGTCTTTGTTCGCTGACGATGCAATGTATCATTACAGCTCTGTGTCCCCGCGTTTTGCGAGTACACAGTTGCAGCGTCAGTTGGACCAGCTTCCGGACTGGCTACGGAAATGGCGGGTGACGATCAACACGGAGAAATCCGAGGCGATCTGTTTCACTCGTAAGTCCATCTCCCGATGCCAGCCCCTCTCCCTTGAAGGGAGGCCTATCGCCTACAAAGAGTCGGTGAAGTATCTAGGCGTTCGGCTAGATCGTCGCCTATGCTTCAACGCCCACGTGACGGACACCCTTGCCAAGGCTCGCGGCGTCCGAGCCAAACTTTACCCATACCTCGCGTGCCGCAGCCCCCTGGCGCTGCGCACGAAAGTTACCCTCTATCTGTTGTTTCTCCGGTCTGTATTGACCTATGCGGCACCTGTATGGTGGTCACTTGCCTCCGCCACCAACAGGCGTAGGCTGGAAAGTTTCCAATCCAGAACCCTCCGTTCCTTGTCGGGATCTCCTTGGTTTGTTAGAAACAGTGTAATTCGAGGAGGTCTACGAGTTCCTGCTCTCTCAGCCTTTGTCTGGTCATTAGCTGCGACTCTCTTTGCCGCAGCTGAGACCTCTTCCTTCCCTTACCTCAGAACCATCAGCACCACGCAACCACCTCCCCCTGTCCGGGTCAAACGCCCTCGGGCGATTCTCGATGACCCGCCGTAAGTTTAAGTAACCTGCTTAAACCTCAATTTGAATATTCACCATCTGCCCATGCCCCAGAATTTACCTGCTAAGCTGTTTCCTTCCTCCCTTCCTAGTATGCCGACCACGCTGAATGCTGCTGCTACGCGCTATCACTGGCACGGAGGCTCTCTGCCTCGCGGGGAGCGACCGACGCCTCAAGGCGTCTGCACGCGTGACTGGGAACGGGTGACATCTGTCATCTGAACCCGTTCATGCGGCAGTGCCCACTGATTGCAAATATTTTAAAATAAAGAAATAAAAATTAAAACCTTCTCCCCCGCCTTCTCAGTTAACTGGTTGGCGGTTGTCCATTCCTGATATTAGGCACCAGTCGAAGAACCAGACCTACGTATATCCACAGGCAGCCATTGAGCTCGACTCAGATGCTGCAGTCATGCACCGGGTGCAAAGACGCCCCGCTACTACAATGCTACATGCTACATGCCTCATTCGACTGCTAGCTCTCGAAGTGGACACACGTATCAGTGACAGCATTAGAACAACGCAGAAGAGGAACGCCTCGTCCTCTATTCTACTGCCATGAAGAGGCTTTCTCAACAGCCAACGGAGGCGGTTAAGAAGAAGCCGCCGGGGAAAGAAAAACACTCGCCACATCGCCAGCGACAACACCAAGAGATGGAAGTGGACCAGCCGCCTTGCCAGCAAGACGAAGCCAAACAGCACACAACTGGGACCTGCCGCGCAGTGCCGGTAAGTGTGCTAGGTAGCGCTGTCCAGCGAAACCCGGAGAGTCCGAGAGTAGGACTCACCAATAGAGATGCGCATTGCGCCGCCACTGTGACGGTGTCACAGTTCGGCCCCCGGGTACCCGCTGGACAAAGAGCCGAGTTAGTCGGCAGTAGCCCCGCTGTGCTCTAGTCCCCAAAGCACTGTGCGGCAGCATCGAGCCCCCCGGCCGGCCACTTGGGCCAGCCGGGAACCCTACGACTTGCGCGGGAAGCCCTGCTGAACCCGCGCAAGTACGTGAGCAAAATCGGTCCTTATTAGGGCCGACCAAGCCCGCTAAGGCCGGACCTTCCGGCTGCACGGCCGCTAGTAGGCCAAGCAGCCCAAATCCTCTGCCGGAGTCTGACTCCCCAGATATGGAGACCTCGGCTTCCGCCGACTGGGTGGCAGTAGGGCGCGGTGGCAAGCCGCGAAAGTCTCCTTCCCTGACCTCCTTGAGTTCGGCGGCACTCCAAGCCTCCGCTGAGGTTGCGCCTAGTCGCACCTCCGAAGGAAGGGACCCGCCGGTGTTCGTTACGAACGTCAGGGACGTTATCGGCTTCGTTCGCCGACTCCGTAAGACCGTTGCGCTGGCAGATAACGCATCTGTCAAGCTCCTTGCGAGCGAGACTGTGCGCGTTACCTGCCGCAGCGCATCGGAGCACTTCGGAGTGGTCCAGTGGCTGGAACGTGAATCGTTCCAGTTCCACACTTACACATTAAACCGCACCAAGCCTGTAGCCCTCGTCCTTCGGGGCCTGGACATACAGGCGGATCCGCAGGTCGTCGCTGACGAACTGTGCGACGCGGGGTATAAGGTTGTGGGAGCCTCACGGCTGTACACCACTTATGGCTCGCGTCGACCACTCCCGCTGATAAGACTCCTGGCAGAGAAGGGCGAATCCTCCCAGGCCTTATTAGACTTAAAACGGCTTTTCGGGCTCTGCGTAAGCGTCGAGCCCTGCCGTCAGACCGGGCGACTTTCCCAGTGCCACAGGTGCCAGCGGTTCGGCCATAGCAGCTTCGGTTGCCGGAACGCGCCGACCTGCGTCCGCTGTGGAAATGACCACTTGACGCAGGCCTGCGCTGTCCCGGCCAACCACCGATATTGTATAAACTGTGGCGGCGCCCATGCTGCAAATAACAGGCGCTGCCCAGTATATAGCGAGCAGCTGGACAAACTCAAGAAACCAGTCCAGCCTAAGCCTCGACATGATGCTAGACAACCTGTAAAACCGGCCAAAGCCGCTGAACCTGTGGTCCGGAAACCAGCCCCTAGGTCTGCTCCGGTTCCGAAACCCAGCAGTACAGTGAGCCCGAGCGAAGCTCCAAAGGCCAAACCCACCATCGCGCCCCCGGAACCGGAACGCGAAATACCCCACTACACACAAGTCCCGCTGCCGGACAACGAGGAAATTGATCCTCCATTGCCGCCGCCACCCAAGCCCAGATTCCCCAGATCGGGCAAGAAAGTTAGGAACCAGGCCAAGCACACGGGCCAGCCTAAACCGCCTGCCACTGGACCCAAGCCTGTCCTCCAAAAGCCAGAGCGGCCACCCGCTCCAGTACCAGCCCCCAAGGCTTCCACCGTCTCGCCCCGCCGCAGCTATGCAGCTGCCGCCAAGCGTTCTCCCCCGGCCTCATCTTCCGATGATCTCGCCGTCGTTTCAGACTTTCCGGCAAGCTACGACTTGCAGAAAGTGGCCCAGACTTTCCTTAAAATCAAGGAACGCTTGGCAACAGCCTCGCCCCAGGACAAGTTCCTCCTCTTGGTGGAAGCCTGCCGTGTAACAGGTCTGTTATGAACGGACAACCACGGCAATCCCTCAAGCGAGACCTCGAGCTCGTGGCGTGGAACGCCAACGGCCTCGCTTCCCGGCATTCTGAGCTCTTAGAGTTCGTTGCCCGTCACAAGCCCGACGTGCTTCTTCTTGGCGAGACGCACCTGACCCCGCATCGTCGTTTCCGACTACCCAACTACGTGTGCCACCGGGATGACCGGTCGGGTCGCGCAGAAGGGGGCACAGCCATCGCGGTGAAGGCGAGTCTTCGCCATCACCGCGTTGTCCTGCCTCAGCGGCGGAACCTCGAGTGCACCGCGGTCGAGCTCCATGGTGCTCTCGGCGGTCTACTCGTGGTTTCCGCCTACAAGCCTCCACACACGGAGCTCCTGTCGAACGATCTGGAGGCCGTCTTTGGAGCACACAGGAGGGTAGTCCTGGCGGGCGACCTGAACTGTAAGCACCCCGATTGGGGGAGCCGCTTGGCGAACCCAAACGGGACCCGCTTACGCAGGTATGCTGATGCGGCTCGGGTCACAGTCATGGGTCCTACCGGGCCTACATACTATCCCTCGAGGGCTAACTCCCGCCCTGACGTATTGGACATTGCCGCGGTCAGGGGCGTTTATTGCCCGGTCCACGTCTCCGTCATTTCGGAATTGTCCTCGGACCATTGCCCTATCAGTGTGCATATAGCTACCCAGCACGCCACCGTCCGCGACGAGCGGCGGGTAATCGAGTGGGACCGCTTTGGCCCGGCGTTCAGTCGCCGCCTACCAGAGCATATCCCGCTCGACACTACCCAGCATGTCGAAGAGGCAGTTGCCGTATTCGACACAGCCGTAGTCTCGGCGGTTGACGTGTCCTCCCGGATGAAGCCGGGGCTCACGCCCGACTATCAGCGGATCCCCGAAGAGGTGTCTCAGCTCGCTTGCGAGAGGAATCGCCTCCGGAGACGCTGGCAGAGGACTCGTGACCCGGCGGACAAGGCTGCGTTCAACAGAGCGTCCGGCAAGTTGCGTCGTGACATGCTGGCGTTCCGTAGACGTAACTGGGAGCTAGCTGTAACACAGATGGATGGCCCTGCTGAGGACCGTAATGTCTGGCGGATTCCCAGTGCCCTAACGGGAAAGCGCAAACGCGCGCCTCTCCCCGCACTGGCCGGACCTGGCGGTCAACCCCTTGGCCGCCCCCTCGAAAAGGCCGAGTTCTTGGCTGACAGTTTAGAGCGTCAGTTCGCTCCCAACCCATCCAAGAACCCGGCCTTCACTGAGCACATCTGCCGCGGGGTAGAGCGCTTTCTATCGGCCGGTATCACAGTCCAACCGGAGCCCATCTCCCCGGAGGAGGTCTCTGAGAGGATTGTTCAGCTCAAGCCCCGGAAGGCGCCTGGCCCGGACGGAGTCATGAATTCCGCCCTCCATCGCCTTCCGGAGCGAGGAACCCAGTTCCTCACTGACCTGTTCAATTCATGCCTCAGACTGGCCTATTTTCCGGTGAAATGGAAAACGGCTACCGTCATTGTGATACCGAAGCCGGGAAAGAATTCTTCTCGAGTGGAGAACCTCAGGCCCATCAGCCTCTTGTCCGCGACGTCCAAGGTTTTTGAGCGTCTGATCCAGCGTAGGATCCGCGACCATCTAGAAAGACTAGACGTGCTGATCCCCGAACAGTTCGGCTTTCGTGAGCTGCACTCCTCGACTCATCAGCTGATGAGACTCGTGGAATGCATAACCGAGGCTGGCTGCCAGGGCAAACAGACGGCTGCGATCTTCCTAGACGTAGAGAAAGCCTTTGACCGCGTGTGGCACGAGGGTGTCCTCTACAAACTCACGGAGGTCCTTCTCCCAGACTGCTACGTTCACTTGATCGGCAGCTTTCTGCGAGACCGTAGCTTCCGAGGGGGAGTAGACCACGCTCTCTCTTCGGAGAGGCGTATTACCGCTGGTGTCCCTCAGGGAAGTGTCCTTGGGCCTCTTCTGTTCTCGTTGTTTGTCAACGACACGCCCCGAGTTCCTGGAGTGAAACTGTCGCTGTTCGCGGACGACACTGCGGCTTTTGCCTCAGAGCCGAACGCGAGTTATGCGGCCGTTAAGCTCCAGCGCCAACTCGACGCGTATGTCGGGTGGACCGATGACTGGAGAGTTGCCGTTAACGCTTCCAAGAGCGCCGCGGTAATATTCTCGCGAAAACGCAAGCGGCCTCGGCCGCTTAAAGTAGGCCCCGTCGAGGTGCCCTGGACCAACAGCGTCAAGTACCTCGGGCTCCACGTGGATTCCCGACTCACCTGGCGAACCCATGCAAATTACATCCGACAACGCGCTTCGGCGCAACTCAGTAGACTCTGGCCCGTGCTATCTAATCCGGCAATGACCCCCCGGCTAGGTAAGCTCATAGTCAACACGTACGTGTTGCCAGTGATTACCTACGCCTGTCCTGTTTGGGGATACCTGGCTCGTGGTCATAGAATCACGCTCCAGCGCGTACTCGACCGGGGACTGAAGCTCGCGTGCAAAGTCCCCCGGAGGTACTCTTCTCGTCTTTTGAGGAGAGGACTCGGTGTCTGCTCTCTTGATGACACCGTGAGACGCCTGGCGCGACGATTCTATGTTCGTTCCGACAGAGTGACCCACAATTCCCTCATTGCCGGACTTGGTAAATACACCCCGCGACCAGGTGAGTCCTGGAAGCGACCTCGTTTGCTAGTCCCGGTGGTATAATCCACCAATCGCAGGTCGTTTCAGACCCCCCCCCATAAGTAGATAAAAGTATATATTGAACTCCAACAGACCCAGTGGCAGGAGTCTACCTAGAGCATTTGCCCGGGTAGGCTGTGTCCAATTTTGCTCTGCAATATTTCGTGTAAATTAGCGGAAATATTCAATTTTCATCATTTTTATCACCATCATCACATTCAGCATCATCTACTCTACAAGATTCTTCAGCAGTTCAGTGCAAATCAGTTTTTATTTAGCTTGTGCGGGAGTTTTTGTATCCGTGTGCTGTGCGGTCTGTGTAGTGTTCAATTGTGCCTGTGGATAGTTTTCAGTGTCTGGTGATCCCTCAATCCTAGACCTGCGTAGACGTTCATTTCGGCTTGTCCGAAATGGCGTCGAATACGCCCCCGAATCCTCTGCCGGCGCCGCTTGTTTCCTTAATGGAAACATGCTCAACCGGCTTCCGTTCCACTCCACTTCCTCACGACAGTGAAAGTGATAGTGAAAGTGATCAAAGTGCGGTCGATATGTGCAGTGTTGGGTCGGGGGACGGACAGTTCTCGCTTGTGGAGGGCAAGTCTGCCAAACGCAAGCGAAAACTGGCCCGAACTCCGCCGCCCGCCTCAGCTGCAGATCAGTCGTCTAGTCACGGTAACAGCGGCACTCAGCGCGAGCGTGAGTATTCTACTGAAACCCAAACTGTGTCTTCCCCACGCATTCCACCGATTGTAATTCCTGATAATAGGAATTACTCTCAGTTACTGCGTTCTCTAACCCTAGCTCTTCCTTCGGTCAAGGTCGAGGCGAGGTGCCAAGGCGCCTCGCTAAAGCTGGCGACCGCTACAATCCCGGACTTCCGCTCTGTCCAGTCATTCCTGACAGAGCGTAAGATATCATTTCATACTTTCGCCCTCCCGTCAGAGCGAGAAATCAAGGTCGTTCTGTCGGGAATTCCTTCTTTCACAGAAACTGATGCCATCAGGCAGGAACTTGTTGCGCTCGGCTATGCGCCGACCGCGGTAAGCGTCCTGCATGTTGGCAAAGGTGATGACCGCCGACCTGTTAACAGCTTTCTTGTCAAATTGCTGAAAGTAGGCCCTTTCGAGGAGATTTACACTCTCCAGAATCTTCTGCACCTACGGGTGCAAGTCCGAACATTTGACCCGCGGCCCGGCCCCTCGCAGTGTTTTAACTGCCAGAGGTTCGGCCACAGCAGTCTTTTCTGTCATCAGCCTCCGCGTTGCGTGCGTTGTGCTGAACCTCATCGTGGCTGTGATAAGCCTACGACGGGGTACACAGCTAAATGCTGTAACTGCAAAGGAGCCCATCCGGCTAATTACCGAGGCTGCCCTAATTTTATCGCCGCTATGAAACCGCAGCGACCTCCTGTGCGCCCTGGCGGGCAGGCAGGCCGTGTAGCTGGTCCTGGCCCTAACCGGCGAGCGGCTTTCCCGCCACTCACTGGTGCATCTGCCCAGGTCCCGGCAGCAACTCCGGTTGCTTCCGGTGCCGCTGTCTTGCCTGCAGTCGTCGCTTCGGCGCCGCCTGCAGCGGCCTCAATCCCGGCGCCTACCGGAGCGCCCGCACCTTCCTACGCGGCCATGGCCGCTAAATCAGCCCCGCCTCCAGCCCGATCGGGCAAATCTAAGCGCTCTCGTCGTCGCCGGAACTCCGCCGGCCGACCAACATCATCACAGGTTCCACCTGTACCCTCTCCGCGGGCTCGACCCGCCCCCAGTCATCGTCCTCAACACTCCAGCGAGCAGTCTACTACTCAGACCACCAGCCCAGCGCCATCTGCTACCCCTGTCGAGGCCAGTCAGGCTTGTCCTCCTGAATCCCGGGAATCTTCCCGGGCTTCGGCGGATCCCCTGACTGCCTGGGCAAATAATCTTGTTGCATCCATCAGGACTGCTCGCGACACTACCACTGTGCTTGCCCTGGTGTTCCAATCATTAGCTGCCCTCTTTCCTCTACTTCCCCTAAATGGCTAATAGCCTGAGGATCGTTGCGTGGAACGCCTTCGGGCTACTCCCCAGGCGATCTGAACTGATGACTTTCGTAACGGAGTATGATGTTGATATCATACTTCTTTCCGAGACTCATCTGGCTCATTACCACTCGTTTTCCCTTCCTGCCTATGCCTGTTATCGTCAGGATCGTCCCCTACGGCCTCGCTGTCCCCCCTCGGGGGGCACAGCTGTTTTAGTCCACAGGCGGATATCCCACAGGCTTTTGCCTCCTCTAGATACATCTATTATTGAAGGCTGTGCGGTGGCGGTGGACGCCGGCGGATCGGAGCTGCGCGTTGTTTCTGCGTACCTCCGGCCTGGCCGGCGAACTCCGCCACCGCCCGAGGAGTGGGACGCCCTCCTCGACCACCCCCTCTCAACCATTGTAGCCGGCGACTTAAACGCCAAACACCCTTCATGGAACAGCCGCGTTGTCAACGCCTATGGAAATTCTCTGTTCCGGTTCGTCTCTGGCGACCCGGCACTTAATGTCATCGGCCCTGAAGACCCTACCTACTTCCCCTTTCACGGCCATCGGCCGGACGTTCTTGACATAGTAGTTGTCAAGAACGTTGCCCGCAACATCGAGGTCTCGTCTGTGTCGGACCTTTCGTCCGATCACAATCCCCTTGTTATAACTGTTCGAGAGCTGTCGGCGTCACCCCGACTTCCCGCTCAGATTGTTAGGAGAGTCAACTGGCGATCCTATCATGACGAGCTCTCTCGAAGGTTACCATCTCTCCCGGCGGACCCAATCGTCACTCGTGACGATCTGGATCTCCGCGCCACAAATCTTCAGGAATTGGTCCAAGGTGTCATGGATCGACACACCTCGAGGTGAATCATCGTAAATCGGCCTTACCTGCGGAAGTACTCCACGCCATCTGGCTACGGCGCCAGCTCCGCCGCAGATGGCAAAGAACCCGAGACCCAGTCGTTAAGCGACGATTTCAACAACAGTCCCTTTACGTTCAGCAGCTACTGCGGGACGTAAACTCTGATCGATGGGACTCATACCTTGAGTCTCTTGAAGTCGACCACGCCTCCGTCTGGAGAGCGGTGAGTAGACTGACCCGCGAGAAGAGAACTCGCAACCCGCTGGAAACCCCGAACGGGGTTGTGTCTTCATCAGAAGGCAAGGCTGAGGTCTTCGCCGACTGCATGGAGTCGCAATTTACCGTTCATCGAGGCGTTTCGGACCCTGCTCACTCGGCAGAAGTCCGGGACTTCCTATCTGGTTATTTTTCTCGCCCTCCCGCTGGCCCAGACCTCCCGTTCGACAGAGACGAACTCGTTTCGTCTGTCTGTCGACTAAACCGCCGTCGCGCCCCCGGTCCTGACCGGATCGGGGCCGCTGCATTACAATATCTCCCGGCCTCAGGCGTTGACCTCGTTCTCGAGCTGTTCAACTCTTGTCTCCGGCTACAGTACTTTCCCCGCCTGTGGAAAAATGCCAACATCGTTATGGTTCCTAAACCCCGCAAGCCGCGCATGCTTCCTGAAAGCTATCGGCCAATATCTCTCTTGCCAGTTATCTCGAAGGTGTTCGAGCGGCTCATGCTGGCCCGCATCTCGCCGTTGTTGGATAATTTTATCCGCAACGAACAGTTCGGGTTTCGCAGAGAGCACTCGACCACGCTTCAACTAGTCCGCGTGGTAACGCAACTCTCTGACGCCACCAACAGGCGAGCGGCTACGGCCGCCGCACTGCTGGACGTGAGCAAGGCCTTCGACAAAGTCTGGCACGAAGGTCTTCTCTTCAAACTTGCTAACTCCCCCTTACCATCGTCCATAGTGTTTTTCCTCCGGTCGTATCTCAGCGACCGAACCTTCAGGGTTAGCGTCGACGGAACCTGCTCTGCAGTTCGTCCTGTCGCCGCTGGCGTACCCCAGGGATCTGTCCTCGGCCCCGTTCTGTACCTCGTGTACGCGAACGACCTGCCTGTTTTGCCCGGAGTCACGTTGTCTTTGTTCGCTGACGATGCAATGTATCATTAGAGCTCTGTGTCCCCGCGTTTTGCGAGTACACAGTTGCAGCGTCAGTTGGACCAGCTTCCGGACTGGCTACGGAAATGGCGGGTGACGATCAACACGGAGAAATCCGAGGCGATCTGTTTCACTCGTAAGTCCATCTCCCGATGCCAGCCCCTCTCCCTTGAAGGGAGGCCTATCGCCTACAAAGAGTCGGTGAAGTATCTAGGCGTTCGGCTAGATCGTCGCCTATGCTTCAACGCCCACGTGACGGACACCCTTGCCAAGGCTCGCGGCGTCCGAGCCAAACTTTACCCATACCTCGCGTGCCGCAGCCCCCTGGCGCTGCGCACGAAAGTTACCCTCTATCTGTTGTTTCTCCGGTCTGTATTGACCTATGCGGCACCTGTATGGTGGTCACTTGCCTCCGCCACCAACAGGCGTAGGCTGGAAAGTTTCCAATCCAGAACCCTCCGTTCCTTGTCGAGATCTCCTTGGTTTGTTAGAAACAGTGTAATTCGAGGAGGTCTACGAGTTCCTGCTCTCTCAGCCTTTGTCTGGTCATTAGCTGCGACTCTCTTTGCCGCAGCTGAGACCTCTTCCTTCCCTTACCTCAGAACCATCAGCACCACGCAACCACCTCCCCCTGTCCGGGTCAAACGCCCTCGGGCGATTCTCGATGACCCGCCATAAGTTTAAGTAACCTGCTTAAACCTCAATTTGAATATTCACCATCTGCCCATGCCCCAGAATTTACCTGCAAGCTGTTTCCTTCCTCCCTTCCTAGTATGCCGACCACGCTGAATGCTGCTGCTACGCGCTATCACTGGCACGGAGGCTCTCTGCCTCGCGGGGAGCGACCGACGCCTCACGGCGTCTGCACGCGGGACTGGGAACGGGTGACATCTGTCATCTGAACCCGTTCATGCGGCAGTGCCCACTGATTGCAAATATTTTAAAATAAATAAAAATTAAAACCTTTCTCCCCCGCCTTCTCAGTTAACTGGTTGGCGGTTGTCCATTCCTGATATTAGGCACCAGTCGAAGAACCAGACCTATGTATATCCACAGGCAGCCATTGAGCTCGACTCAGATGCTGCAGTCATGCACCGGGTGCAAAGACGCCCCGCTACTACAATGCTACATGCTGCTACCAGTGGCAGGAGTCCTTTCTGAGACTCGGGACACTGTACTACTCGCGACCCGCGCTTCGCGCGGGCCGCGCAACCCCCAGTTGTGTGCCGCCTCCTCAGTTAACTGGTTGGCGTGTCCCTCCCGAAAAATTTAGGCAACCTTCATTTGAAAGTCCAGCACTGTTTTCTTCTGACAGCCATCGGGCACGTCCCGGAAGCTGTAATAAGCCACGGGTGCAAAGACGCCCCACTATCTAATGCACTGCACCTTGTTCCTGATTGTGTCGTCGGTCGAGAATTTCGGAACCAGCATTGGAACAGTACGGATCTCTCTCCTGGACTGCTCTCTCCAGCTTGGAAGCTGAAGTTCGCTGTGATCAGCCGCTGCCCTGCTGCCTACTGCTTCGCCGCTGGACAGCCAACATCTTGGCCCGCTTGCTGCCTTTGACAACAAGAAGACAGAAGACCACAACTCAGCTGGCTGGTGAATCGAGTAGCCAGCACAAGCACAGCTGAGTGCGTCGGACCTTCTAAGGGCCACCAGCCAAGTGACCCTTTTCAGGACCACCACCTTGCCGCTGAAGAGGAAGCCAATAGCCTGCCAGAGCTTAAGGTTGCGCAGCGCATCTTGCCCGCTGACGCTCAGGCTCTTAGGTAGCGCTGCCTAGGACGATCCTTGCGAGCCCCCACCAGTGGTAAGCGAGCTTGGATATCGCCTAGGTAAAGAGGCCGGTGGACACCTCTCTTGGTAAGGAGAGGTATCTAACGAAGCCGGTCATTTGCCCAGCTCGTAGTAAGCCTGAGCGTTCCAGAAGTCCCGCCAGCGATCCGGCTCGGGCCGGACCCTAGGTCCCTGGTTACCGCCGGAGGCAGCCTGGCTGCCTCTGGTCGGCGAACCTCCCGCTCGATGGCGGAAATTCCCGCTCCGGGCGCGTCATCGAGCTCGCAGTCGCTCGCCACTGCCCCGCCCCACACGAGCGACTCGCCGTGTTCTCCGCTTATGGATGCGGACCAAGTCGATCCCCGGTCGGTTCCGCTGCCCGGTGACGAGACCGACGCCTTCGTGGCGGTTGGGCCACGGGGGCGCCCGGTTAAGAAACCGAGGCGGAACCGATCGTCCTCAACCTCTTCCTCGGCGTCCGCCATGGAAGTTGTCCCCGCCGATGGCGAATCCGGCCCGGGGCCGACTGCGTCCGGCGGTGCCCAAGCACCGTCGGCCGCTGTTCGCATCCCGCCCGTTTACGTTCATGGCGTGAACAACGTCACCGGTTTTTACCGGCGATTGATAGTGGCTCCCGGACTTTCCCCGGCCAACGTTGACCTGAAGCTCCTTGGGGGCGATACAGTCAAGATCGTTGTCCGCGGAATGGACGTGTACCGCAGTGTCGTGGCGTACGTGGAATCCCAGCAATTCCAGTACCATACCTTCTCGCCCAAACACGTGAAGCCTCTGTCGCTTGTCCTCAGAGGCTTGGACGTGGAATCCCCTCTGGAGGAAATACTCGATGAGCTGCGCGAGCTGGGCTATCCTGTTCGCGCGGTCCATCGGGTGTTTACTCCTGCCGGACCAAGGCGTCCAATTCCTCTGGTCCGAATCCTGGTGGAGAATAGCGAGGCAGGCACTACCCTACTCTCACTTACGCGGCTTTTTGGTTTCCGCGTAAAAGTGGAAAGAAGCCGCGCTCCCGGGGTTCTGCCTCAGTGTCACAGGTGCCAACGCTTCGGGCACCACTCCGACTCTTGTTCTAACGCTCCGGCGTGCGTGAGGTGTTCTCTCCCTCACGCCTCCAAACTTTGCGATGCACCTGCATTCAAAAGATGCATCAACTGCGGCGGGAGTCACCCCGCCAACTACCGGGCATGTCCGGTGTTTCAGCAGGAGCTCGAGAGGCGAAAGCCGAAAGGGCGCCTGCCACCACCGAGGCATCCGGTAGCTGGTTCCAGACCTGCAACCGAGCAGCCAGGCCCTGCGCCTCCTGCTACGGCTGCCGTGTCTTCCGCCCCAGCTCCAAACAGGCAACAAAAGCGATCTAAAGGCCCGAAGCAAACACCTGTAGCACAGGCAACTCCACCTCAGGCTCCTTCACAGGCCCCTGTCCCGCCTCAGGCGAAAAAGCGCCGTAACCTCGTGGCATCTAAAAGTGAGACCACCCAGCCAACAGAAAACATCTCGGTTGTGGAGCCTGAGACTACTCAACCCTCCCCAGCACCGGAGACTCCCGCCCCTGCTTTAGAAGCAGCCTCGCCAGACCTCCCGCCCCCGCGGTTTCCCAACGCAGGCAAAAAGAAGCGGCAAAGAAAGCCCCGTGGCGCTAGATCCCGGGCTCCTGCCAACCCGGCCGCACAGTCCAGACAGCCTGCACAGCGCGCGAAGTCCGACGCAATCGCATCTGTCCCTCTTCCTAGCACCTCCGCTAGAGGCGCTACACCTGGCCCTAAGAAACCCCTGGCTTCCACCAATCCCCCGATTGACAAGCCTCGGCGCTCTTATGCGCACGCAGTCTCCAGGCAATCTGCCTCAAAAACCGTACCTGACGACTACCAGGTCGTCAAAGACTTCCTTGCTGAGTTCGATCTCAGCAAAGTCGCCCAGACCTTCAGGTCCATCCGCTCCCGCTTGGAGACTGCTGACATAACTGAGAGATTCATGCTCTTGGTGGAAGCCGCCACTTGTGTAGGTCTTCTATGAGTCGGGTCCTCAAACGAGATCTCTCGATTCTTTCCTGGAACGCCAACGGGTTGTCCAACAAGATCCAGGAACTCCAAGAATTACTGGCCCGATTCAAACCCGATGTAGTACTTCTCAATGAGACCCAATTGACTCCTGCGAGTCGGTTACGACTGGCCAACTATGTGTGCTATCGAAACGACAGACCGGGCACTGCTGGTGGCGGTACTGCCGTCGCGGTGAGGCTCACTCTCGAGCATCACCGAGTCGTCTTGCCTGCAATGACTCACCTCGAAGGCACCGCTGTGGAGTTGTTAAACACTCTAGGCGGTGTACAGATGGTAGCGGCGTATAAACCGCCGCAAAAAGAGCTCCTTCACCCCGATCTAGCTGTCGCGTTCGATGCACACAGGAGGGTCATCATGGCCGGCGATCTGAACTGTAAACATCGCGATTGGAACAGTCGCTTGACTGCCCCAAACGGGAAACGTTTACGCAGGTTTGCCGATTCTCGCAGGATACAAGTGATTGGGCCTACCCAACCTACGTTCTACCCCTCACAACGCAACGCGGCTCCCGATGTCTTGGACATAGCGGTGATTCAAGGAATTGACTGTCCGGTCCATGTGTCCGCGCTAACGGAACTATCGTCCGATCATCTCCCCATCCTGATACACGTCGCTACCCAGCACGTCGTACGCAGAGATGTCAGGAAGGTGGTAGAATGGGATCGCTATGGCCCGGCGTTAAGTCGCCGATTGCCAGACGCGGGACCACTCGAAACCTTCCGCCAAGTCGACGAGGCAGTTGCCGCGTTTGACGAGGCAGTCGTATCTGCGATCGACGCGTCTTCCAGAATGAAGCCTGGCGTCACGCCCCACTGGCAGCGGATCCCAGAGGAGACGAGTGCTCTCGCTTGCGAGAGAAATCGCCTCCGGAGACGCTGGCAGCGGACCCGTGATCCGGCCGACAAGGCAGCGTACAACCGGGCGACCGGCATTTTACGTCGTGAAATGCAGGCCTACCGGAGACGCTGTTGGGAACTCGCCGTGGCCCAGGCAGGGGACGGATCGGACGAAAGTAGCCCTTACCGGATACCTTCGGCGTTGGTAGGGAAGAGGCGCCGGCCTCGCATCCCGGCCATTGCTGGACCTTTCGGTCAAATCCTGGCTCGCCCGGAGGCGAAGGCCGAGTACTTGGGCGCGTGTTTTGAGCGACAGTTCGCACCTAACCCGCCCATGGACTGGGACTTCGACGAAGAAGTCGAGAACGAAGTGGAAGACTTTCTGTCTCTTCCGATCACTACGGAGCCCGAACCCATTACTAGGGAAGAGGTCACAGATCGGCTCGTTGAACTCGTGCCAAGAAAAGCTCCTGGCCCGGACGGCGTCTCGAACGCCGCTCTTACTCGACTCCCGGAGCGAGGAGTACTTTTCTTGGTCGCGCTGTTCAACGCGTGTCTTAGACTGGCCTATTTTCCCCAGAAATGGCGTAAGGCGACGGTTATAGTGATCCCGAAGCAGGGAAAGGACGTTTCCCGTCCCGGCAACCTCCGGCCAATTAGTCTACTGTCAGCCACGTCAAAGGTCCTCGAACGTCTCGTACAACGGAGAGTACTAGATGATCTACGAAATTTCGATGTACTGGTCCCCGAACAGTTCGGCTTCCGTGTGGGGCATTCCACCACTCATCAACTGATGAGACTGGTGGAATACATCACGGACGCCGGGTGTCGGAAAGAGCAGACTGTCGCCTGTTTCCTAGATGTGGAAAAGGCCTTTGATAGTGTCTGGCACGACGGGCTCTTGTTCAAGCTCCGGGAAATCCAGCTCCCAGATTGCTACCTCCGCTTGATTGCTAGCTTTCTGACGGAGAGGACTTTCTGCGTGCGAATAGACGACCACGTCTCTTCCGAGAGACGTATCACAGCCGGGGTACCTCAAGGTAGCGTGCTAGGGCCTCTCCTGTTCTCCGTGTATGTCAACGACGCACCCAGAGAGCCTGGAGTCCAGATGGCTTTGTTTGCCGACGACACGGCGGTCTATACCGCCGATCGGAACGCAGACTTTGCTATCCCACGACTTCAGCGCGCACTCGATGCGTATTCGACGTGGACGGAAAGCTGGAAAGTTGCCGTCAACGAAACCAAGAGCTCCGCGGTGATATTCACAAAGCGCCGGAAAGAACCACGAGGCCGAGTGAGACTCGGTAGAACGTACCTGCCCTGGTCGAGGGAAGTTAAGTACCTCGGTGTCCACCTTGATCGTCGGCTCACCTGGCGTACCCACGCTGAGACGATGCGAAGGAAAGCGTCCGCTCGTCTCGCGCAACTGTTTCCGATACTTGCCAACAAGGCTATGACCCGCAAGCTGGGTAAGTTGATTGTCAACGCGTATCTGTTGCCGATCATTACCTACGCTCTTCCCGTCTGGGGTTACCTCGCAACCGTTCATAAAAGAAGGTTGCAAAGCGTTCTCGATAGAGGGCTTCGGCTAGCGGCCAAAGTCCCCTATCGGTTTTCTTCTCGTCTCCTGAGAAGAGGACTCGGTGTCCGCTCCTTGGATGACACCGCAAGGCGACTTGCACGTAAATTTTACGTCCGAGCTGCGAGGACCCAGACAAACCCTCTCATAGCTGGCCTTGGCAAGTACCGAATACGTCCAGGTGAATCTTGGAAACGGCCTCGACAAATACTGTACTAGTCGACCTAGTACGAGCATGTCGTTGTAACGACCAATAAAAATTAAATAATCAATATTCCGTCTGGACAGGACCACTAGGCAGGAGCCCCTCATAGGAGGCTCGGTACTAGGATACCATTGGGTCGTCTCACGACGCGCAACCCAACAGCTCTGACCACTTCCTGATTGTGTCAGTTACCTCGTAGGTATTGTTTTTATTGTCTCTGGTTATCGTGAATGGCCCTGTATATAAGAGTAGCAGTTTCCTCGTTATGCCTTGTATAGCACTGGGCAATTCTCTATTTTTAACTAACACCTTTTCACCTACCTCATATTTAATTGCCTTAGGCTGTGATTTGATATATTTTTTCCGCTGCTGTTCCGTTTTTTCTAACACCTTATTATAAAATTTTGCCCCTTCAAATTGGTATGCGGGTTCGTCGGGAAAATTAATAATTTCTTTTATCTCTCGTGGTGGGGGTCTTTCGAACATAACATATGTACATATGTAAGGCCTCTCCTGTTCTCCGTGTATGTCAACGACGCACCCAGAGAGCCTGGAGTCCAGATGGCTTTGTTTGCCGACGACACGGCGGTCTATACCGCCGATCGGAACGCAGACTTTGCTATCCCACGACTTCAGCGCGCACTCGATGCGTATTCGACGTGGACGGAAAGCTGGAAAGTTGCCGTCAACGAAACCAAGA
Source organism: Magicicada septendecula (assembly GCA_034769895.1). Lineage (NCBI taxonomy): Eukaryota > Metazoa > Arthropoda > Insecta > Hemiptera > Cicadidae > Magicicada > Magicicada septendecula. The sequence goes on from CM068371.1 coordinate 314,861,392, forward strand.
GCTCCGCGGTGCTATTCACAAAGCGCCGGAAAGAACCACGAGGCCGAGTGAGACTCGGTAGAACGTACCTGCCCTGGTCGAGGGAAGTTAAGTACCTCGGTGTCCACCTGGATCGTCGGCTCACCTGGCGTACCCACGCTGAGACGATGCGAAAGAAAGCGTCCGCTCGTCTCGCGCAACTGTTTCCGCTACTTGCCAACAAGGCTATGACCCGCAAGCTGGGTAAGTTGATTGTCAACGCGTACCTGTTGCCGATCATTACCTACGCTCTTCCCGTCTGGGGTTACCTCGCAACCGTTCATAAAAGAAGGTTGCAAAGCGTTCTCGATAGAGGGCTTCGGCTAGCGGCCAAAGTCCCCTATCGGTTTTCTTCTCGTCTCCTGAGAAGAGGACTCGGTGTCCGCTCCTTGGATGACACCGCAAGGCGACTTGCACGTAAATTTTACGTCCGAGCTGCGAGGACCCAGACAAACCCACTCATAGCCGGCCTTGGCAGGTACCGAATACGTCCAGGTGAATCTTGGAAACGGCCTCGACAAATACTGTACTAGTCGACCTAGTACGAGCATGTCGTTGTAGCGACCATTAAAAATTAATTAACAATATTCCGTCTGGACAGGACCACTAGGCAGGAGCCCCTACCGGAGGCTCGGTACTAGGAAACCATTGGGTCGTCTCACGACGCTCAACCCAACAGCTCTGACCACTTGATTGTGTCATTCTACTTCCTGCGATTGAAACGACAAGAACAGAATTCCTAACCTCTAAATCCTCTCCTGTGACCTAGCCATTTGGCTAAAAATCGGATTAGTTCGAGTGGGCCAGAATTTCGGCCAGTTCGCGAGAAGTCTCGTGTGCGGGCTATTGCTCCTACTTTGTGCGCGGTGTTCTGTGCCGGAGTGTGGTGAGTGCCAGTGACAAAGTGCTAGTGCGGTTCGGAACGGGAGTTTGCTCTCTCCCCCGCCCAAGAGCGTACCCGACACCCGTTGGCGACGGCGATGTCGGGACGAGACCAAGGGGAGCCCCTGTCCGCGGAGAGTTGTGGTCCTAATAAGGGCCATAATAAATCCGAGGGCAGGGTAGCCCCCTTGCTGAAGCCATCTGTGCTGCGAAGCGTAATGCTAAGCTCCACAGATGGCCCAATGGTAAGAATCCCTGCAGTCCGCGGCGATAGTCCCATCCAAGACCCAGCATCTAATGAAGTTTCGCGGGTTCAGCCTTCTGCTGGTCCCGCTCCAAATTCTGAACCTGTCCGCGGCGAAGGTCTCTCTAAGGCCCGCCGAGCATCTGGTGATTCTTCGCGGGACCAACCTTCAGTTGGTCCTGCTAAGGACCGCCAACCAACTCCAGCTTTGCAGGCCCGGCGTAATTCCGATCCTGCAGAGTGCCATAAAGCATCAGACCATCCCGCGGGGGATCAGCCTTGTGCTGGTCCTTCTAAGGGTCGCCAATCCTCTGTTCCTTCGCAGGCCCAGCCTTCTGCTGTTTCTGCTAAGGAGCATGAAACATCTGTCCCTCCCGTGAGGGACCAGCCTTGTGTTGGTCCTTCCCAGGACCCACTATCCATTGCCTATGCCGCAGCCCTTGGCGCTACGTTGTCGTCGGACTCCGAGATGGAGAGACGGAGGACGGCTTCCAGCCCGTGCGTAGCCGGAAACGGCGAGGTAGCGGTGGAAGCAGGCCGACTTCCCCAAAACGGACTGTCCCGGCGAAGCGAGGCGTGGCTGCAGAGTCGGCATGGATGGATGGATGGATGCACGGGCGTCTTGCGCCCTAATTGGTTTGCGTTGTCCAGGCCTAAGCCTGATGAACGCCAGGTGCCAACAGTTCAGCGCGGTCGTTTGCTCTGCTCAAGGATGTTCGGGGCAGTCGGCTTTCGCAAGGAGGCATTTGCACAACCTCGCGAGATCCCATGTCCCGGATCGAGGCCCTCCCGAATCAGCAAAGCCGATGCTGGCAATAAATCTATCCATTCAATCCGCCGCAGCATGATTGACTACAGTTTCGGCAGGCGCAGGTGGTGATTGATGGTGATCGGTTCAGATTTCCAGAAGGTTGGGGGGATTCGTTTCTGGGGGTTCATGTGATGAACTTAGGGGGGGTCGTCTAGCAGCGCCCTAGGGCGCCTGACGCGGCGTGGAGGCGGAGCATTCTCCATGCTGTTAAGCCTTCGGAGGTGCGGGTAAGAGGACTCGCCTGCCTTGGCGAACAAATTCGTTGCCAGGGACCAGACGAAGACCTCTAAGGTGGGAACACGGAGACCCCGATGTATGGCGGTATTTCGCACATACCACGGGGACCCCGTGAGGGAGCGTAGGGTCCAGTTCTGAAATGTAGTCAGCCTATGCCTGTTGGTGGCCGACAAGAGAGGCCACCAGGCGGGTGCCGCATAAGTGAGTACTGTTCGGAGGAACAGTAGATACAATGTAAGTTTGGTACGGACAGCCAGGCAGCTGTTCCGCGAAAGCATAGGTGATAGTTTGGCTCTGACGCCACGAGCCAAGTTGAGGGTTGAGGTCACGTGGGCGTTGAAGTTTAAGTGCCGATCAAGCCGAACACCTAGGTACTTCACCGTCTCGGTCCAGTTGATGGGTCTCCCCTCTAAGGAGAGGGATTGGCATCGGGAAATGGACTTATGCGTAAAGCAGATCGCCTCGGATTTCTCCGTATTGATCGCTACCCGCCATTTCCTTAGCCAGTCCGGAAGCATATCCAACTGGCGTTGTAACATTACGCTCGTCCGCCAAGGCGAAAGCGAGCTAAAATGAAACATCGCGTCGTCGGCAAATAGAGATAACGTGACCCCGGGATAAACAGGCAGATCGTTCGTGTACAGTACATACAGAACGGGGCCGAGGACAGATCCTTGTGGGACGCCGGCGGAGACAGGGCGAACCCGAGAGAACGCCCCATCTACGCTGATCCTGAAGGTGCGATCCATCAGATAGGATCGGAGCAAGTGGACGATAGATGTCGGGATTGGCGAATGCGCCAGTTTGTAGAGCAGGCCTTCGTGCCAGACTTTATCGAAGGCTTTGCTCACATCCAACAGGACAGCGCCTGTTGCCTGATGATGGTTGGCAGCGTCGGCTAGATAGGTGACAACCCGTACTAGCTGAAGAGTAGTCGAGTGCCTCGGCCTAAACCCAAACTGCTCCTCGCGGATGAAACCATCCACCAGGGGCCGAATACGGGCCAGGAGAAGACGCTCGAATACCTTCGAGATTACTGGCAATAGTGATATTGGGCGGTAGCTTCCAGGTAGCGTGGGCGGCTTTTTAGATTTCTGGATCATGATGACGTTGGCAGTTTTCCACAGGCGAGGGAAGTAACTCAGCCGGAGACAGGAGTTGAACAGCTCAAGAAGAACGTCAACTGCCGAAGGCAGGAGATTCTGCAACGCAGCGGCGCCGATGCGATCGGGGCCAGGGGCCTTTCTCTTCTTCAGTCGGCTTAGGACAGACGCAAGGTCATCCTCGTCGACCGAAATAGGAGGATCAATGGGGGGAGCAGAAAAGTATCCAGATAGGAAATCCCTGACGACGGCCACATGAGCCGGGTCAGTGATGCCTCTATGGACGGTGAACTGGTCCTCAATGCAGTCGGCGAAGACCTCCGCCTTGCCTTCTGCAGAGGATACAGTGCCGTCCGGGGTATTCAAGGGATGGCGAGTCCTCTTTTCGCCTTTTAGTCTACCAGCGGCTCTCCATACAGAGGCGTGGTCGACTTCCAAGGACTCCAAATAGGAGTCCCATCGATTCGCGTTTACGTCAAGCAGAAGCTGCGAGACGTGTTCCGACTGGGCTCGAAAGCGCCGTCTAGCGGCAGGGTCACGGGTATGGTGCCATCTGCGGCGGAGCTGGCGCCGTAATCGGATGGCTTGGAGAACTTCCGCAGGAAGGTCGGAGCGTTTATTACTCACCGGAACAGTATAGGTGTTTTTATCCATTGCAGACTGGACAAGGTCCTGGAGCTGATGTACCCGGAGATCCACGTCGTCACAAGAGACGAGTGGGTCCGGAGGGACAGATGGCAACTGCCTGGCCAGATCATCGTGGTAGGATCGCCAATTGACTCTCCTAACAGGATGATCGGGAAGTCGGGGTGAGACCGACGGCAGCAAGACAGTTACAAGTAGGGGGTCGTGATCGGACGATAGGTCCGACACCGCGCTGACTTGTAGATGAAAGGGGATGGCCTTGACAATTACGATATCAAGGACATCCGGCGGATAACCCGCAGTGGGAAAGTGTGTCGGTTCGGACGGGCCGATGATGAGGACGCTGGGATCATCTTCGACAGCCCTACGGAGAGAATTGCCGTAGGGGTTTGACGTTCTGCTGTTCCAAGAGGGATGCTTGGCATTAAGGTCTCCGGCTACGATGGTTGGGAGATCGCTGTCCAGGAGGGCGTCCCACTCCTCATGCGGTGGAGCTCGATGGCCGGGCGGGAGGTACGCAGAAACAAAGCGCACCTCCAGGCCGGCTACATCCAGCGCCACAGCACATGCTTCGATGAGGGTAGTTTCAGGGGCAGGGAGTTCTCTATGAGAGTGTCGCCTGTGGACTAAGATCGCCACTCCGCCAGATGCTCGGTGGCGATCGGGACCATTCCTGTCTTTCCTGTAGCAAGCATAGGCTGGCAGGGAAAATCGCCGGTTAGGGGCAAGATGAGTTTCGGAGAGGAGTACGACATCTGCGTCGTACTCGACAAGGAAAGCTGCCAGTTCGGCCCGACGCGCCGGAATGCCATCTGCATTCCACGCGACGAACCGGAACTGTCTAGCCATGGTTAGATGAGGGGACGATCAGGGCGATCAGCGATGTTAAGATCGCCATGAGTATTGTCGGGACATCCCGAGCAGCAAGAATTTTCGGAACAATGCCGCTGACCCAGGCCATCAGCTGAGCCTCAGTGACCAGTGGTGATCCACCGGCCTCAGGGGCCTGACTAGCCGGCGCTGGGGCCGCGGAAGGTGCAGATGCCGCCTCTAGGGGAGGGTGGGCAATTGGAGCTGGCTGCTCGGGGGCTGGCGAGATTTCCATGGAAATCGCAGGGGCCTGGGCAACAGGAGCAGGCTCCTGGCCGGGTAGTTGCTGGGCAGCCGGAGGGGCGTTGTTAGCCTCCGGGTATAGTTGTTTAGCCACAAGTGGTTTTCGATTCTTGCGCTTAGCGCGCCGTTTCTTAGGCGGCTGGGTCTGTGAGGGGGATACTGCGGGCATTGCCGCTTGAGGAGAAGGCACTCCGGCAGGTGCTGAGGTTCTGGGGGCCACAGTGGGCGCCGTAGCGACCGCTGCAGCGTATGTTATGGTTCCTCCAGCGGCAGGAGCCGCAGGAAGAGCCGTAGATGCTGAGGCGGGTGGTTGGACTGCCGCCCGCTTCGAGGGTCTAGGAGCTGGGCGAGGAGGTTCAACCTGACGGTTTTGCTCCCGCTGCTGTTTCTTTAGGGCCTTCTTAAAATGATTACAACCCCTAAAGTTAGCCGGGTGGCTACCTCCGCAGTTGCAGCACGTCGCGGGTTGAGGCTTCACAACGGGACAATTCTCGTTGTACACAACGCGGCGGCATCTTACAAAAGGCCGATGAGTGGCCGAATCGCTGGCATTGAAAGCACTGGGAAGGCCCAGGCTTACTACTAAATGCCCTAACCTGTACCCGGAGGCACAGAATGGTTTCCAGGTTATAGACTTCTGCGAAGGAACCAACCTTCTGGATCCTGATGTAAAAGGAATTACTTTTCCTTTTCCGATCACCGGATAGGAGAGGGACAACGGAGGTAGGGAAGAAACCCTTCTCCGCCAGATCCTCCCAGATCCACAAGATCGGTGTGTCGTGGGGAATCCCGGACACCACAATCTTGAGTTCCCTCTCCTCAGGGAGGGGGAAGGTGTGAAAAGCGTGACCGGAGTCGGCCAGGAATTTCTGGCAAGCCCGAAAGTCCTGGATCGACTTCGGAAGCAGTCGAATGGACGAGCCTTGGCTTTTGGCCTCAACTCGCCCAGACGGCACTACTAAATTCAGCTCCCGTAGGAGGGTATGCCAATCGGTGCACTGAGGCACGACAATCGGCCAGAGTCCAGAGTCCAGAGTTGAACGGAGCAGCAGCTAGTCGTGCTCCGGTGGTCGCAGTGTCCGGGTAGCATGTAGCAGTAGCATGTAGCATTGTAGTAGCGGGGCGTCTTTGCACCCGGTGCATGACTGCAGCATCTGAGTCGAGCTCAATGGCTGCCTGTGGATATACATAGGTCTGGTTCGTCGACTGGTGCCTAATATCAGGAATGGACAACCGCCAACCAGTTAACTGAGAAGGCGGGGGAGAAAGGTTTTATTTTTTATTTATTTTAAAATATTTGCAATCAGTGGGCACTGCCGCATGAACGGGTTCAGATGACAGATGTCACCCGTTCCCAGTCCCGCGTGCAGACGCCTTGAGGCGTCGGTCGCTCCCCGCGAGGCAGAGAGCCTCCGTGCCAGTGATAGCGCGTAGCAGCAGCATTCAGCGTGGTCAGCATACTAGGAAGGGAGGAAGGAAACAGCTTAGCAGGTAAATTCTGGGGCATGGGCAGATGGTGAATATTCAAATTGAGGTTTAAGCAGGTTACTTAAACATATGGCGGGTCATCGAGAATCGCCCGAGGGCGTTTGACCCGGACAGGGGGAGGTGGTTGCGTGGTGCTGATGGTTCTGAGGTAAGGGAAGGAAGAGGTCTCAGCTGCGGCAAAGAGAGTCGCAGCTAATGACCAGACAAAGGCTGAGAGAGCAGGAACTCGTAGACCTCCTCGAATTACACTGTTTCTAACAAACCAAGGAGATCCCGACAAGGAACGGAGGGTTCTGGATTGGAAACTTTCCAGCCTACGCCTGTTGGTGGCGGAGGCAAGTGACCACCATACAGGTGCCGCATAGGTCAATACAGACCGGAGAAACAACAGATAGAGGGTAACTTTCGTGCGCAGCGCCAGGGGGCTGCGGCACGCGAGGTATGGGTAAAGTTTGGCTCGGACGCCGCGAGCCTTGGCAAGGGTGTCCGTCACGTGGGCGTTGAAGCAAAGGCGACGATCTAGCCGAACGCCTAGATACTTCACCGACTCTTTGTAGGCGATAGGCCTCCCTTCAAGGGAGAGGGGTTGTGTCCGGGTGATACCCGATGACTGCATGTTGCCTTGCTGTTACCTTGGCTAGCGATCTCGCGCTTTGAAAGGAATGGGACCTCCATCAATTTTATTTTGGAGGGACAGGATGTTATGATTTTACTTGGACCCTGGGACCTCGAAGAGACCCGTGACGGCAGAATGGGGGAGACCTCGAAGACCTTTCGCGTGAGAAGCAGGAATGACCCTCCCACAACGGGTAGGGCGCCCCTAGCCGCTCAGGAAAAGTCGCCGAGGGCTGCCAGGCGGCAATGTCGGCGCACGGGAGAGAGCGTAGGAGGAGGCAGCGTCCACCAGAGGTGGCACGAGGCACACCTAGGGCGAGCGCAGACCCCCCTCTAGTCTGTCGACGAGCGCCAGCACGGACATGAGAAAGAAGGAAGGAGGAGGAGCGTGAAAATACTCAAGGTCGGGGGGATGGGGCAGATGTTCTGTAAGTGCTTATGGGGGGTCGTCGAGCAACGCTCGGGGGCGTTTGTGTCGTCTAGGTGGTGGGCCGACATCTGTGCTTAGTCGACGGATGTGAGGATGGGTCGAGACATAGGCTCGGGAGAATAGTTTGAGGGCTAGGGACCGAACGAATTCGGTAAGTGAAGGAACCTTCAACCCTCGCCTGATGGCATCATTTCTGACAAACCAGGGAGAGTTGGAGATGTAGCGGAGGGTTCGGGATTGGAAAGCTTCCAAACGGGCGACAACGGATGGGCTGAGTAGTACCCAAAAGGCGGGGGCTGCGTAAGTCAGGATTGCCCTAAGAAAGAGCAAGTAGATGGTGAGTTTAGTGCGCACAGGCACTGAACCCCGATGAGAGAGAAAGGGAAATAGTTTGGCTCTGACGCCTCTGGCGCGCTGGAGACTCAGAGAGACATGAGGTGCAAAGCTTAGGCGTCGGTCAAGAGTGACGCCCAAGTACTTTACAGTCCGTTTCCACTCGATTGGGCTCCCTTCAAGGGAGAGGGACTGGCAGCGGGAAGTTAATTTACGAGAAAAGGCGATCGCCTCGGATTTCTCCGCATTGACCGCCATCCTCCACTTCCTTAGCCAGTCCGGAAGTACGGCGAGCTGACGTTGCACCAGGCCAGCTGCGAAATCAAGACTCGCTGAGCTGGCGTGGTACATAGCGTCATCCGCATAGAGCGAGAGAGTGACTCCAGGCTGAACAGGCAGGTCGTTCGTGTACACGAGGTACAGAACGGGGCCAAGGACAGATCCCTGAGGTACGCCTGCGGCGACTGGTCGGACGGATGAGTACGACCCTTCGACGCATACCCTAAAGATACGATCGCACAAGTACGATCGGAGAAAATGAACGAATGAGGCAGGGAGGGGGGAGTGGGCCAGTTTGTAGAGAAGGCCTTCGTGCCAGACTCGATCGAAGGCCTTACTCACGTCGAGCAATACAGCGACGGAGGACAGATGCTTGTTGTAGGCGTCCGTCAAATGGGTAACAACCCGGACGAGTTGAAGGGTCGTCGAGTGCTCCCTGCGAAAGCCGAACTGCTCCTGCCGAATGAAACCATCCAGCAGAGGCGCGTACCGACCGTGCAGGAGGCGCTCGAGTACCTTCGATATGACTGGCAACAGTGAGATGGGTCGATGGTTTGAGGGGTCAATACGCAGCTTGCGAGGCTTGGGGATCATGATGATTTTCGCACGCTTCCACAGGCTGGGGAAGTAATGAAGCCGGAGACATCCATTGAACAGCTCGTGGACCAAGTTGATGAGGCTAGGGGGAGCGTGTTGTAGCGCCGCCGCTCCGATACGATCATCGCCGGGCGCCCTCTTAGGGCGAAGTCGACCAATAGCCGAGACAACGTCGGCCCGGTCGAACGGGTCAGGGATGTCAGCTGGAGGGCGGGAAAAATATCCAGATAGGAAGTCTGCGACCTCGGCCGAGTGGACGGGGTCGCAGACGCCTCCGTGGACGGTGAATTGCTCCTCCATGGTTGCGGCAAAGACTTCAGCTTTGCCGGCCGCGGAGTACACAATGCCGTCCGGTGATCTGAGGGGATGGCGGGTCCTTTTGTCGCCATTAAGTCGACTCGCAGCCTGCCAGACAGACTCGGGCCGGACTTCAAGAGACTCGAGGTACGAGTCCCAACGATGTGCAGTGGCATCAAGCAGAAGCTGCTTGACAAGGTCAGATTGGGCGTTGAGCCTGCGTTTGATAGCAGGATCCCGGGTTTGTTGCCATCTCCGGCGGAGTTGGCGCCGAGTTTGGATGGCGAGGAGCACCTCTTCAGGTAATTGAGACCGGCGATTTGTCTCCGGGACAAGATAGGTGTGTGTGTGTGTCCATAGCGGACGTAACGACTTCTTGAAGATAGTCGGCCATACGGTCCGCATCAGCCGTAGAGGCGATGGGGGCCGGGGGGTCAGATGGCACTGTTCGTTGGAGTTCGTCATGATAGGAGCGCCAGTTGACTCTCCGTGGACGAGAGGGGGGTTGGAGAGGTGTGTCCAACAGGGGACGAACAGTGATAAGTACCGGGTCGTGGTCGGACGAGAGGTCCGATACAGCACTGACAGTGATAGGAATGGCCAGGTCCTTGACAATGACAATGTCAAGGACATCCGGAAGGCCCCTAGTGGGCACGTGGGTCGGTGAGTCAGGACCAATGACTGAGACCTGCAGATGACGCTGAACGTAGCTGTAGAGCGATCGGCCACGCGGGTTCGTGACACGGCTGTTCCAAGAGGGATGCTTGGAGTTGAAGTCTCCGGCAGCTATAGTAGGTAGTTCGTGGTCGAGGAGGGCGTCCCACTCCTCAGGCGGCGGAGGCCCTCCGGGCCCGGGAGGAAGGTACGCCGAAATTAGGCGAACCTCCCGGTCCCCGATCCAGAGGGCCACCGCCGTCGTCTCCAAATACCTAGTATCTGGAGGGGGTAAGAGACGATGGGCAATGCGCCTGTGGACGAGAATAGCAGTACCCCCGCTGGGACGAGCGGGGGGTTGTAGCCGGGGCCTATCCGTGCGATATGTAGTGTACGCCGGAAGCTGAAAGGAAGCAGCAGGGGTAAGGAAAGTTTCGGAGAGGAGGATGACATCGAGGTCATATTCAGTGGCAATTGGAGTGGCTTTGGCGCAACCACTACCGACCGAACCCGAGGCGGTGTCGGCTGGGTCGAGTGCAATGGACACTGAGGAGTGGCAGACTGTAAGTAGCCGGAAACGGCGAAACAGTGGCGACTCTGCGGGGTCCGGGCGGTCTTCCCAGCTGGGTCCTGCCACGGATAGACCTGCTACGGCCACCTCGCTACCTACCCCGTCCCGGCGGTTGCCGCCTCTGATCTTTGACCGGCCTACTGACTGGGATAAGGTCATGCGGCGACTTCACCGGGCCGCTCCTGCGAATACCCTGACTGCAGTTTGTCAGGGTGGCCGCTCCGTCAGAATTGAGACCACGACCATCGACAGTTTCCGGCTCGCCCAGAAGCTGCTGACTGATCGTGGTATCCCGTATTACACCTACGCCCTGCCGGAGGAGAGGGAACTCAAGGTCGAGATCATCGGCATCCCCGCCGATGTTCCCGAGCCTACAATCTCGCACGCCCTTGAACTTTTGGGCTTTACTGTCAGCTCAGTGACTCCTCTCTTCTCCCCCGGCAGACGCATTCCCAGAAATGCCTTCCTTGTGAAAATCCTCAAGGTAGGGAATTTCCAAGCCATTTACCAAGTAGACTCTCTCTTTTACCTCCGGGTAAAAGTTTCAGCTTTCGAGTCCCGACCCGGACCCAAGCAGTGCTACAACTGCCAGAGGTACGGACACAGCAGTATCTATTGCCACTACCCGACACGCTGCATTCGTTGTGGTGAAGGTCATCACAAGGGCGATTGTCCTCGTGAACGCACCGCCACTGCCACGTGTGCAAACTGTCGCGAACCACACCCGGCAAGCTCTCGCCAGTGCAAGCACTATCATGACGCCCTAAAGCGCATCACCAAGGCCCAAAAGCCTATCCCACCTGCCCCCAAGAAACCCTCAGCCCCTGCATCTGCCGCCCCGGCGGCCCCAGTTCCGGCTACCTCGTCTGCGCCTGCAGCCGCTGTAGTCCCCCCGACCTGCCCAGCGCCTGCCGGAGCGCTCAGTTACGCGGCAGCCGCCGCCTCCGATGCATCTTTCCCTCCTTTGGCCTCGTCGCGAAAGCAACCCGCGCCAAAGAAGAAAAAGTCATCGACCACCATCCTCACGCAGCACAAGCCCGCTGCAACTAAGTCAGCATCTGCCCCAGCTCCCAAAGAGCCTCGGCAGCCTACAACTACACCTCGGCCCGATAATGGTCTCATGTATCGAGTGCCCCCGCCCACGCCGCAGGCGCCATCGACGGAGGAAGGGTCCTCGGATCCGACCTTTGCCGATCGTTTGCGTGTCTGGGTTGAGACCCTCATCCCTCAAATCTTGGCTGCCAAGGACGTCCAGTCTCTGCTAGTCACCATTCTTACCTCCCTCATGACTCTCCTGCCTCTCAATGTCTAGGCCTCTTCGGCTGGTGGCATGGAACGCGTGTGGTGTTCCGTCTCGCCGAGCCGAATTGGCTAACTTTGCCACTGAATATGACCTCGATGTCATCCTCCTCTCCGAAACTTTCCTTACCCCTGCTGCTTCCTTTCAGCTTCCGGCGTACACTACATATCGCACGGATAGGCCCCGGCTACAACCCCCCGCTCGTCCCAGCGGGGGTACTGCTATTCTCGTCCACAGGCGCATTGCCCATCGTCTCTTACCCCCTCCAGATACTAGGTATTTGGAGACGACGGCGGTGGCCCTCTGGATCGGGGATCGGGAGGTTCGCATAATTTCGGCGTACCTTCCTCCCGGGCCCGGAGGGCCTCCGCCGCCTGAGGAGTGGGACGCCCTCCTCGACCACGAACTACCTACTATAGCTGCCGGAGACTTCAACTCCAAGCATCCCTCTTGGAACAGCCGTGTCACGAACCCGCGTGGCCGCTCGCTCTACAGCTACGTTCAGCGTCATCTGCAGGTCTCAGTTATTGGTCCTGACTCACCGACCCACGTGCCCACTAGGGGCCTTCCGGATGTCCTTGACATTGTCATTGTCAAGGCCCTGGCCATTCCTATCACTGTCAGTGCTGTATCGGACCTCTCGTCCGACCACGACCCGGTACTTATCACTGTTCGTCCCCTGTTGGACACACCTCTCCAACCCCCCTCTCGTCCACGGAGAGTCAACTGGCGCTCCTATCATGACGAACTCCAACGAACAGTGCCATCTGACCCCCCGGCCCCCATCGCCTCTACGGCTGATGCGGACCGTATGGCCGACTATCTTCAAGAAGTCGTTACGTCCGCTATGGACACACACACCTATCTTGTCCCAGAGACAAATCGCCGGTCTCAATTACCTGAAGAGGTGCTCCTCGCCATCCAAACTCGGCGCCAACTCCGCCGGAGATGGCAACAAACCCGGGATCCTGCTATCAAACGCAGGCTCAACGCCCAATCTGACCTTGTCAAGCAGCTTCTGCTTGATGCCACTGCACATCGTTGGGACTCGTACCTCGAGTCTCTTGAAGTCCGGCCCGAGTCTGTCTGGCAGGCTGCGAGTCGACTTAATGGCGACAAAAGGACCCGCCATCCCCTCAGATCACCGGACGGCATTGTGTACTCCGCGGCCGGCAAAGCTGAAGTCTTTGCCGCAACCATGGAGGAGCAATTCACCGTCCACGGAGGCGTCTGCGACCCCGTCCACTCGGCCGAGGTCGCAGACTTCCTATCTGGATATTTTTCCCGCCCTCCAGCTGACATCCCTGACCCGTTCGACCGGGCCGATGTTGTCTCGGCTATTGGTCGACTTCGCCCTAAGAGGGCGCCCGGCGATGATCGTATCGGAGCGGCGGCGCTACAACACGCTCCCCCTAGCCTCATCAACTTGGTCCACGAGCTGTTCAATGGATGTCTCCGGCTTCATTACTTCCCCAGCCTGTGGAAGCGTGCGAAAATCATCATGATCCCCAAGCCTCGCAAGCTGCGTATTGACCCCTCAAACCATCGACCCATCTCACTGTTGCCAGTCATATCGAAGGTACTCGAGCGCCTCCTGCACGGTCGGTACGCGCCTCTGCTGGATGGTTTCATTCGGCAGGAGCAGTTCGGCTTTCGCAGAGAGCACTCGACGACCCTTCAACTCGTCCGGGTTGTTACCCATTTGACGGACGCCTACAACAAGCATCTGTCCTCCGTCGCTGTATTGCTCGACGTGAGTAAGGCCTTCGATCGAGTCTGGCACGAAGGCCTTCTCTACAAACTGGCCCACTCCCCACTCCCTGCCTCATTCGTTCATTTTCTCCGATCGTACTTGTGCGATCGTATCTTTAGGGTATGCGTCGAAGGGTCGTACTCATCCGTCCGACCAGTCGCCGCAGGCGTACCTCAGGAATCTGTCCTTGGCCCCGTTCTGTACCTCGTGTACACGAACGACCTGCCTGCTCAGCCTGGAGTCACTCTCTCGCTCTATGCGGATGACGCTATGTACCACGCCAGCTCAGCGAGTCTTGATTTCGCAGCTGGCCTGGTTCAACGTCAGCTCGCCGTACTTCCGGACTGGCTAAGGAAGTGGAGGATGGCGGTCAATGCGGAGAAATCCGAGGCGATCGCCTTTTCTCGTAAATTAACTTCCCGCTGCCAGTCCCTCTCCCTTGAAGGGAGCCCAATCGAGTGGAAACGGACTGTAAAGTACTTGGGCGTCACTCTTGACCGACGCCTAAGCTTTGCACCTCATGTCTCTCTGAGTCTCCAGCGCGCCAGAGGCGTCAGAGCCAAACTATTTCCCTTTCTCTCTCATCGGGGTTCAGTGCCTGAGCGCACTAAACTCACCATCTACTTGCTCTTTCTTAGGGCAATCCTGACTTACGCAGCCCCCGCCTTTTGGGTACTACTCAGCCCATCCGTTGTCGCCCGTTTGGAAGCTTTCCAATCCCGAACCCTCCGCTACATCTCCAACTCTCCCTGGTTTGTCAGAAATGATGCCATCAGGCGAGGGTTGAAGGTTCCTTCACTTACCGAATTCGTTCGGTCCCTAGCCCTCAAACTATTCTCCCGAGCCTTTGTCTCGACCCATCCTCACATCCGTCGACTAAGCACAGATGTCGGCCCACCACCTAGACGACACAAACGCCCCCGAGCGTTGCTCGACGACCCCCCATAAGCACTTACAGAACATCTGCCCCATCCCCCCGACCTCGAGTATTTTCACGCTCCTCCTCCTTCCTTCTTTCTCATGTCCGTGCTGGCGCTCGGCGACAGACTAGAGGGGGGTCTGCGCTCGCCCTAGGTGTGCCTAGTGCCACCTCTGGTGGACGCTGCCTCCTCCTACGCTCTCTCCCGTGCGCCGACATTGCCGCCTGGCAGCCCTCGGCGACTTTTCCTGAGCGGCTAGGGGCGCCCTACCCGTTGTGGGAGGGTCATTCCTGCTTCTCACGCGAAAGGTCTTCGAGGTCTCCCCCATTCTGCCGTCACGGGTCTCTTCGAGGTCCCAGGGTCCAAGTAAAATCATAACATCCTGTCCCTCCAAAATAAAATTGATGGAGGTCCCATTCCTTTCAAAGCGCGAGATCGCTAGCCAAGGTAACAGCAAGGCAACATGCAGTCATCGGGTATCACCCGGACACTGCGTGACTCCCCGCTCAGATTGTTAGGAGAGTCAACTGGCGATCCTATCATGACGAGCTCTCTCGAAGGTTACCATCTCTCCCGGCGGACCCAATCGTCACTCGTGACGATCTGGATCTCCGCGCCACAAATCTTCAGGAATTGGTCCAAGGTGTCATGGATCGACATACCTACGCACTCGAGGTGAATCATCGTAAATCGGCCTTACCTGCGGAAGTACTCCACGCCATCTGGCTACGGCGCCAGCTCCGCCGCAGATGGCAAAGAACCCGAGACCCAGTCGTTAAGCGACGATTTCAACAACAGTCCCTTTACGTTCAGCAGCTACTGCGGGACGTAAACTCTGATCGATGGGACTCATACCTTGAGTCTCTTGAAGTCGACCACGCCTCCGTCTGGAGAGCGGTGAGTAGACTGACCCGCGAGAAGAGAACTCGCAACCCGCTGGAAACCCCGAACGGGATTGTGTCTTCATCAGAAGGCAAGGCTGAGGTCTTCGCCGACTGCATGGAGTCGCAATTTACCGTTCATCGAGGCGTTTCGGACCCTGCCCACTCGGCAGACGTCCGGGACTTCCTATCTGGTTATTTTTCTCGCCCTCCCGCTGGCCCAGACCTCCCGTTCGACAGGGACGAACTCGTTTCGTCTGTCTGTCGACTAAACCGCCGTCGCGCCCCCGGTCCTGACCGGATCGGGGCCGCTGCATTACAATATCTCCCGGCCTCAGGCGTTGACCTCGTTCTCGAGCTGTTCAACTCTTGTCTCCGGCTACAGTACTTTCCCCGCCTGTGGAAAAATGCCAACATCGTCATGATTCCTAAACCCCGCAAGCCGCGCATGCTTCCTGAAAGCTATCGGCCAATATCTCTCTTGCCAGTTATCTCGAAGGTGTTCGAGCGGCTCCTGCTGGCCCGCATCTCGCCGTTGTTGGATAATTTTATCCGCAACGAACAGTTCGGGTTTCGCAGAGAGCACTCGACCACGCTTCAACTAGTCCGCGTGGTAACGCAACTCTCTGACGCCACCAACAGGCGAGCGGCTACGGCCGCCGCACTGCTGGACGTGAGCAAGGCCTTCGACAAAGTCTGGCACGAAGGTCTTCTCTTCAAACTTGCTAACTCCCCCTTACCATCGTCCATAGTGTTTTTCCTCCGGTCGTATCTCAGCGACCAAACCTTCAGGGTTAGCGTCGACGGAACCTGCTCTGCAGTTCGTCCTGTCGCCGCTGGCGTACCCCAGGGATCTGTCCTCGGCCCCGTTCTGTACCTCGTGTACACGAACGACCTGCCTGTTTTGCCCGGAGTCACGTTGTCTTTGTTCGCTGACGATGCAATGTATCATTACAGCTCTGTGTCCCCGCGTTTTGCGAGTACACAGTTGCAGCGTCAGTTGGACCAGCTTCCGGACTGGCTACGGAAATGGCGGGTGACGATCAACACGGAGAAATCCGAGGCGATCTGTTTCACTCGTAAGTCCATCTCCCGATGCCAGCCCCTCTCCCTTGAAGGGAGGCCTATCGCCTACAAAGAGTCGGTGAAGTATCTAGGCGTTCGGCTAGATCGTCGCCTATGCTTCAACGCCCACGTGACGGACACCCTTGCCAAGGCTCGCGGCGTCCGAGCCAAACTTTACCCATACCTCGCGTGCCGCAGCCCCCTGGCGCTGCGCACGAAAGTTACCCTCTATCTGTTGTTTCTCCGGTCTGTATTGACCTATGCGGCACCTGTATGGTGGTCACTTGCCTCCGCCACCAACAGGCGTAGGCTGGAAAGTTTCCAATCCAGAACCCTCCGTTCCTTGTCGGGATCTCCTTGGTTTGTTCGAAACAGTGTAATTCGAGGAGGTCTACGAGTTCCTGCTCTCTCAGCCTTTGTCTGGTCATTAGCTGCGACTCTCTTTGCCGCAGCTGAGACCTCTTCCTTCCCTTACCTCAGAACCATCAGCACCACGCAACCACCTCCCCCTGTCCGGGTCAAACGCCCTCGGGCGATTCTCGATGACCCGCCATAAGTTTAAGTAAACTTAAACCTCACTTAACTTGTATATTCTCTATCTGCCCATGCCCCAGAATTTACCTGTAAAGCTGTTTCCTTCCTCCCTTCCTAGTATGCCGACCGCGCTGAATGCTGCTGCTACGCGCTATCACTGGCACGGAGGCTCTCTGCCTCGCGGGGAGCGACCGACGCCTCACGGCGTCTGCACGCGGGACTGGGAAAGGGCGACATCTGTCACCTGAACCCGTCCTTGCGGCAGTGCCCACTGATTGCTGATAATTTAAATAAATAATAATTAAAAACCTTTCTCCCCCGCCTTCTCAGTTAACTGGTTGGCGGTTGTCCATTCCTGATATTAGGCACCAGTCGAAGAACCAGACCTATGTATATCTACAGGCAGCCATTGAGCTCGACTCAGATGCTGCAGTCATGCACCGGGTGCAAAGACGCCCCGCTACTACATTGCTACATGCTGCTACATGCTACCGGACACTGCGACCACCGGAGCACGACTAGCTGCTGCTCCGCTCAACTCTGGACTCTGGAATCTGGACGCCGCCTTTGTGCCGCCACTCGTGACATGACGGTGACATTCGACTGCTCTCACTCGAAGAAGAAGGTTGTTATACTACTACAGAAGAACGCAGCAGAGGACAGCCTCGACCTCAACGACTGCAATGAAGAGGCTCGGCCATCAACCGACGGAGGCCGCCAAGAAGAAGCCGCCGGAGAATCATCATAAACCACCTCGCCAGCGCCAACATCAAGCAGCGATGGAGATCGATCAGCCGTCTTGCCAGGACGAAGACCAACGCAACACAACTGGGACCTGCCGCGCAGTGCCGGTAAGTGTGTTAGGTAGCGCTGTCCAGCGAAACCCGGGGAGTCCGAGAGTAGGACTCACGAATAGAGATGCGCATTGCGCCGCCACTGTGACGGTGTCACAGTTCGGCCCCCGGGTACCCGCTGGACAAAGAGCCGAGTTAGTCGGCAGTAGCCCCGCTGTTAGTGGCCCTAAAGCACTGTGCGGCAGCATCGAGCCCCCCGGCCGGCCACTTGGGCCAGCCGGGAACCCTACGACTTGCGCGGGAAGCCCTGCTGAACCCGCGCAAGTACGTGAGCAAAATCGGTCCTTATTAGGGCCGACCAAGCCCGCTAAGGCCGGACCTTCCGGCTGCACGGCCGCTAGTAGGCCAAGCAGCCCAAATCCTCTGCCGGAGTCTGACTCCCCAGATATGGAGACCTCGGCTTCCACCGACTGGGTGGCAGTAGGGCGCGGTGGCAAGCCGCGAAAGTCTCCCTCCTTGAGTTCGGCCACGGACTCGGCGGCACTCCAAGCCTCCGCTGAGGTTGCGCCTAGTCGCACCTCCGAAGGAAGGGTCCCGCCGGTGTTCGTTACGAACGTCAGGGACGTGATCGGCTTCGTCCGCCGACTCCGTAAGACCGTTGCGCTGGCAGATAACGCATCTGTCAAGCTCCTTGCGAGCGAGACTGTGCGCGTTACCTGCCGCAGCGCATCGGAGCACTTCGGAGTGGTCCAGTGGCTGGAACGTGAATCGTTCCAGTTCCACACATACACACTGAACCGCACCACGCCTGTAGCCCTCGTCCTTCGGGGCCTGGACATACAGGCGGATCCGCAGGTCGTCGCTGACGAACTGTGCGACGCGGGTTATAAGGTTGTGGGAGCCTCACGGCTGTACACTACTTATGGCTCGCGTCGACCACTCCCGCTGATAAGACTCCTGGCAGAGAAGGGCGAACCCTCCCAGGCCTTATTAGATTTAAAACGGCTTTTCGGGCTCTGCGTGAGCGTAGAGCCCTGCCACCAGACCGGGCGACTTTCCCAGTGCCACAGGTGCCAGCGGTTCGGCCACAGCAGCTTCGGTTGCCGGAACGCGCCGACCTGCGTCCGCTGTGGAAATGACCACTTGACGCAGGCCTGCGCTGTCCCGGACAACCACCGATATTGTATAAACTGCGGCGGCGCCCATGCTGCTAATAACAGGCGCTGCCCAGTCTATAGCGAGCAGCTGGACAAGTTGAAGAAACCAGTCCAGCCTAAGCCTCGACACGATGTTAGACAGCCAGTCAAACCGGCCAAAGCCGCTGAACCTGTGGTCCGGAAACCAGCCCCTAGGTCTGCTCCGGTTCCGAAACCCAGCAGTACAGTGAGCCCGAGCGAAGCTCCAAAGGCCAAACCCATCATCGCGCCCCCGGAACCGGAACGCGAAATACCCCACTTCACACAAGTCCCGCTGCCGGACAACGAGGAAATTGATCCTCCATTGCCGCCGCCACCCAAGCCTAGATTCCCCAGATCGGGCAAGAAAGTTAGGAACCAGGCCAAGAACACGGGCCAGCCTAAACCACCTGCCACTGGACCCAAGCCCGTCCTCCAAAAGCCAGAGCGGCCACCCGCTCCAGTACCAGCCCCCAAGGCTTCCACCGTCTCGCCCCGCCGCAGCTATGCAGCTGCCGCCAAGCGTTCTCCCCCGGCCTCATCTTCCGATGATCTCGCCGTCGTTTCAGACTTTCTGGCAAGTTACGACTTGCAGAAAGTGGCCCAGACTTTCCTTAAAATCAAGGAACGCTTGGCAACAGCCTCGCCCCAGGACAAGTTCCTCCTCTTGGTGGAAGCCTGCCGTGTAACAGGTCTGTTATGAACGGACAACCACGGCAATCCCTCAAGCGAGACCTCGAGCTCGTGGCGTGGAACGCCAACGGCCTCGCTTCCCGGCATTCTGAGCTCTTAGAGTTCGTTGCCCGTCACAAGCCCGATGTGCTTCTTCTTGGCGAGACGCACCTGACCCCGCATCGTCGTTTCCGACTACCCAACTACGTGTGCCACCGGGACGACCGGTCGGGTCGCGCAGGAGGGGGCACAGCCATCGCGGTGAAGGCGAGTCTTCGCCATCACCGCGTTGTCCTGCCTCAGCGGCGGAACCTCGAGTGCACCGCGGTCGAGCTCCATGGTGCTCTCGGCGGTCTACTCGTGGTTTCCGCCTACAAGCCTCCACACACGGAGCTCCTGTCGAACGATCTGGAGGCCGTCTTTGGAGCACACAGGAGGGTAGTCCTGGCGGGCGACCTGAACTGTAAGCACCCCGATTGGGGGAGCCGCTTGGCGAACCCAAACGGGACCCGCTTACGCAGGTATGCTGATGCGGCTCGGGTCACAGTCATGGGTCCTACCGGGCCTACATACTATCCCTCGAGGGCTAACTCCCGCCCTGACGTATTGGACATTGCCGCGGTCAGGGGCGTTTATTGCCCGGTCCACGTCTCCGTCATTTCGGAACTGTCCTCGGACCATTGCCCTATCAGTGTGCATATAGCTACCCAGCACGCCACCGTCCGCGACGAGCGGCGGGTAATCGAGTGGGACCGCTTTGGCCCGGCGTTCAGTCGCCGCCTACCAGAGCATATCCCGCTCGACACTACCCAGCATGTCGATGAGGCAGTTGCTGTATTCGACACAGCCGTCGTCTCGGCGGTTGACGTGTCCTCCCGGATGAAGCCGGGGCTCACGCCCGACTATCAGCGGATCCCCGAAGAGGTGTCTCAGCTCGCTTGCGAGAGGAATCGCCTCCGGAGACGCTGGCAGAGGACCCGTGACCCGGCCGACAAGGCTGCGTTCAACAGAGCGTCCGGCAAGTTGCGTCGCGACATGCTGGCGTTCCGTAGACGCAACTGGGAGCTAGCTGTAACACAGATGGATGGCCCTGCCGAGGACCGTAATGTCTGGCGGATTCCCAGTGCCCTAACGGGAAAGCGCAAACGCGCGCCTCTCCCCGCACTGTCCGGACCCGGCGGTCAACCCCTTGGTCGCCCCCTCGAAAAGGCAGAGTTCTTGGCTGATAGTTTAGAGCGTCAGTTCGCTCCCAACCCATCCAAGAACCCGGCCTTCACTGAGCAAATCTGCCGCGAGGTAGAGCGCTTTCTTACGGCCGATATCACAGTCCAGCCGGAGCCCATCTCCCCGGAGGAGGTCTCTGAGAGGATTGTTCAGCTCAAGCCCCGGAAGGCGCCTGGCCCGGACGGAGTCATGAATTCCGCCCTCCATCGCCTTCCGGAGCGAGGAACCCAGTTCCTCACCGACCTGTTCAATTCATGCCTCAGACTGGCCTATTTTCCGGTGAAATGGAAAACGGCTACCGTCATCGTGATACCCAAGCCGGGAAAGAATTCTTCTCGAGTGGAGAACCTCAGGCCCATCAGCCTCTTGTCCGCGACGTCCAAGGTTTTTGAGCGTCTGATCCAGCGTAGGATCCGCGACCATCTAGAAAGACTAGACGTGCTGATCCCCGAACAGTTCGGCTTTCGTGAGCTGCACTCCTCGACTCATCAGCTGATGAGACTCGTGGAATGCATAACCGAGGCTGGCTGCCAGGGCAAACAGACGGCTGCGATCTTCCTAGACGTAGAGAAAGCCTTTGACCGCGTGTGGCACGAGGGTGTCCTTTACAAGCTAACGGAAGTCCTTCTCCCAGACTGCTACGTTCACTTGATCGGCAGCTTTCTGCGAGACCGTAGCTTCCGAGTGAGAGTAGAACACGCTCTCTCTTCGGAGAGGCGTATTACCGCCGGCGTCCCTCAGGGAAGTGTCCTTGGGCCTCTCCTGTTCTCGTTGTTTGTCAACGACACGCCCCGAGTTCCTGGAGTGAAACTGTCGCTGTTCGCGGACGACACTGCGGCTTTTGCCTCAGAGCCGAACGCGAGTTATGCGGCAGTTAAGCTCCAGCGCCAACTCGACGCGTATGTCGGGTGGACCGATGACTGGAGAGTTGCCGTTAACGCTTCCAAGAGCGCCGCGGTAATATTCTCGCGAAAACGCAAGCGGCCTCGGCCGCTTAAAGTAGGCCCCGTCGAGGTGCCCTGGACCAACAGCGTCAAGTACCTCGGGCTCCACGTGGATTCCCGACTCACCTGGCGAACCCATGCAAATTACATCAGACAACGCGCTTCGGCGCAACTCAGTAGACTCTGGCCCGTGCTATCTAATCCGGCAATGACCCCCCGGCTAGGTAAGCTCATAGTCAACACGTACGTGTTGCCGGTGATTACCTACGCCTGTCCTGTTTGGGGATACCTGGCTCGTGGTCATAGAATCACGCTCCAGCGCGTACTCGACCGGGGACTGAAGCTCGCGTGCAAAGTCCCCCGGAGGTACTCTTCTCGTCTTTTGAGGAGAGGACTCGGTGTCCGCTCTCTTGATGACACCGTGAGACGCCTGGCGCGACGATTCTATGTTCGTTCCGACAGAGTGACCCACAATTCCCTCATTGCCGGACTTGGTAAATACACCCCGCGACCAGGTGAGTCCTGGAAGCGACCTTGTTTGCTAGTCCCGGTGGTATAATCCACCAATCGCAGGTCGCTTCAGACCCCCCCCATAAGTAGATAAAAAGTATAAAATGAACTCTACCAGACCCAGTGGCAGGAGTCCTTACTGAGACTCGGGACACTGCACTACTCGCGACCCGCGCGGGCCGCGCAACCCCCAGTTGTGTGTGCCGCCACTGTGACGGTGTCACAGTTCGGCCCCCGGGTACCCGCTGGACAAAGAGCCGAGTTAGTCGGCAGTAGCCCCGCTGTTAGTGTCCCCAAAGCACTGTGCGGCAGCATCGAGCCCCCCGGCCGGCCACTTGGGCCAGCCGGGAACCCTACGACTTGCGCGGGAAGCCCTGCTGAACTCGCGCAAGTACGTGAGCAAAATCGGTCCTTATTAGGGCCGACCAAGCCCGCTAAGGCCGGACCTTCCGGCTGCACGGCCGCTAGTAGGCCAAGCAGCCCAAATCCTCTGCCGGAGTCTGACTCCCCAGATATGGAGACCTCGGCTTCCACCGACTGGGTGGCAGTAGGGCGCGGTGGCAAGCCGCGAAAGTCTCCTTCCCTGACCTCCTTGAGTTCGGCCACGGACTCGGCGGCACTCCAAGCCTCCGCTGAGGTTGCGCCTAGTCGCACCTCCGAAGGAAGGGTCCCGCCGGTGTTCGTTACGAACGTCAGGGACGTTATCGGCTTCGTTCGCCGACTCCGCAAGACCGTTGCGCTGGCAGATAACGCATCTGTCAAGCTCCTTGCGAGCGAGACTGTGCGCGTTACCTGCCGCAGCGCATCGGAGCACTTCGGAGTGGTCCAGTGGCTGGAACGTGAATCGTTCCAGTTCCACACTTACACATTAAACCGCACCAAGCCTGTAGCCCTCGTCCTTCGGGGCCTGGACATACAGGCGGATCCGCAGGTCGTCGCTGACGAACTGTGCGACGCGGGGTATAAGGTTGTGGGAGCCTCACGGCTGTACACTACTTATGGCTCGCGTCGACCACTCCCGCTGATAAGACTCCTGGCAGAGAAGGGCGAATCCTCCCAGGCCTTATTAGACTTAAAGCGGCTTTTCGGGCTCTGCGTAAGCGTCGAGCCCTGCCGCCAGACCGGGCGACTTTCCCAGTGCCACAGGTGCCAGCGGTTCGGCCACAGCAGCTTCGGTTGCCGGAACGCGCCGACCTGCGTCCGCTGTGGAAATGACCACTTGACGCAGGCCTGCACTGTTCCGGACAACCACCGATATTGTATAAACTGCGGCGGCGCCCATGCTGCTAATAAAAGGCGCTGCCCAGTCTATAGCGAGCAGCTGGACAAGTTGAAGAAACCCGTCCAGCCTAAGCCTCGACATGATGTTAGACAGCCATTCAAACCGGCCAAAGCCGCTGAACCTGTGGTCCGGAAACCAGCCCCTAGGTCTGCTCCGGTTCCGAAACCCAGCAGTACAGTGAGCCCGAGCGAAGCTCCAAAGGCCAAACCCACCATCGCGCCCCCGGAACCGGAACGCGAAATACCCCACTACACACAAGTCCCGCTGCCGGACAACGAGGAAATTGATCCTCCATTGCCGCCGCCACCCAAGCCTAGATTCCCCAGATCGGGCAAGAGAGTTAGGAACCAGGCCAAGAACACGGGCCAGCCTAAACCGCCTGCCACTGGACCCAAGCCCGTCCTCCAAAAGCCAGAGCGGCCACCCGCTCCAGTACCAGCCCCCAAGGCTTCCACCGTCTCGCCCCGCCGCAGCTATGCAGCTGCCGCCAAGCGTTCTCCCCCGGCCTCATCTTCCGATGATCTCGCCGTCGTTTCAGACTTTCTGGCAAGCTACGACTTGCAGAAAGTGGCCCAGACTTTCCTTAAAATTAAGGAACGCTTGGCAACAGCCTCGCCCCAGGACAAGTTCCTCCTCTTGGTGGAAGCCTGCCGTGTAACAGGTCTGTTATGAACGGACAACCACGGCAATCCCTCAAGCGAGACCTCGAGCTCGTGGCGTGGAACGCCAACGGCCTCGCTTCCCGGCATTCTGAGCTCTTAGAGTTCGTTGCCCGTCACAAGCCCGACGTGCTTCTTCTTGGCGAGACGCACCTGACCCCGCATCGTCGTTTCCGACTACCCAACTACGTGTGCCACCGGGATGACCGGTCGGGTCGCGCAGGAGGGGGCACAGCCATCGCGGTGAAGGCGAGTCTTCCCCATCACCGCGTTGTCCTGCCTCAGCGGCGGAACCTCGAGTGCACCGCGGTCGAGCTCCATGGTGCTCTCGGCGGTCTACTCGTGGTTTCCGCCTACAAGCCTCCACACACGGAGCTCCTGTCGAACGATCTGGAGGCCGTCTTTGGAGCACACAGGAGGGTAGTCCTGGCGGGCGACCTGAACTGTAAGCACCCCGATTGGGGGAGCCGCTTGGCGAACCCAAACGGGACCCGCTTACGCAGGTATGCTGATGCGGCTCGGGTCACAGTCATGGGTCCTACCGGGCCTACATACTATCCCTCGAGGGCTAACTCCCGCCCTGACGTATTAGACATTGCCGCGGTCAGGGGCGTTTATTGCCCGGTCCACGTCTCCGTCATTTCGGAACTGTCCTCGGACCATTGCCCTATCAGTGTGCATATAGCTACCCAGCACGCCACCGTCCGCGACGAGCGGCGGGTAATCGAGTGGGACCGCTTTGGCCCGGCGTTCAGTCGCCGCCTACCAGAGCATATCCCGCTCGACACTACCCAGCATGTCGAAGAGGCAGTTGCCGTATTCGACACAGCCGTAGTCTCGGCGGTTGACGTGTCCTCCCAGATGAAGCCGGGGCTCACGCCCGACTATCAGCGGATCCCCGAAGAGGTGTCTCAGCTCGCTTGCGAGAGGAATCGCCTCCGGAGACGCTGGCAGAGGACTCGTGACCCGGCGGACAAGGCTGCGTTCAACAGAGCGTCCGGCAAGTTGCGTCGTGACATGCTGGCGTTCCGTAGACGTAACTGGGAGCTAGCTGTAACACAGATGGATGGCCCTGCTGAGGACCGTAATGTCTGGCGGATTCCCAGTGCCCTAACGGGAAAGCGCAAACGCGCGCCTCTCCCCGCACTGGCCGGACCTGGCGGTCAAACCCTTGGCCGCCCCCTCGAAAAGGCCGAGTTCTTGGCTGACAGTTTAGAGCGTCAGTTCGCTCCCAACCCATCCAAGAACCCGGCCTTCACTGAGCACATCTGCCGCGAGGTAGAGCGCTTTCTATCGGCCGGTATCACAGTCCAACCGGAGCCCATCTCCCCGGAGGAGGTCTCTGAGAGGATTGTTCAGCTCAAGCCCCGGAAGGCGCCTGGCCCGGACGGAGTCATGAATTCCGCCCTCCATCGCCTTCCGGAGCGAGGAACCCAGTTCCTCACTGACCTGTTCAATTCATGCCTCAGACTGGCCTATTTTCCGGTGAAATGGAAAACGGCTACCGTCATTGTGATACCGAAGCCGGGAAAGAATTCTTCTCGAGTGGAGAACCTCAGGCCCATCAGCCTCTTGTCCGCGACGTCCAAGGTTTTTGAGCGTCTGATCCAGCGTAGGATCCGCGACCATCTAGAAAGACTAGACGTGCTGATCCCCGAACAGTTCGGCTTTCGTGAGCTGCACTCCTCGACTCATCAGCTGATGAGACTCGTGGAATGCATAACCGAGGCTGGCTGCCAGGGCAAACAGACGGCTGCGATCTTCCTAGACGTAGAGAAAGCCTTCGACCGCGTGTGGCACGAGGGTGTCCTCTACAAACTCACGGAGGTCCTTCTCCCAGACTGCTACGTTCACTTGATCGGCAGCTTTCTGCGAGACCGTAGCTTCCGAGTGAGAGTAGACCACGCTCTCTCTTCGGAGAGGCGTATTACCGCTGGTGTCCCTCAGGGAAGTGTCCTTGGGCCTCTTCTGTTCTCGTTGTTTGTCAACGACACGCCCCGAGTTCCTGGAGTGAAACTGTCGCTGTTCGCGGACGACACTGCGGCTTTTGCCTCAGAGCCGAACGCGAGTTATGCGGCCGTTAAGCTCCAGCGCCAACTCGACGCGTATGTCGGGTGGACCGATGACTGGAGAGTTGCCGTTAACGCTTCCAAGAGCGCCGCGGTAATATTCTCGCGAAAACGCAAGCGGCCTCGGCCGCTTAAAGTAGGCCCCGTCGAGGTGCCCTGGACCAACAGCGTCAAGTACCTCGGGCTCCACGTGGATTCCCGACTCACCTGGCGAACCCATGCAAATTACATCCGACAACGCGCTTCGGCGCAACTCAGTAGACTCTGGCCCGTGCTATCTAATCCGGCAATGACCCCCCGGCTAGGTAAGCTCATAGTCAACACGTACGTGTTGCCGGTGATTACCTACGCCTGTCCTGTTTGGGGATACCTGGCTCGTGGTCATAGAATCACGCTGCAGCGCGTACTCGACCGGGGACTGAAGCTCGCGTGCAAAGTCCCCCGGAGGTACTCTTCTCGTCTTTTGAGGAGAGGACTCGGTGTCCGCTCTCTTGATGACACCGTGAGACGCCTGGCGCGACGATTCTTTGTTCGTTCCGACAGAGTGACCCACAATTCCCTCATTGCCGGACTTGGTAAATACACCCCGCGACCAGGTGAGTCCTGGAAGCGACCTCGTTTGCTAGTCCCGGTGGTATAATCCACCAATCGCAGGTCGTTTCAGACCCCCCCATAAGTAGATAAAAGTATATATTGAACTCCAACAGACCCAGTGGCAGGAGTCCTTTCTGAGACTCGGGACACTGTACTACTCGCGACCCGCGCTTCGCGCGGGCCGCGCAACCCCCAGTTGTGTGTTTCCGCCGCCTTCTCAGTCTACCTAGAGCTGTTGCCAGGGTAGGCTGCGTCACTTTTTATGGCGATTTTTGCTTGTGAATTTCACCGTTATTTATACATTTATCAAAGTGAATTCTTCAACATATCTTCATCTGTATTCATCTTCATCAGTGTGCTATAAATTACCAGTGTATTGTGTCGTGCGCGTGTGTTTTTGTGACTCGTGTGCAGTGCGCGTCTGGTGTTCGTGTTCTTTGTCTGTCAGTGTAGTGATTCAGTGCTGGTGAAAGTCACTCTTTCCTAGCCCTTTTTTGCGTCTTCGACGTTCATTTCAGCTCATCCCGAGATGGCGTCGAACGCAACTCCCGTTCCTTTGCCGGCACCGCTGGTAACCTTAATGGAAACCTGCGGTACTGGTCCTCATTCTACCCCGCTGCCGTCCCATACAATCAGTGATAGTGAAAGTGAAAGTGATTGTGCGTCGATGTGTAGTGTGGGGACGGGGGAAGGTGAATTTTCGCTTGTGGAGGGCAAGTCTGCCAAACGCAAGCGAAAATTGGTCGCCAGCCCGCCACCGGCCGCTGCTACGCATCGGGTATCTAGTCCCGGTAACAGCGCCAGCCATCCGACTCAGTCTCCCTCTCAATCTGTGCCCAAGTTACAGCTCTGTGTCCCCGCGTTTTGCGAGTACACAGTTGCAGCGTCAGTTGGACCAGCTTCCGGACTGGCTACGGAAATGGCGGGTGACGATCAACACGGAGAAATCCGAGGCGATCTGTTTCACTCGTAAGTCCATCTCCCGATGCCAGCCCCTCTCCCTTGAAGGGAGGCCTATCGCCTACAAAGAGTCGGTGAAGTATCTAGGCGTTCGGCTAGATCGTCGCCTATGCTTCAACGCTTACGTGACGGACACCCTTGCCAAGGCTCGCGGCGTCCGAGCCAAACTTTACCCATACCTCGCGTGCCGCAGCCCCCTGGCGCTGCGCACGAAAGTTACCCTCTATCTGTTGTTTCTCCGGTCTGTATTGACCTATGCGGCACCTGTATGGTGGTCACTTGCCTCCGCCACCAACAGGCGTAGGCTGGAAAGTTTCCAATCCAGAACCCTCCGCTCCTTGTCGGGATCTCCTTGGTTTGTTAGAAACAGTGTAATTCGAGGAGGTCTACGAGTTCCTGCTCTCTCAGCCTTTGTCTGGTCATTAGCTGCGACTCTCTTTGCCGCAGCTGAGACCTCTTCCTTCCCTTACCTCAGAACCATCAGCACCACGCAACCACCTCCCCCTGTCCGGGTCAAACGCCCTCGGGCGATTCTCGATGACCCGCCATAAGTTTAAGTAACCTGCTTAAACCTCACTTTGTATACTCACCATCTGCCCATGCCCCAGAATTTACCTGCAAAGCTGTTTCCTTCCTCCCTTCCTAGTATGCCGACCGCGCTGAATGCCGCTGCTACGCGCTATCACTGGCACGGAGGCTCTCTGCCTCGCGGGGAGCGACCGACGCCTCACGGCGTCTGCACGCAGGACTGGGAACGCGCGACATCTGTCGCCTGAACCCGTCCTTGCGGCAGTGCCCACTGATTGCTGTAATATTTAAAATAAATAAAAATTGAAAACCTTTCTCCCCCGCCTTCTCAGTTAACTGGTTGGCGGTTGTCCATTCCTATTTTATTCTAGGTTACCTGTCGAATGAACCAGAACTATGTCTATCCACAGGCAGCCATTGGGCTCGTCCCAGATGCTGCAGTCATGCACCGGGTGCAAAGACGCCCCGCTACTACAGTGCTACATGCTACATGCTCTGTGCCCAAGCCTAAAATTCCTCCGATTGTCATTCCCGACAATCGCAATTATAGGGAAATTCTTCGTTCCCTCCAGAATCTGCTTCCTTTGGCCAAACTCGAGGCCAGGTGCCAAGGCTCCTCGCTTCGAATTGCGGCCACAACAGTCCCGGACTTCCGATCGGTCCAACAGTTTCTTACCGATCGGAAGATCTCCTTCCATACTTTCGCGCTTCCTTCAGAGCGCGAAATTAAAGTTGTTCTTTCCGGACTTCCTTCCTGGACCGCCCCCGATACCATCAGGCAGGAGCTTGTCGCCTTAGGCTATTCGCCGACGGCGGTAAGTGTACTGCATGCTGGCAAGGAGGAAGATCGCCGTCCTGTGAATAGTTTCCTAGTGAAACTACTCAAAGTAGGCCAGTTCGAGGAGGTCTATGGCCTCCAAAACTTCCTGCACCTTCGGGTGCAAGTTCGTACTTTTGACCCGCGGCCAGGCCCCTCGCAGTGTTTTAACTGTCAGAGGTTTGGCCACTCCAGCTTATTCTGTAATCACCCTCCGCGTTGCGTGCGATGTACTGAGCCTCATCGTGGGTGTGATAAGCCCAAGACGGGGTTCACGGCCATTTGCTGCAACTGCGGCGGGGACCATCCGGCTAGTTATAGAGGATGTAGGGACTTTATATCAGCCATGAAGCTGCAGCGGACTCCTGCTCGCCCTGGCGCGCAGGCAGGCCGTGTTGCAGGTCCCCTCCCTAACCGCAGAGAGGCCTTCCCACCTCTCTCCGGAGCATCATCTCAGGCCCCGGCAGCAGTTCCGGCTGCTCCCAGGGCCCCAGTTCCGCCTGCAGTCGACGTTTCGGCGCCGCCTGCAGTCCCTTCTGTCCCGGCGCCTGCCGGAGCGCCCGGTCCTTCATACGCGGCTGTGGCCGCTACATCAGTCCCGCCTTCCGCTCCTCGGAGCCACAAACCAAAGCGCACTCGTCGCCGTCAGCGACAAGTTCCACAGGCCTTGCCTGTAAAACCTCAGCGGGCCCCGCCCGCCCCCAGCCATCAACCTAAGCTCCCAATTGAGCAGACCCCACGTCCGTCCCCGAGCCCTGCGCCATCTGCAACACCGGCCGAGGCCAGCCAGGTCCGTCTTCCGGAATCTCGGGAATCTTCCCGGGCCCCGGTGGACCCCCTGACTGCCTGGGCTGAAACTTTGGTAACCAACATCAGGTCTGCTCCAGATACAACCACGGTTCTCGCCCTGGTGTTTCAATCCCTGTCTACCCTCTTTCCTCTTCTTCCTTTGAATGGCTAGGAGTCTTAGGATCGTTGCGTGGAATGCCCATGGGGTAGTCCCTCGACGATCTGAACTGCTGACTTTCGTAACGGAGTACGACGCTGATGTCGTCCTCCTTTGCGAGACTCATCTGGCTCGCTACCATACCTTCAACCTGCCATCTTACATCTGTTTTCGTCAGGATCGTCCCCAACGGCCTGGCTGTCGCCCCTCGGGGGGGACAGCCGTCTTAGTCCACAGGCGGATATCCCACAGGCCACTACCCCCTTTAGATACATCTCTTGTTGAAGGTTGTGCGGTGGCGATAGACGCTGGCGGATCGGAGTTGCGCGTTGTTGCGGCGTATCTCCGGCCCGGCCTGCGGCTACCTCCACCGCCCGAGGAGTGGGACGCTCTCCTCGATCATCCCCTACCAACCATCGTAGCCGGCGACTTAAATGGCAAGCATCCCTCCTGGAACAGCAGAGTAGCCAACGCCTACGGAAAATCTCTGTATCGGTTCGTCTCCGACGACCCGGTACTTCAAGTTATCGGCCCAGAAGACCCTACTCACTTCCCCTTTTCCGGTCATCGACCGGACGTCCTTGACATTGTCATAGCCAAGGACGTGACCCATCACATCCAGGTCTCGTCAGTGTCGGATCTCTCATCCGATCACAATCCCCTTTTTATAACTGCCCGTGAGCTGTCGGCCTCACCCCGACCTCCCGCTCAGACTGTTAGGAGAGTCAACTGGCGCTCCTACCATGATGAGCTCTCACGGCGGTTACCATCACTCCCCGCGGACCCGGTCGTCACTTGTGACGATTTGGATCTCCGAGCCACTCATCTTCAGGAGTTGGTCCAAGGTGTCATGGATCGACACACATATACTCTCGAGGTGAATCATCGTAAATCGGCCTTACCTGCGGAAGTACTCCACGCCATCTGGCTACGGCGCAATCTCCGCCGCAGATGGCAAAGAACCCGTGATCCCGGCGTCAAAAGGCGCTTTCAGGCCCAGTCTCTTTACGTCCAGCAGCTACTGCGGGACGTAAACTCTGATCGATGGGACTCATACCTTGAGTCTCTTGAAGTCGACCACGCCTCCGTCTGGAGAGCGGCGAGTAGACTGACCCGCGAGAAGAGAACTCGCAACCCACTTGAAACTCCGAACGGGGTTGTATCTTCATCAGAAGGCAAGGCAGAGGTCTTCGCCGACTGCATGGAGGTGCAATTTACTGTTCACCAAGGCGTCTCGGACCCTGCCCACTCGGCAGAAGTCCGTGACTTCCTATCTGGACATTTTTCACGCCCTCCCGAAATCCCAGCCCTCCCGTTCGACAGGGATGAACTAGTTTCATCTATCTGCCGACTAAATCGCCGTCGCGCCCCCGGTCCTGACCGGATCGGGGCCGCTGCTCTACAAAATCTCCCGGCCTCAGGCGTTGACCTCGTTCTTGAGCTGTTTAACTCCTGTCTCCGGCTACAGTATTTTCCCCGCCTGTGGAAATCAGCCAACATCGTAATGATTCCGAAGCCTCGCAAGCCGCGCATGCTTCCTGAAAGCTATCGTCCAATCTCTCTCTTGCCAGTCATCTCGAAGGTGTTCGAGCGTCTCCTGCTGGCTCGCATCTCGACGCTGCTAGATGGTTTCATCCGCAGCGAACAGTTCGGGTTTCGCAGAGAGCACTCGACCACGCTTCAATTGGTCCGCGTTGTTACGCACTTGTCAGACGCCACCAACAGGCGAGCGGCTACGGCCGCCGTACTGTTGGACGTGAGCAAGGCCTTCGATAAAGTCTGGCACGAAGGTCTTCTCTTCAAACTTGCCAATTCCCCTCTACCATCGACCATAGTGTTTTTCCTCCGGTCGTATCTCAGCGACCGAACCTTCAGGGTGAGCGTCGACGGGTCCTGTTCTACAGTTCGACCCGTCGCCGCCGGCGTACCACAGGGATCTGTCCTCGGCCCCGTTCTGTACCTTGTGTACACGAACGACCTGCCTGTCTTGCCCGGAGTCACGTTGTCTTTGTTCGCTGACGATGCTATGTATCACTGCAGCTCCCTGTCCCCGCGGTTTGCGAGTACAAAGCTGCAGCGTCAGTTGAACCAGCTTCCGGACTGGCTACGGAAATGGCGGGTGACGATCAACACGGAGAAATCCGAGGCGATCTGTTTCACCCGTAAGTCCATCTCCCGATGCCAGCCCCTCTCCCTAGCAGGGAGACCCATCGCCTACAAAGAATCGGTGAAGTATTTAGGCGTTCGACTAGATCGTCGCCTTTGCTTCAACGCCCACGTGACGGAAACCCTTGCCAAGGCTCGCAGCGTCCGAGCCAAATTATCTCCTTTCCTCTCGTGTCGCAGCCGCCTGGCCATGCGCACGAAACTTACCATCTATCTACTATTTCTCAGGTCTGTATTGACCTATGCGGCACCCGCCTGGTGGTCTCTTTTATCCACCACCAACAGATGTAGGCTGGAAGCTTTCCAGTCCCGAACACTCCGATCCTTGACGGGGTCCCCTTGGTTTGTAAGGAACGACGTGATTCGAAGGGGTCTCCGTGTTCCTACCTTGACTTCCTTTGTCCGGTCGCTGGCTCTAACTCTCTTTGCTAAAGCCTCGACCTCCACCTTCCCGTACCTACGAACCATCAGTGCATCAGAACCACCACCGCCCATTCGGGTCAAGCGCCCTCGGGCGCTTCTTGATGACCCGCCATAACGCCATCCTCTTTAAATTAAATACAAACAAGTAATCATCAGTCCTAGACCAGAGTATTTCACCAAACTGTCCTTCTCTCCTTCCTGTCCACCTCCTAGCACGCTGAGCCGGCTGCTTGTCGCTGTCATCATTCACTGGCACGGAGGCTCTCCGCCTCGCGGGGAGCGACCGACGCCCTCAGGGCGTCTGCTGACTGGACTTGAAACGGGCAACATCTGTTGCTCGAATCGGTACCAGCGGCAGTGCATTAAACAAATAACAGTTATACTCCCCCGCCTTCTCAGTTAACTGGTTGGCGGTTTCCTTTTCCAGTTTTAGGTTACCAGTCGACATGTACCAGCACTATGTTTACTTCTGGCAGCCATTGGACACGATCCAGATGCTGCAATCAAGCCACGGGTGCAAAGACACCCCGCATCCATAATGCAATGCAATGCCGCCTTCTCAGGGTCTTCGCTTCCAGCTCTTGAAGAGGAAACATCTTGCTCTCGACCAGCCAACTATATCACACCACCAGCGACAGGACAGGACAACTTGAGACCAGCCTGCATTTCGCCGACTGCCTCACGGATTGGACCTGGGCAACTGCGTGGGAACCGGCTCCCGGATAGCCTCCTCAGGTGAGTGGACGTCGGCTCTCTCGCTTCCTTGTTAGCGCTGCCCCGAGAGATCCTTGGAAGGCCCCACCAGTGGTAACCGACCTTGGACACCTCCGAGGTAAAGAGTACGGTGGAAACCGAACATTGCACAAAGTTCGGTATCTAACGAAGCCGTACATTACCCCTCTGGTAGATCTCTGTTCCCTACCCGCTTTTGAGAGGTGGCATGTCCACCTCTCAAACATCCGATCGCTCCTTGGGTACCGCTTGCGGTACCCAAGCACCTATCTCTACCCTTCGCCCTGATCGGCCCTTTTTAGGGCCGACAGCACCCAACCCGGCGGCGAACTGCGTCGGCGAGTTCATGGAGATGGACTCCCCGGCAAGTCCGCCTTCCGAACCTGGCCCTTCTCAGGACCACCCCGGTACTGTTGTGCCCGGCGCCACTGACGGCGGCCCTGCCTGGAAAAAGGTGAAGAGCCGGAAACGGACCTTCTCCTCTTCCTCGGGCGGGCCGGAACCCAGTGGTGGCTCGGCTCCCACTACCGGGGCAGGTGCTCAGCCAACCCCTCAGTCTTCAGAACCATTCCGCATGCCACCCATAGTTCTTGACGCCCCCACAGCGTGGCATGCTTTTGCAAAATCCATCAAGCAGGCGGCAGCTTTCCCTATCGATATTTATCACCAGGGGAAGCTTCTCCGCATCAAAACTAGGACTCCCGACGAATTTCGCTTCGTCCAGAAAACCCTGATTGACTGGAACGTTCAATTCCACACCTTTGGTCTCCTTCAGGAGAAAGAAATCAAGGTAACCATCCGTGGCATCCCCCACGATGTAGCCCCGTCTGACATTATCGAGGAGTTGGAGAGCCTTGGCTTCACTCCAACCTCCTGCATTCCACTCGTTGACCGCCAGAAACGGAAGGTCAACGTCTTTTTTATCAAGCTCAAGAAGGTAGGAGACTACCAACTCATCTACTCCCTCCGAGAGCTTTTATGCCTCCGGATTGAAGTCTCCAGGTATAACACCCCCACCGGCCCTCCGCAGTGTTACAACTGCCAGAGGTACGGCCACGCCTCTTACAACTGCCACATGGCACCCCGTTGCGTACGCTGCGGCGAAGGTCATCCTAAGGGCGCTTGCACGAAGGACCCTAACGCCGACGCAAAGTGCGCAAATTGCGACAAGAACCATCCAGCCAACTGGAGAGGCTGCGAATATTATCAATCTGCCCTTGAGCGGAAGCAGGAGATGGACGAGATCCGGCACCGCAATCCGACCCGGCCTCAGCGCCAAACCAAAGTCCAGCAGACCGCCACACCGGCGGCTGCCCCAGCCCGCCAACCGCCCGTCCAACCTCGTCGTCCCAGTGACGACCCACACCCTGCTACTACTACGGAGCCTCCCTCCACTGCCAAGTCATTCGCGGCAGCCGTCGCATCTAAACCCGCATCCGCGCCTCGCCGCGCGAAGGCTCCGAAGCCCAAACAGAAACCCCCAGCTGCTAAAGCTCCTTCTACAAAAAACCCTACCGCCGCACAGCAACTACCATCGGTCCAACCACCTAAGCCCGAGGCAGCCCCAGAAACCTCGAAGCCAGCTCCCCAGCTAGTCCGCCGCCCCGCGGCCGTGAGCGAGCCCGATGAGGGCGTGCTAACGATCGCGGAGTTGCAAGACTGGATGGAAGATCTCCTGCCAAAACTAGTTGCTGCGCGCGACCTGAACTCTCTGGTCGTCACAATCATGACCTCCCTTACGTCCTTGTTGCTCGCCCGTTATGGCTAGGCCTCTCACACTCGTTGCTTGGAACGCAAATGGCGTAGCCGGGCGGCGAGCTGAGCTGGCCTGCTTCGCGAGCGAGTATGACGCGGACGTAGTCCTCGTCTCTGAAACCCACCTGCGTCCCCACCACCGATTTAACCTACCAGCTTACGCTACTTATCGTACGGACCGCCCAGTGCCACTCACCCGAGCCGCATCTGGCGGCACAGCCATTCTCATCCACAGGCGATTATCTCACCGACATCTACCTACCCCCCCGACTACCCAAATCGAAGCGACTGCGGTCGCAATCAGCGTAGCGGGAACCAAGCTTCGGCTGGTCTCCGTCTACAACAAACCTGGCCTGGTGCCACACCCCCAGGAGCTAGACGCGCTCCTTAACCATGATCTGCCTACCATTGCAGTCGGAGACATGAACTGCAAAGACCCGTCTTGGAATAGTCGCTTGACTAATCAAAGCGGTCGTGCTCTCGCCCAATACGCCTCGACCAGGCCTGACGTCCTCGTCATCGGCCCGGCCGAACCGACATACATCCCCGCCAACCCTGCCAACCAGCCAGACGTTCTCGACATAGTTCTTGTCAAGGACGCTGTCTGCCCCATCCTGGTCGAGGCCATCTCAGCCCTATCGTCCGACCACAACCCGCTGGTTGTGACGCTCCGACGAACAAGCGACTCCCCGCCTGCCCGTCCTGGTAAGAGAGTCAACTGGCGCTCTTACCACGACGAGCTGTGCCGTAGGTTCCCATCAGCCCCCGAGGCCCCAGCGCCCTCTCGAAGGGAGCTGGACCGCCAAGTCACGCATCTCCATGACACTCTTACCCGCTGCATGGATACCCACTCTTACACTGTCCCAGCACATCGTAGGAAGTCTCAACTCCCTGCCGAAGTCCAAGAAGCCATCAGCCAGCGGCGGCGCCTTCGCCGCTGCTGGCAAAACACTCGCGATCCCGCTGTCAAGCGGCAGTATCGCCGACAGTCTGATTACATCAAGCAACTCCTGCTTGATGTCAATCAGCATAGCTGGGACACCTATCTTGAATCCCTGGAAGTCGACCACGCCTCCGTCTGGCAGGCCACTGGTCGCCTCCTTGGCGAAAAGAGGACTCGCCATCCCCTTGACTCCCCGACGGGTGTTGTTCATTCACCGGAGTGCAAGGCTGAGGTCTTCGCAAACTCCGTTGAGGAACAATTTACCCCTCACAGAGGCGTCTTCGACGCGGACCACATGGCTCGCGTCGAGGACTTCCTCGAAAACTATCTCGCCCAACCTTTGACGGATCCCCCACCCCCCTTTGAAAAAGCCGATCTCGTCCATGCTATCGCACGGCTAAATCCTAAACGGGCCTGCGGCCCGGACAGAATAGGAGCGACCGCCCTAAAGAATGCCCCATCAGTTGTCACTGACCACATCCTGGACGTGTTCAACTCATGTCTCCGCCTCAATTACTTCCCTCGCCTGTGGAAAAACGCAAGGGTAATCATGATCCCTAAACCCGGGAAATCTCGCATGTTCCCTGAAAATTATCGCCCCATCTCACTACTGCCCGTGTTATCGAAGGTGTTCGAGCGCCTCCTGCACGCCCGTGTTGTACCGCTGCTTGATGGGTTCATCCGCAGCGAACAGTATGGGTTTCGCAGGGAGCATTCGACCACCCTACAACTAGTCCGCGTCGTTACCCAGTTCTCTGACGCTGCAAACAAAAAGCTGCACACCGCAGCCGTCCTCTTGGACGTTAGTAAGGCCTTCGACCGTGTCTGGCACGAAGGTCTGCTCTATAAACTGGCACACACGCCCCTTCCCGCATCTACTGTGAGACTGTTCTGGTCGTATCTCCGCGGCCGGACTTTTCACATTAGCGTAGATGGAGCGGTCTCTTCTGACCGCCCCATAGACGCTGGCGTTCCCCAAGGATCAGTCCTCGGCCCCGTTCTGTACCTCGTGTACACGAACGACCTGCCCGTATATCCCAACGTCACTCTTTCCCTTTTTGCTGACGATGCCATGTATCACTACAGCTCGCAGAACCCTGGTTTTGCTAGCACAGTGATACAACGCCAACTCGACCTTCTGCCTCCCTGGCTACGTAAGTGGCGCATGGCGATCAACGCGGAGAAATCCGAAGCGATCTGCATCACGCGCAAGCGGACCGCATGCCAGCCCCTCACCCTAGATGGGAACCCTATCGCTTGGAAGAAGTCGGTGAAGTACTTGGGGGTGTCTATTGACAGTCGACTAAGCTTCGCCGACCACGTCCAAACCAAACTCCGACAAGCCCGTGGCGTCAGAGCCAAAATCTTTCCACTCATCTCGCGCAGAAGTCCCCTCTCACTGCGCACTAAACTCACCCTGTATCTCCTGCTTTCAGGACTGTATTCACCTACGCAGCCCCAGCGTGGTGGCCCCTCTTATCTGCCACAACGAAGCGTAAGCTGGAACAGTTCCAAAACAGTTCCGTCCGTATCCTCTCCAACTCGCCCTGGTTTGTTTGTAACAGAGCTATCAGGACGGGCCTCCGTCTGCAAACGGTGGAAGAGTTTGTCTTCAGACTCTCTGTGGGCCTCTTCTTCCGGGCTGCAGACTCCCGCTACCCCCACCTCCGTGACCTGGCCAGGGACGAAGGTCCCCCTTGCCGCGTAGTCAAGAGACCCCGCACACTGCTGGACGACCCCCCATAGTCTCCTACATAGGGCCCTTCTCCTGAGGGAGTCAACACCCTACCGCTAGTACCCTACCTCCAACAGAACACCTACCACAACTTAGACGTAGCATTACCACTCACTCTGCCCTGAATGGTCTGCCCTGGTCGTTTGCGGCCTCGGCGGGGTTGTCTTATGTCAGTTGTGCAAGTGCCTTCTTTCATCAGGCGCCCGCCCCGGATACGCAACGGGCCTGTGCTGATCACCGCTATGCGGACAGTGAGGCCACGTCGGAGGCAGCAGCGTTGGCCAACCGGTACTCATATGTCCCGGGAGGTTTCTCCGCTGTGACTCGGACGCGTCACCGCTGGCTTCAGGGCCCAAACTCTACCAGACTTTGGCTAGGCTGAGCACCTCACTTGTGAGATCCTCACCCCTACCCAACTGCAAAAGGAGCACACCATCCCACCCACTTGACCTTGTTTTACCTAAAGTCCTTGAGAGAGCCCGACCTACTTGCAGTCATCGGAGGAGTCACTCCGGGCACTGCTACCATGCAGGGGCCTTGAGCCCCGTCCCCTCATTAGCTACGAGCTACGAGCTCCTCAGGGTGAGGTGACGGTGTGACATTCGACTGCTAGCTCTCGAAGTGGACACACGGATCAGTGACAGCATTAGAACAACGCAGAAGAGGAACGCCTCGTCCTCTATTCTACTGCCATGAAGAGGCTTTCTCAACAGCCAACGGAGGCGGTTAAGAAGAAGCCGCCGGGGAAAGAAAAACTCTCGCCACATCGCCAGAGACAACACCAAGAGATGGAAGTGGACCAGCCGCCTTGCCAGCAAGACGAAGCCAAACAGCACACAACTGGGACCTGCCGCGCAGTGCCGGTAAGTGTGCTAGGTAGCGCTGTCCAGCGAAACCCGGGGAGTCCGAGAGTAGGACTCACCAATAGAGATGCGCATTGTGCCGCCACTGTGACGGTGTCACAGTTCGGCCCGCGGGTACCCGCTGGACAAAGAGCCGAGTTAGTCGGCAGTAGCCCCGCTGATAGTGTCCCCAAAGCACTGTGCGGCAGCATCGAGCCCCCCGGCCGGCCACTTGGGCCAGCCGGGAACCCTACGACTTGCGCGGGAAGCCCTGCTGAACCCGCGCAAGTACGTGAGCAAAATCGGTCCTTATTAGGGCCGACCAAGCCCGCTAAGGCCGGACCTTCCGGCTGCACGGCCGCTAGTAGGCCAAGCAGTCCAAATCCTCTGCCGGAGTCTGACTCCCCAGATATGGAGACCTCGGCTTCCACCGACTGGGTGGCAGTAGGGCGCGGTGGCAAGCCGCGAAAGTCTCCTTCCCTGACCTCCTTGAGTTCGGCCACGGACTCGGCGGCACTCCAAGCCTCCGCCGAGGTTGCGCCTAGTCGCACCTCCGAAGGAAGGGTCCCGCCGGTGTTCGTTACGAACGTCAGGGACGTTATCGGCTTCGTTCGCCGACTCCGTAAGACCGTTGCGCTGGCAGATAACGCATCTGTCAAGCTCCTTGCGAGCGAGACTGTGCGCGTTACCTGCCGCAGCGCATCGGAGTGGTCCAGTGGCTGGAACGTGAATCGTTCCAGTTCCACACTTACACTATGAACCGCACCAAGCCTGTAGCCCTCGTCCTTCGGGGCCTGGACATACAGGCGGATCCGCAGGTCGTCGCTGACGAACTGTGCGACGCGGGGTATAAGGTTGTGGGAGCCTCACGGCTGTACACCACTTATGGCTCGCGTCGACCACTCCCGCTGATAAGACTCCTGGCAGAGAAGGGCGAATCCTCCCAGGCCTTATTAGATTTAAAACGGCTTTTCAGGCTCTGCGTAAGCGTCGAGCCCTGCCGTCAGACCGGGCGACTCTCCCAGTGCCACAGGTGCCAGCGGTTCGGCCATAGCAGCTTCGGTTGTCGGAACGCGCCGACCTGCGTCCGCTGTGGAAATGACCACTTGACGCAGGCCTGCGCTGTCCCGGCCAACCACCGATATTGTATAAACTGTGGCGGCGCCCATGCTGCAAATAACAGGCGCTGCCCAGTATATAGCGAGCAGCTGGACAAACTAAAGAAACCAGTCCAGCCTAAGCCTCGACATGATGCTAGACAACCTGTAAAACCGGCCAAAGCCGCTGAACCTGTGGTCCGGAAACCAGCCCCTAGGTCTGCTCCGGTTCCGAAACCCAGCAGTGCAGTGAGCCCGAGCAAAGCTCCACAGGCCACACCAACCATCGCGCCCCCGGAACCGGAACGCGAAGTCCCCCATTATACCCAAGTCCCGCTGCCGGACAACGAGGAAATTGATCCTCCATTGCCGCCGCCACCCAAGCCTAGATTCCCCAGATCGGGCAAGAAAGTTAGGAACCCGGCCAAGAACACGGGGCCAGCCTAAACCACCTGCCACTGGACCAAAGCCCGTCCTCCAAAAGCCAGAGCGGCCACCCGCTCCAGTACCAGCCCCCAAGGCTTCCACCGTCTCGCCCCGCCGCAGCTATGCAGCTGCCGCCAAGCGTTCTCCCCCGGCCTCATCTTCCGATGATCTCGCCGTAGTATCAGACTTTCTGGCAAGCTACGACTTGCAGAAAGTAGCCCAGACTTTCCTTAAAATCAAGGAACCCTTGGCAACAGCCTCGCCCCAAGATAAGTTCCTCCTCTTGGTGGAAGCATGCCGTGTTACAGGTCTGTTATGAACGGACAACCACGGCAATCCCTCAAGCGAGACCTCGAGCTCGTGGCGTGGAACGCCAACGGCCTCGCTTCCCGGCATTATGAGCTCTTAGAGTTCGTTGCCCGTCACAAGCCCGACGTGCTTCTTCTTGGCGAGACGCACCTGACCCCGCATCGTCGTTTCCGACTACCCAACTACGTGTGCCACCGGGACGACCGGTCGGGTCGCGCAGGAGGGGGCACAGCCATCGCGGTGAAGGCGAGTCTTCGCCATCACCGCGTTGTCCTGCCTCAGCGGCGGAACCTCGAGTGCACCGCGGTCGAGCTCCATGGTGCTCTCGGCGGTCTACTCGTGGTTTCCGCCTACAAGCCTCCACACACGGAGCTCCTGTCGAACGATCTGGAGGCCGTCTTTGGAGCACACAGGAGGGTAGTCCTGGCGGGCGACCTGAACTGTAAGCACCCCGATTGGGGGAGCCGCTTGGCGAACCCAAACGGGACCCGCTTACGCAGGTATGCTGATGCGGCTCGGGTCACAGTCATGGGTCCTACCGGGCCTACGTACTATCCCTCTCGGGCTAACTCCCGCCCTGATGTACTGGACATTGCCGCGGTCAGGGGCGTTTATTGCCCGGTCCACGTCTCCGTCATTTCGGAACTGTCCTCGGACCACTGCCCTATCAGTGTGCATATAGCTACCCAGCACGCCACCGTCCGCGACGAGCGGCGGGTAATCGAGTGGGACCGCTTTGGCCCGGCGTTCAGTCGCCGCCTACCAGAGCATATCCCGCTCGACACTACCCAGCACGTCGATGAGGCAGTTGCTGTATTCGACACAGCCGTCGTCTCGGCGGTTGACGTGTCCTCCCGGATGAAGCCGGGGCTCACGCCCGACTATCAGCGGATCCCCGAAGAGGTGTCTCAGCTCGCTAGCGAGAGGAATCGCCTCCGGAGACGCTGGCAGAGGACCCGTGACCCGGCCGACAAGGCTGCGTTCAACAGAGCGTCCGGCAAGTTGCGTCGCGACATGCTGGCGTTCCGTAGACGCAACTGGGAGCTAGCTGTAACACAGATGGATGGCCCTGCCGAGGACCGTAATGTCTGGCGGATTCCCAGTGCCCTAACGGGAAAGCGCAAACGCGCGCCTCTCCCCGCACTGGCCGGACACGGCGGTCAACCCCTTGGTCGCCCCCTCGAAAAGGCAAAGTTCTTGGCTGATAGTTTAGAGCGTCAGTTCGCTCCCAACCCATCCAAGAACCCGGCCTTCACTGAGCAAATCTGCCGCGAGGTAGAGCGCTTTCTTACGGCCGATATCACAGTCCAGCCGGAGCCCATCTCCCCGGAGGAGGTCTCTGAGAGGATTGTTCAGCTCAAGCCCCGGAAGGCGCCTGGCCCGGACGGAGTCATGAATTCCGCCCTCCATCGCCTTCCGGAGCGAGGAACCCAGTTCCTCACTGACCTGTTCAATTCATGCCTCAGACTGGCCTATTTTCCGGTGAAATGGAAAACGGCTACCGTCATCGTAATACCCAAGCCGGGAAAGAATTCTTCTCGAGTGGAGAACCTCAGGCCCATCAGCCTCTTGTCCGCGACGTCCAAGGTTTTTGAGCGTCTGATCCAGCGTAGGATCCGCGACCATCTAGAAAGACTAGACGTGCTGATCCCCGAACAGTTCGGCTTTCGTGAGCTGCACTCCTCGACTCATCAGCTGATGAGACTCGTGGAATGCATAACCGAGGCTGGCTGCCAGGGCAAACAGACGGCTGCGATCTTCCTAGACGTAGAGAAAGCCTTTGACCGCGTGTGGCACGAGGGTGTCCTTTACAAACTAACGGAAGTCCTTCTCCCAGACTGCTACGTTCACTTGATCGGCAGCTTTCTGCGAGACCGTAGCTTCCGAGTGAGAGTAGACCACGCTCTCTCTTCGGAGAGGCGTATTACCGCCGGCGTCCCTCAGGGAAGTGTCCTTGCGCCTCTCCTGTTCTCGTTGTTTGTCAACGACACGCCCCGAGTTCCTGGAGTGAAACTGTCGCTGTTCGCGGACGACACTGCGGCTTTTGCCTCAGAGCCGAACGCGAGTTATGCGGCAGTTAAGCTCCAGCGCCAACTCGACGCGTATGTCGGGTGGACCGATGACTGGAGAGTTGCCGTTAACGCTTCCAAGAGCGCCGCGGTA
The DNA here is from genome assembly GCA_034769895.1 of Magicicada septendecula. NCBI lineage: Eukaryota > Metazoa > Arthropoda > Insecta > Hemiptera > Cicadidae > Magicicada > Magicicada septendecula. The sequence continues at coordinate 314,903,927 of CM068371.1, forward strand.
ATATTCTCGCGAAAACGCAAGCGGCCTCGGCCGCTTAAAGTAGGCCCCGTCGAGGTGCCCTGGACCAACAGCGTCAAGTACCTCGGGCTCCACGTGGATTCCCGACTCACCTGGCGAACCCATGCAAATTACATCAGACAACGCGCTTCGGCGCAACTCAGTAGACTCTGGCCCGTGCTATCTAATCCGGCAATGACCCCCCGGCTAGGTAAGCTCATAGTCAACACGTACGTGTTGCCGGTGATTACCTACGCCTGTCCTGTTTGGGGATACCTGGCTCGTGGTCATAGAATCACGCTCCAGCGCGTACTCGACCGGGGACTGAAGCTCGCGTGCAAAGTCCCCCGGAGGTACTCTTCTCGTCTTTTGAGGAGAGGACTCGGTGTCCGCTCTCTTGATGACACCGTGAGACGCCTGGCGCGACGATTCTATGTTCGTTCCGACAGAGTGACCCACAATTCCCTCATTGCCGGACTTGGTAAATACACCCCGCGACCAGGTGAGTCCTGGAAGCGACCTCGTTTGCTAGTCCCGGTGGTATAATCCACCAATCGCAGGTCGCTTCAGACCCCCCCCCATAAGTAGATAAAAAGTATAAAATGAACTCTAACAGACCCAGTGGCAGATACGCTCTCGGTGTATACTGCGCTAGCGTAGGCTAGCACAACAGCCGAGAATCGGCCTGCTATAGAGCACGCGCCCTACTTGGGCAGGGCCACGAGGCAGGAGCTCCAGAAGGTAGCTCGGAACTCAGTTCCCGTGCGGTTCGTCTCTGCGACGCACAACCGCAAAGCCCAGAGCGAAAAAAAAAAAAAAAAAAACTCTGTCTTCCCCACGCATTCCACCGATTGTAATTCCTGACAATAGGAATTACACTCAATTGCTTCGTTCCTTATCCCTAGCTCTCCCTTCGGTCAAGGTCGAGGCGAGGTGCCAAGGCGCCTCGCTAAAGCTGGCGACTGCTACGATCCCAGACTTCCGCTCTGTTCAGTCATTCCTGACAGAGCGTAAGATCTCATTTCATACTTTTGCCCTCCCGTCAGAGCGAGAAATCAAGGTCGTTCTGTCGGGAATTCCTTCTTTCACAGAAACTGATGCCATCAGGCAGGAACTTGTTGCGCTCGGCTATGCGCCGACCGCGGTAAGCGTCCTGCACGTTGGCAAAGGTGATGACCGCCGACCTGTTAACAGCTTTCTGGTCAAACTTCTGAAAGTAGGCCCTTTCGAGGAGATTTATAGTCTCCAGAACCTTCTGCACCTACGGGTGCAAGTCCGAACATTTGACCCGCGGCCCGGCCCCTCGCAGTGTTTCAACTGCCAGAGGTTCGGCCACAGCAGTTTGTTCTGTCATCAGCCCCCGCGTTGCGTGCGTTGTGCTGAACCTCATCGTGGCTGTGATAAGCCTACGACGGGGTACACAGCTAAATGCTGTAACTGCAAAGGAGCCCATCCGGCTAATTACCGAGGCTGCCCTAACTTTATCGCCGCCATGAAACCGCAGCGACCTCCTGTGCGCCCTGGCGCGCAGGCAGGCCGTGTAGCTGGTCCTGGCCCTAACCGGCGAGCGGCTTTCCCGCCTCTCACTGGTGCATCTGCCCAGGTCCCGGCAGCAACTCCGGTTGCTTCCGGTGCCGCTGTCTCGCCTGCAGTCGTCGCTTCGGCGCCGCCTGCAGCGGCCTCAATCCCGGCGCCTCCCGGAGCGCCCGCACCTTCCTACGCGGCCATGGCCGCTAAATCAGCCCCGCCTCCAGCCCGATCGGGCAAATCAAAGCGCTCTCGTCGTCGCCGGAACTCCGCCGGCCGACCTACATCATCACAGGTTCCACCTGTACCCTCTCCGCGGGCTCGACCCGCCCCCAGCCATCGTCCTCAACCTTCCAGCGAGCAGTCTACTACTCAGACCACCAACCCAGCGCCATCTGCTACCCCTGTCGAGTCCAGTCAGGCTTGTCCTCCTGAATCCCGGGAATCTTCCCGGGCTTCGGCGGATCCCCTGACTGCCTGGGCAGATAATCTTGTTGCATCCATCAGGACTGCTCGCGACACTACCACTGTGCTTGCCCTGGTGTTCCAATCATTAGCTGCCCTCTTTCCTCTACTTCCCCTAAATGGCTAATAGCCTGAGGATCGTTGCGTGGAACGCCTTCGGGCTACTCCCCAGGCGATCTGAACTGATGACTTTCGTAACGGAGTATGATGTTGATATCATACTTCTTTCCGAGACTCATCTGGCTCATTACCACTCGTTTTCCCTTCCAGCCTATGCCTGTTATCGTCAGGATCGTCCCCTACGGCCTCGCTGTCCCCCCTCGGGGGGCACAGCTGTTTTAGTCCACAGGCGGATATCCCACAGGCTTTTGCCTCCTCTAGATACATCTATTATTGAAGGCTGCGCGGTGGCGGTGGACGCCGGCGGACCGGAGCTGCGCGTTGTTTCTGCGTACCTCCGGCCTGGCCGGCGAACTCCGCCACCGCCCGAGGAGTGGGACGCCCTCCTCGACCATCCCCTCTCAACCATTGTAGCCGGCGACTTAAACGCCAAACACCCTTCATGGAACAGCCGCGTTGTCAACGCCTATGGAAATTCTCTGTTCCGGTTCGTCTCTGGCGACCCGGCACTTAATGTCATCGGCCCTGAAGACCCTACCTACTTCCCCTTTCACGGCCATCGGCCGGACGTTCTTGACATAGTAGTTGTCAAGAACGTTGCCCGCAACATCGAGGTCTCGTCTGTGTCGGACCTTTCGTCCGATCACAATCCCATTGTTATAACTGTTCGAGAGCTGTCGGCGTCACCCCGACTTCCCGCTCAGATTGTTAGGAGAGTCAACTGGCGATCCTATCATGACGAGCTCTCTCGACGGTTACCATCTCTCCCGGCGGACCCAATCGTCACTCGTAACGATCTGGATCTCCGCGCCACAAATCTTCAGGAATTGGTCCAAGGTGTCATGGATCGACACACCTACGCACTCGAGGTGAATCATCGTAAATCGGCCTTACCTGCGGAAGTACTCCACGCCATCTGGCTACGGCGCCAGCTCCGCCGCAGATGGCAAAGAACCCGAGACCCAGTCGTTAAGCGACGATTTCAACAACAGTCCCTTTACGTTCAGCAGCTACTGCGGGACGTAAACTCTGATCGATGGGACTCATACCTTGAGTCTCTTGAAGTCGACCACGCCTCCGTCTGGAGAGCGGTGAGTAGACTGACCCGCGAGAAGAGAACTCGCAACCCGCTGGAAACCCCGAACGGGGTTGTGTCTTCATCAGAAGGCAAGGCTGAGGTCTTCGCCGACTGCATGGAGTCGCAATTTACCGTTCATCGAGGCGTTTCGGACCCTGCCCACTCGGCAGACGTCCGGGACTTCCTATCTGGTTATTTTTCTCGCCCTCCCGCTGGCCCAGACCTCCCGTTCGACAGGGACGAACTCGTTTCGTCTGTCTGTCGACTAAACCGCCGTCGCGCCCCTGGTCCTGACCGGATCGGGGCCGCTGCATTACAATATCTCCCGGCCTCAGGCGTTGACCTCGTTCTCGAGCTGTTCAACTCTTGTCTCCGGCTACAGTACTTTCCCCGCCTGTGGAAAAATGCCAACATCGTTATGATTCCTAAACCCCGCAAGCCGCGCATGCTTCCTGAAAGCTATCGGCCAATATCTCTCTTGCCAGTTATCTCGAAGGTGTTCGAGCGGCTCCTGCTGGCCCGCATCTCGCCGTTCTTGGATAATTTTATCCGCAACGAACAGTTCGGGTTTCGCAGAGAGCACTCGACCACGCTTCAACTAGTCCGCGTGGTAACGCAACTCTCTGACGCCACCAACAGGCGAGCGGCTACGGCCGCCGCACTGCTGGACGTGAGCAAGGCCTTCGACAAAGTCTGGCACCAAGGTCTTCTCTTCAAACTTGCTAACTCCCCCTTACCATCGTCCATAGTGTTTTTCCTCCGGTCGTATCTCAGCGACCGAACCTTCAGGGTTAGCGTCGACGGAACCTGCTCTGCAGTTCGTCCTGTCGCCGCTGGCGTACCCCAGGGATCTGTCCTCGGCCCCGTTCTGTACCTCGTGTACACGAACGACCTGCCTGTTTTGCCCGGAGTCACGTTGTCTTTGTTCGCTGACGATGCAATGTATCATTACAGCTCTGTGTCCCCGCGTTTTGCGAGTACACAGTTGCAGCGTCAGTTGGACCAGCTTCCGGGCTGGCTACGGAAATGGCGGGTGACGATCAACACGGAGAAATCCGAGGCGATCTGTTTCACTCGTAAGTCCATCTCCCGATGCCAGCCCCTCTCCCTTGAAGGGAGGCCTATCGCCTACAAAGAGTCGGTGAAGTATCTAGGCGTTCGGCTAGATCGTCGCCTATGCTTCAACGCCCACGTGACGGACACCCTTGCCAAGGCTCGCGGCGTCCGAGCCAAACTTTACCCATACCTCGCGTGCCGCAGCCCCCTGGCGCTGCGCACGAAAGTTACCCTCTATCTGTTGTTTCTCCGGTCTGTATTGACCTATGCGGCACCTGTATGGTGGTCACTTGCCTCCGCCACCAACAGGCGTAGGCTGGAAAGTTTCCAATCCAGAACCCTCCGTTCCTTGTCGGGATCTCCTTGGTTTGTTAGAAACAGTGTAATTCGAGGAGGTCTACGAGTTCCTGCTCTCTCAGCCTTTGTCTGGTCATTAGCTGCGACTCTCTTTGCCGCAGCTGAGACCTCTTCCTTCCCTTACCTCAGAACCATCAGCACCACGCAACCACCTCCCCCTGTCCGGGTCAAACGCCCTCGGGCGATTCTCGATGACCCGCCATAAGTTTAAGTAAACTGCTTAAACCTCACTTTGTATACTCACCATCTGCCCATGCCCCAGAATTTACCTGCAAAGCTGTTTCCTTCCTCCCTTCCTAGTATGCCGACCGCGCTGAATGCCGCTGCTACGCGCTATCACTGGCACGGAGGCTCTCTGCCTCGCGGGGAGCGACCGACGCCTCACGGCGTCTGCACGCAGGACTGGGAACGCGCGACATCTGTCGCCTGAACCCGTCCTTGCGGCAGTGCCCACTGATTGCTGTAATATTTAAAATAAATAAAAATTGAAAACCTTTCTCCCCCGCCTTCTCAGTTAACTGGTTGGCGGTTGTCCATTCCTATTTTATTCTAGGTTACCTGTCGAATGAACCAGAACTATGTCTATCCACAGGCAGCCATTGGGCTCGTCCCAGATGCTGCAGTCATGCACCGGGTGCAAAGACGCCCCGCTACTACAGTGCTACTATGCTACCAGTGGCAGGAGTCCTTTCTGAGACTCGGGACACTGCACTACTCGCGACCCGCGCTTCGCGCGGGCCGCGCAACCCCCAGTTGTGTGCCGCCTTCTCAGTTAACTGGTTGGCGTGTCCCTCCCGAAAAATTTAGGCAACCTTCATTTGAAAGTCCAGCACTGTTTTCTTCTGACAGCCCTCGGGCACGTCCCGGAAGCTGTAATAAGCCACGGGTGCAAAGACGCCCCACTATCTAATGCACTGCACTGCACTGCTGCAGCCACGCCTCGCTTCGCCGGGACAGTCCGTTTTGGGGAAGTCGGCCTGCTTCCACCGCTACCTCGCCGTTTCCGGCTACGCACGGGCTGGAAGCCGTCCTCCGTCTCCATCTCGGAGTCCGACGACAACGTAGCGCCAAGGGCTGCGGCATAGGCAATGGATAGTGGGTCCTGGGAAGGACCAACACAAGGCTGGTCCCTCACGGGAGGGACAGATGTTTCATGCTCCTTAGCAGAAACAGCAGAAGGCTGGGCCTGCGAAGGAACAGAGGATTGGCGACCCTTAGAAGGACCAGCACAAGGCTGATCCCCCGCGCGATGGTCTGATGCTTTATGGCTCTCTGCAGGATCGGAATTACGCCGGGCCTGCAAAGCTGGAGTTGGTTGGTGGTCCTTAGCAGGACCAACTGAAGGTTGGTCCCGCGAAGAATCACCAGATGCTCGGCGGGCCTTAGAGGGACCTTCGCCGCGGACAGGTTCAGAATTTGGAGCGGGACCAGCAGAAGGTTGAACCCGCGAAACTTCATTAGATGCTGGGTCTTGGATGGGACTATCGCTGCGGACTGCAGGGATTCTTACCATTGGGCCATCTGTGGAGCTTAGCATTACGCTTCGCAGCACAGATGGCTTCAGCAAGGGGGCTACCCTGCCCTCGGATTTATTATGGCCCTTATTAGGACCACAACTCTCCGCGGACAGGGGCTCCCCTTGGTCTCGTCACCAGCCTGCATTTCGCTGACTGCATCACGGATTGGACCTGGGCAACTGCGTGGGAACCGGCTCCCGGATAGCCTCCTCAGGTGAGTGGACGTCGGCTCTCTCGCTTCCTTGTTAGCGCTGCCCCGAGAGATCCTTGGAAGGCCCCACCAGTGGTAACCGACCTTGGACACCTCCGAGGTAAAGAGTACGGTGGCAACCGAACATTGCACAAAGTTCGGTATCTAACGAAGCCGTACATTACCCCTCTGGTAGATCTCTGTTCCCTACCCGCTTTTGAGAGGTGGCATGTCCACCTCTCAAACATCCGATCGCTCCTTGGGTACTGCTTGCGGTACCCAAGCACCTATCTCTACCCTTCGCCCTGATCGGCCCTTTTTAGGGCCGACAGCACCCAACCCGGCGGCGGACTGCGTCGGCGAGTTCATGGAGATGGACTCCACGGCAAGTCCGCCTTCCGAACCTGGCCCTTCTCAGGACCACCCCGGTACTGTTGTGCCCGGCGCCACTGACGGCGGCCCTGCCTGGAAAAAGGTGAAGAGCCGGAAACGGACCTTCTCCTCTTCCTCGGGCGGGCCGGAACCCAGTGGTGGCTCGGCTCCCGCTACCGGGGCAGGTGCTCAGCCAACCCCTCAGTCTTCAGAACCATTCCGCATGCCACCCATAGTTCTTGACGCACCCACAGCGTGGCATGCTTTTGCAAAATCCATCAAGCAGGCGGCAGCTTTCCCTATCGATATTTATCACCAGGGGAAGCTTCTCCGCATCAAAACTAGAACTCCCGACGAATTTCGCTTCGTCCAGAAAACCCTGATTGATTGGAACGTTCAATTCCACACCTTTGGTCTCCCTCAGGAGAAAGAAATCAAGGTAACCATCCGTGGCATCCCCCACGATGTAGCCCCGTCTGACATTATCGAGGAGTTGGAGAGCCTTGGCTTCACTCCAACCTCCTGCATTCCACTCGTTGACCGCCAGAAACGGAAGGTCAACGTCTTTTTTATCAAGCTCAAGAAGGTAGGAGACTACCAACTCATCTACTCCCTCCGAGAGCTTTTATGCCTCCGGATTGAAGTCTCCAGGTATAACACCCCCACCGGCCCTCCGCAGTGTTACAACTGCCAGAGGTACGGCCACGCCTCTTACAACTGCCACATGGCACCCCGTTGCGTACGCTGCGGCGAAGGTCATCCTAAGGGCGCTTGCACGAAGGACCCTAACGCCGACGCAAAGTGCGCAAACTGCGACAAGAACCATCCAGCCAACTGGAGAGGCTGCGAACATTATCAATCTGCCCTTGAGCGGAAGCAGGAGATGGACGAGCTCCGGCACCGCAATCCGACCCGGCCTCAGCGCCAAACCAAAGTCCAGCAGACCGCCGCTCCGGCGGCTGCCCCAGCCCGCCAACCGCCCGTCCAACCTCGTCGTCCCAGTGACGACCAACACCCTGCTACTACTACGGAGCCTCCCTCCACTGCCAAGTCATTCGCGGCAGCCGTCGCATCTAAACCCGCATCCGCGCCTCGCCGCGCGAAGGCTCCGAAGCCCAAACAGAAACCCCCAGCTGCTAAAGCTCCTTCTACAAAAAAACCTACCGCCGCACAGCAACTACCATCGGTCCAACCACCCAAGCCCGAGGCAGCCCCAGAAACCTCGAAGCCAGCTCCCCAGCTAGTCCGCCGCCCCGCGGCCGTGAGCGAGCCCGATGAGGGCGTGCTAACGATCGCGGAGTTGCAAGACTGGATGGAAGATCTCCTGCCAAAACTAGTTGCTGCGCGCGACCTGAACTCTCTGGTCGTCACAATCATGACCTCCCTTACGTCCTTGTTGCTCGCCCGTAATGGCTAGGCCTCTCACACTCGTTGCTTGGAACGCAAATGGCGTAGCCGGGCGGCGAGCTGAGCTGGCCTGCTTCGCGAGCGAGTATGACGCGGACGTAGTCCTCCTCTCTGAAACCCACCTGCGTCCCCAACATCGATTTAACCTACCAGCTTACGCTACTTATCGTACGGACCGCCCAGTGCCACTCACCCGAGCCGCATCTGGCGGCACAGCCATTCTCATCCACAGGCGATTATCTCACCGACCTCTACCTACCCCCCCGACTACCCAAATCGAAGCGACTGCGGTCGCAATCAGCGTAGCGGGAACCCAGCTTCGGCTGGTCTCCGTCTACAACAAACCCTGGTGCCAAAGCAACAACCCTGGCACGGTCTGGTGCCAAACCCCCAGGAGCTTGACGCCCTCCTTAACCATGATCTGCCTACCATTGCAGTCGGAGACATGAACTGCAAAGACCCGTCTTGGAATAGTCGCTTGACTAATCAAAACGGTCGTGCTCTCGCCCAATACGCCTCGACCAGGCCTGACGTCCTCGTCATCGGCCCGGCCGAACCGACATACATCCCCGCCAACCCTGCCAACCAGCCAGACGTTCTCGACATAGTTCTTGTCAAGGACGCTGTCTGCCCCATCCTGGTCGAGGCCATCTCAGCCCTATCGTCCGACCACAACCCGCTGGTTGTGACGCTCCGACGAACAAGCGACTCCCCGCCTGCCCGTCCTAGTAAGAGAGTCAACTGGCGCTCTTACCACGACTAGCTGTGCCGTAGGTTCCCATCAGCCCCCGAGGCCCCGGCGCCCTCTCGAAGGGAGCTGGACCGCCAAGTCACGCATCTCCATGACACTCTTACCCGCTGCATGGATACCCACTCTTACACTGTCCCAGCACATCGTAGGAAGTCTCAACTCCCTGCCGAAGTCCAAGAAGCCATCAGCCAGCGGCGGCGCCTTCGCCGCTGCTGGCAAAACACTCGCGATCCCGCTGTCAAGCGGCAGTATCGCCGACAGTCTGATTACGTCAAGCAACTCCTGCTTGATGTCAATCAGCATAGCTGGGACACCTATCTTGAATCCCTGGAAGTCGACCACGCCTCCGTCTGGCAGGCCACCGGTCGCTTCCTTGGCGAAAAGAGGACTCGCCATCCCCTGGACTCCCCGACGGGTGTTGTTCATTCACCGGAGCGCAAGGCTGAGGTCTTCGCAAACTCCGTTGAGGAACAATTTACCCCTCACAGAGGCGTCTTCGACGCGGACCACATGGCTCGCGTCGAGGACTTCCTCGAAAACTATCTCGCCCAACCTTTGACGGATCCCCCACCCCCCTTTGAAAAAGCCGATCTCGTCCATGCTATCGCACGGCTAAATCCTAAACGGGCCTGCGGCCCGGACAGAATAGGAGCGACCGCCCTAAAGAATGCCCCATCAGTTGTCACTGACCACATCCTGGACGTGTTCAACTCATGTCTCCGCCTCAACTACTTCCCTCGCCTGTGGAAAAACGCAAGGGTAATCATGATCCCTAAACCCGGGAAATCTCGCATGTTCCCTGAAAATTATCGCCCCATCTCACTACTGCCCGTGTTATCGAAGGTGTTCGAGCGCCTCCTGCACGCCCGTGTTGTACCGCTGCTTGATGGGTTCATCCGCAGCGAACAGTATGGGTTTCGCAGGGAGCATTCGACCACCCTACAACTAGTCCGCGTCGTTACCCAGTTCTCTGACGCTGCAAACAAAAAGCTGCACACCGCAGCCGTCCTCTTGGACGTTAGTAAGGCCTTCGACCGTGTCTGGCACGAAGGTCTGCTCTATAAACTGGCACACACGCCCCTTCCCGCATCTACTGTGAGACTGTTCTGGTCGTATCTCCGCGGCCGGACTTTTCACATTAGCGTAGATGGAGCGGTCTCTTCTGACCGCCCCATAGACGCTGGCGTTCCCCAAGGATCAGTCCTCGGCCCCGTTCTGTACCTCGTGTACACGAACGACTTGCCCGTATATCCCAACGTCACTCTTTCCCTTTTTGCTGACGATGCCATGTATCACTACAGCTCGCAGAACCCTGGTTTTGCTAGCACAGTGATACAACGCCAACTCGACCTTCTGCCTCCCTGGCTACGTAAGTGGCGCGTGGCGATCAACGCGGAGAAATCCGAAGCGATCTGCATCACGCGCAAGCGGACCGCATGCCAGCCCCTCACCCTAGATGGGAACCCTATCGCTTGGAAGAAGTCGGTGAAGTACTTGGGGGTGTCTATTGACAGTCGACTAAGCTTCGCCGGTCACGTCCAAACCAAACTCCGACAGGCCCGTGGCGTCAGAGCCAAAATCTTTCCACTCATCTCGCGCAGAAGTCCCCTCTCACTGCGCACTAAACTCACCCTGTATCTCCTGCTTCTCAGGACAGTATTCACCTACGCAGCCCCAGCGTGGTGGCCCCTCTTATCTGCCACAACGAAGCGTAAGCTGGAACAGTTCCAAAACAGTTCCGTCCGTATCCTCTCCAACTCGCCCTGGTTTGTTTGTAACAGAGCTATCAGGACGGGCCTCCGTCTGCAAACGGTGGAAGAGTTTGTCTTCAGACTCTCTGTGGGCCTCTTCTTCCGGGCTGCAGACTCCCGATACCACCACCTCCGTGACCTGGCCAGGGACGAAGGTCCCCCTTGCCACGTAGTCAAAAGACCCCGCACTCTGCTGGACGACCCCCCATAGTCTCCTACATAGGGCCCTTCTCCTGAGGGAGTCAACACCCTACCGCTAGTACCCTACCTCAAACAGAACACCTACCACACCTTAGACGTAGCATTACCACTCACTCTGCCCTGAATGGTCTGCCCTGGTCGTTTGCGGCCTCGGCGGGGTTGTCTTATGTCAGTTGTGCAAGTGCCTTCTTTCATCAGGCGCCCGCCCCGGATACGCAACGGGCCTGTGCTGATCACCGCTATGCGGACAGTGGGGCCACGTCGGAGGCAGCAGCGTTGGCCAACCGGTACTCATATGTTCCGGGAGGTTTCTCCGCTGTGACTCGGACGCGTCACCGCTGGCTTCAGGGCCCACACTCTACCAGACTTTGGCTAGGCTGAGCACCTCACTTGTGAGATCCTCTCCCCTACCCAACTGCAAAAGGAGCACACCATCCCACCCACTTGACCTTGTTTTACCTAAAGTCCTTGAGAGAGCCCGACCTACTTGCAGTCATCGGAGGAGTCACTCCGGGCACTGCTACCATGCAGGGGCCTTGAGCCCCGTCCCCTCATTAGCTACGAGCTACGAGCTACCGATTGTCGTGCCTCAGTGCACTGATTGGCATACCCTCCTACGGGAGCTGAATTTAGTAGTGCCGTCTGGGCGAGTTGAGGCCAAAAGCCAAGGCTCGTCCATTCGACTGCTTCCGAAGTCGATCCAGGACTTTCGGGCTTGCCAGAAATTCCTGGCCGACTCCGGTCGCGCTTTTCACACCTTCCCCCTCCCTGAGGAGAGGGAACTCAAGATTGTGGTGTCCGGGATTCCCCACGACACACCGATCTTGTGGATCTGGGAGGATCTGGCGGAGAAGGGTTTCTTCCCTACCTCCGTTGTCCCTCTCCTATCCGGTGATCGGAAAAGGAAAAGTAATTCCTTTTACATCAGGATCCAGAAGGTTGGTTCCTTCGCAGAAGTCTATAACCTGGAAACCATTCTGTGCCTCCGGGTACAGATTAGGGCATTTAGTAGTAAGCCTGGGCTTTCCCAGTGCTTTCAATGCCAGCGATTCGGCCACTCATCGGCCTTTTGTAAGATGCCGCCGCGTTGTGTACGCTGCGGGGAGGCCCACAACGAGAATTGTCCCGTTGTGAAGCCTCAACCCGCGACGTGCTGCAACTGCGGAGGTAGCCACCCGGCTAACTTTAGGGGTTGTAATCATTTTAAGAAGGCCCTAAAGAAACAGCAGCGGGAGCAAAACCGTCAGGTTGAACCTCCTCGCCCAGCTCCTAGACCCTCGAAGCGGGCGGCAGTTCAACCACCCGCCTCAGCATCTACGGCTCTTCCTGCGGCTCCTGCCGCTGGAGGAACCATAACATACGCTGCAGCGGTCGCTACGGCGCCCACTGTGGCCCCCAGAACCTCAGCACCTGCCGGAGTGCCTTCTCCTCAAGCGGCAACGCCCGCAGTACCCCCCTCACAGACCCAGCCGCCTAAGAAACGGCGCGCTAAGCGCAAGAATCGAAAACCACTTGTGGCAAAACAACTATACCCGGAGGCTAACAACGCCCCTCCGGCTGCCCAGCAACTACCCGGCCAGGAGCCTGCTCCTGTTGCCCAGGCCCCTGCGATTTCCATGGAAATCTCTCCAGCCCCCGAGCAGCCAGCTCCAATTGCCCACCCTCCCCTGGAGGCGGCATCTGCACCTTCCGCGGCCCCAGAGCCGGCTAGTCAGGCCCCTGAGGCCGGTGGATCACCACTGGTCACTGAGGCTCAGCTGATGGCCTGGGTCAGCGGCATTGTTCCGAAAATTCTTGCTGCTCGGGATGTCCCGACAATACTCATGGCGATCCTAACATCGCTGATCGCCCTGATCGTCCCCTCATCTAACCATGGCTAGACAGTTCCGGTTCGTCGCGTGGAATGCAGATGGCATTCCGGCGCGTCGGGCCGAACTGGCAGCTTTCCTTGTCGAGTACGACGCAGATGTCGTACTCCTCTCCGAAACTCATCTTGCCCCTAACCGGCGATTTTCCCTGCCAGCCTATGCTTGCTACAGGAAAGACAGGAATGGTCCCGATCGCCACCGAGCATCTGGCGGAGTGGCGATCTTAGTCCACAGGCGACACTCTCATAGAGAACTCCCTGCCCCTGAAACTACCCTCATCGAAGCATGTGCTGTGGCGCTGGATGTAGCCGGCCTGGAGGTGCGCTTTGTTTCTGCGTACCACCCGCCCGGCCATCGAGCTCCACCGCATGAGGAGTGGGACGCCCTCCTGGACAGCGATCTCCCAACCATCGTAGCCGGAGACCTTAATGCCAAGCATCCCTCTTGGAACAGCAGAACGTCAAACCCCTACGGCAATTCTCTCCGTAGGGCTGTCGAAGATGATCCCAGCGTCCTCATCATCTGCCCGTCCGAACCGACACATTTTCCCACTGCGGGTTATCCGCCGGATGTCCTTGATATCGTAATTGTCAAGCCCATCCCCTTTCATCTACAAGTCAGCGCGGTGTCGGACCTATCGTCCGATCACGACCCCCTACTTGTAACTGTCTTGCTGCCGTCGGTCTCACCCCGACTTCCCGATCATCCTGTTAGGAGAGTCAATTGGCGATCCTACCACGATGATCTGGCCAGGCAGTTGCCATCTGTCCCTCCGGACCCACTCGTCTCTTGTGACGACGTGGATCTCCGGGTACATCAGCTCCAGGACCTTGTCCAGTTTGCAATGGATAAAAACACCTACACTGTTCCGGTGAGTAATAAACGCTCCGACCTTCCTGCGGAAGTTCTCCAAGCCATCCGTTTACGGCGCCAGCTCCGCCGCAGATGGCACCATACCCGTGATCCTGCCGCTAGACGGCGCTTTCGAGCCCAGTCGGAACACGTCTCGCAGCTTCTGCTTGACGTAAACGCGAATCGATGGGACTCCTATTTGGAGTCCTTGGAAGTCGACCACGCCTCCGTATGGAGTGCCGCTGGTAGACTAAAAGGCGAAAAGAGGACTCGCCATCCCTTGAATACCCCGGACGGCACTGTATCCTCTGCAGAAGGCAAGGCGGAGGTCTTCGCCGACTGCATTGAGGACCAGTTCACCGTCCATAGAGGCATCTCTGACCCGGCTCATGTGGCCGTCGTCAGGGATTTCCTATCTGGATACTTTTCTGCTCCCCCCATTGATCCTCCTATTTCGGTCGACGAGGATGACCTTGCGTCTGTCCTAAGCCGACTGAAGAAGAGAAAGGCCCCTGGCCCCGATCGCATCGGCGCCGCTGCGTTGCAGAATCTCCCGCCTTCGGCAGTTGACGTTCTTCTTGAGCTGTTCAACTCCTGTCTCCGGCTGAGTTACTTCCCTCGCCTGTGGAAAACTGCCAACGTCATCATGATCCAGAAATCTAAAAAGCCGCCCACGCTACCTGGAAGCTACCGCCCAATATCACTATTGCCAGTAATCTCGAAGGTATTCGAGCGTCTTCTCCTGGCCCGTATTCGGCCCCTGGTGGATGGTTTCATCCGCGAGGAGCAGTTTGGGTTTAGGCCGAGGCACTCGACTACTCTTCAGCTAGTACGGGTTGTCACCTATCTAGCCGACACTGCCAACCATCATCAGGCAACAGGCGCTGTCCTGTTGGATGTGAGCAAAGCCTTCGATAAAGTCTGGCACGAAGGCCTGCTCTACAAACTGGCGCATTCGCCAATCCCGACATCTATCGTCCACTTGCTCCGATCCTATCTGACGGATCGCACCTTCAGGATCAGCGTCGATGGGGCGTTCTCTCGGGTTCGCCCTGTCTCCGCCGGCGTCCCACAATGATCTGTCCTCGGCCCCGTTCTGTATGTACTGTACACGAACGATCTGCCTGTTTATCCCGGGGTCACGTTATCTCTATTTGCCGACGACGCGATGTTTCATTTTAGCTCGCTTTCGCCTTGGCGGACGAGCGTAATGTTACAACGCCAGTTGGATATGCTTCCGGACTGGCTAAGGAAATGGCGGGTAGCGATCAATACGGAGAAATCCGAGGCGATCTGCTTTACGCATAAGTCCATTTCCCGATGCCAATCCCTCTCCTTAGAGGGGAGACCCATCAACTGGACCGAGACGGTGAAGTACCTAGGTGTTCGGCTTGATCGGCACTTAAACTTCAACGCCCACGTGACCTCAACCCTCAACTTGGCTCGTGGCGTCAGAGCCAAACTATCACCTATGCTTTCGCGGAACAGCTGCCTGGCTGTCCGTACCAAACTTACATTGTATCTACTGTTCCTCCGAACAGTACTCACTTATGCGGCACCCGCCTGGTGGCCTCTCCTGTCGGCCACCAACAGGCATAGGCTGACTACATTTCAGAACTGGACCCTACGCTCCCTCACGGGGTCCCCGTGGTATGTGCGAAATACCGCCATACATCGGGGTCTCCGTGTTCCCACCTTAGAGGTCTTCGTCTGGTCCCTGGCAACGAATTTGTTCGCCAAGGCAGGCGAGTCCTCTTACCCGCACCTCCGAAGGCTTAACAGCATGGAGAATGCTCCGCCTCCTCGCCGCGTCAGGCGCCCTAGGGCGCTGCTAGACGACCCCCCCTAAGTTCATCACATGAACCCCCAGAAACGAATCCCCCCAACCTTCTGGAAATCTGAACCGATCACCATCAATCACCACCTGCGCCTGCCGAAACTGTAGTCAATCATGCTGCGGCGGATTGAATGGATAGATTTATTGCCAGCATCGGCTTTGCCGATTCGGCAGGGCCTTGATCCGGGACATGGGATCTCGCGAGGTTGTGCAAATGCCTCCTTGCGAAAGCCGACTGCCCCGGTGACAAGTTCCGCCGACTCGGCCGCTGCCTTCGGGCGGACGAGCCTCTTGTATTCGCCGGCGCGTTTCTGAGTTTCCGTGGGCTATGTCCCGGCGACCAATGAGACGCGACCAGGCGTTGCGATTGGCTGAAGCCTTGATCACGATTAAGTTCCACGCCAGCACCTGCTTTGTTGATTTGGTCAGGTAATGACCTGAGACTTGAGCTCCCGCGAGGTTGTGCAAGTGCCTTCCTTGCGAAAGCTGGCTGTCTCGGTGACATTACCCACCATTTCGGCCGACGCCCTAGGGCGCTCGAGCTTCTTGTCCTCGCCAGTGTGTCACCCCGTTCCCAAAGGTTAGCCTGAGGAGACCATGGTGTCGCGCCTTGGCCGGACAATTGGCTGAAGCAAAGCACTAGCTTGCCACCGTGGTGGCCATGTTAATTTATCATGGACCCGCGGACTGCACCTTAACATCCTTGAGCAGAGCAAACGACCGCGCTGAACTGTTGGCACCTGGCGTTCATCAGGCTTAGGCCTGGACAACGCACACAAATTAGGGCGCAAGACGCCCGTGCATCCATCCATCCATCCATCCATCTGATTGTGTCAGTTACCTCGTAGGTATTGTTTTCATGTTTGATAATATTTGGGTTATATTTGTCAGTTTGGGTTAATTATTTCAACTCCTTTTGGTTGTGTGTCCCTTATATTATGTCCTTATTTATCATTCCCATTCCTTTTAATTCCTTCTCTTTTCAATATTCGACCTTCGATGTTTATCACCTCTACTCCTTCAAATGCCTGGTCTATGACATTTATTCTGGATGATTGGTTTCATGGCCTTACCATCTCATCACATGTTTGGGCCACAATTTTTCTGCATAGCGGAATTCCTCCTCTCTCTCACTTTCGTTTTGGGGATCATTATCTGGTTCTCGGCCAGTTTCTGCCAATACATGGTTTACATAAAATACTCGGGGTTTTTCGTCATTATTTGCCTGATTATGCTGTAATGAAAAACCTGGACTTTCGTGAACTGTTACCCGATTCTCATTATTATTTTGATTAGCGTTTGGCTCTTGTTGGTTGTTACTTTCGTTTCGGGGTGGTTCGCTACTCCTACCCTCTGAAAACTGCTGACGGTTATTCGCCGTATCACCCTGGCTATCTGGCGCCTGTTGAGTCATATACCCGTAACTTGGTAAATTGGGTGGACATGGTCGTCGATTATCGGCCATCATATAATTTACCTGGGGTCTATATTCATTTCGGTTTCTCCTATCGCCTCCTCCTTGGTTTCCCCCGTTGCGATAACCATTACGTTGGCCATAATTACTTCCTCTATAATTATTCCCGCGATAACCATTTCCCTGGTGGAAGTTCCTACCGTAGTTATTCCCGGTGTAATTACCTCTGTTTGGTCCCGGATAGTTGCGGTTAATTGGGCCCTGAGTGGTATCATTCCGGCCATTTGGTGGGATATTATTATTCTGATTACTGGTGTTTAGATTATTACTGTTCCCACCTCCATTCCGGTTTGGTCCGTTATTATTGTTGTTGTACTCTACCTTACGATTGGGGGGTTGGTAATCCTGGAACCTTCCTGTGGATTCGCAATTTTCCAATAATTTGGCCAGATCGGCTATTTTGCTAATTTGTTGGTATAATTGGGCATCCTTGATCCCATAGCTGTAATGTCCAGCTAACTGCCTTACCAAACATTCTTCTGGGATCGGCGGTATCAACTTCCGTGCTAAACATACCTTTCCCAGGAAATAAGACGTCGGGGACTGTCCATAGGACGCGTCGTATTTGCCATAGAAAATGTCCATTCTTACCCTGTTTTGTGCGGTCTCTGACCAATACTTTTCCTTAAATTGGCGTTTAAACTCTGCTAAATTTGTTATTTCTGGTCGTACCGCTATCCACCAGTTATCCTTAGTATTTTTAAATGTCTCGTCAAGCATCTCTCTTATCCTGTCCCACCTTGTTTCTCTACTTCTCCCAATAACCTCCTCCATTCTTTCCAAAAATTCCATTGGGTTTCGTCGATAGTCCTGGAAGTTGATTACTTCCCTGTTTTCACCATGACACGTATGAGTGTTTAGTATTGGTGTGTCTCTCAGCGCCTCTAATCTTTCCTGCAGGTTTTTCTCTCTCTGGTCTATTTCCAGTATACTATTTTTGTTAGTTTTTATTTGTTCATCCAGCCTGTTAGCGATGTCATATGTTTCCTGCATCCTCTCGCTAACGTCTTTCTGGACTTCCTGCATGATGGCGTCTTGGTTCTGCCTTACCTTGTTTTCGAGATTTCTAACATCTTGTTTGGTCTCTACTGTTTGCTCCTCTATACTTTCGAAACGTGTATTGTTTCCTTCCCGTAACCTTTCCAATTGTTTCTCCATGTTTTCGACCTTCCTGTCACTATCGATCTTATTATCATCGATCCTTTTGTTTACTATTTCGTATTTTATGCTAATTTCTTTTTTCAGGGACTCTATGCTTCCTTTTATTTCCTCCTTATCTTCCTGTCTGTTTTTATTCAGGGATTCTATACTTTTGTTCATACCCTCCTTTAAAGATTCTGTGTTTTTGTTCATTTTTTCTTCCATCCTTTGGAACATTTGCTCATTACTTTTTTTAGTCTCCTCCTTGTCTTCCTGTCTATTTCTATTATTCTCTTCCTTATCTTCCTGTCTGTTTTTATTCATTTCTTGGAGCATCACCATTATTGCATTCATATCAACGCTTGCTATTATTTTTTCTGGTTCGGGTTTCTCTGTCTGTTCTACCATTTGTATGGGTTCTTCTCCCGTTTGTTCTTCTAATTCCTCTGCCGTTTGTACCGGTCTTTCCATTTCTAGTGTGGGCGGTTCTAATTCCGTTTCCTCGACCTGTACTGCCTCTCCGTCTTCCACACTTAACTCGGGTTCCACAGTCTTCTTCACCTTTTTTCCCTTTGGTTGCGGCATTTTAATATGTTGGTAGTTGCCGGGCTTGTTCCGTCTTTTTCAAGCCTCACAAGTTGGGCTGCCAATTTATAACGAAAAGAATTAGTGGGAGTGGGTGAGTACGTCCTTCTTCAAGCCCCGCGATGGAAGCCAATTTATAACGAAAAGAATTATAGGGTGAAAAGTAATGTTTGTGTTGTAATCTGTGTCGGGCGTTACCTCCGCGCACTTTTGTTACTTACTCTGTTGACTGGATCCTCTGCAGCGATGTAGTCCTGTAACACAACTTAAAACTATGCTTTTTGTGGGCGCCACTTGGAAACGTTTGTTCCAAGAAAAAATTAAATGTGATTGATAAAATTTTTAAATCTACGAAAAAATTTAAACAAGTCAGTTTAGCTTTGAAAAATCAGTTATGTTTAATGATTCTTTAAAAACAACAAACAAATCGTCTGAAGGACTATCATTCATAAAAATTATAAAATTGCAGAGAAAAAATTTTACAAGTTATTATTATTGACAAATTTTTTATATGTCCAATCAAGTATCGGCTAGTATTTCAGATTCTGACTCAGTTGACAAGCATGAGTTTAATATATGAAAAAAAAAAAACTTTAATCTCAGGACGTGACTCCTTTGAACTACCAAGACATATCAATTAGATGCCTTACAAGAAAAAAAAAACTAAGTGATTTGAAGGTGTATGTGTGGCGTGTAAAGTACAACTGTGTGATAAATGTAACCAGGTAACAATTAACTTTAATTTTGGTAACTCACGTTCCAACGGTCGTTTATTCTCTCACTGGACACTTCCTTCGGGTAGTTTCTCGATCTCGCCTCTTCGGGTGTACACTGAATCTATTTAAAGTCAATTTTTTCGATTGTTACTTTTTCCGCACTTTTTGTCAAAACGTTTGGCAGTAAAATCTCGTTCAAACGCCGCCACTACGAATCATCTGTTTAGCGTTGATTCAGAAATCTGCCACCGCAGCGCTGACTCCCATGCAGTTTTGAGGAAGGCTCAGTGTATTGTTTGTTTACGTTCGGGGGAATTATTTGTCACGTTAGTCAGTCAATGCGAACACAGCAGAATTCGTTCTCTATTAAATGTTGGGACCCTCCTGGGCCGTCGACGTTCTGGCTGCGTGCTTTCTATTAGAATTTGCCGTATCGCTGCTCTATTTCAGCGATACTTTTTGGCGTATACTCTCGTTGAGGTTAAGTCAGTCGGGTATGTCTATGTACGGGAAAAAGCCTTCCTGCCGTGTCTTGTCGATTTCTCGCCTCTCGGTTTCGCCTTAGCTGCGTTGATCAGTGTTGTGTGAGATGCATCAGCTTTGGAGTTCAATCTTCAAGTGTTTTTCGGTCAAATTTTGTCTCGCTTTTATACTAAATCGGGATGACTGTTTTCGTCGACTTCCGGTATATTTGTGTAAAATTCTTTCTAGATTGTTCGACAATAAACGAAATGGAATGTCATAGAACAATTTTCACTTCCGTAGAAGCTTTTAGAACGAATTTCTTATTCTTCATACAATGGATATTTCAAAATTTACACTGGTATTTATCAAACAGTTTCACATTAGTAGGCCTACTTACAATTTGTATGCCATTAATGTATTTAAATTCCTTGTTTTTAACTGAATCTAGCGATACTAAATATGATTGGTATCTAATTAACTTAAGTCTAAAAAACATTACAATATACAACCCTCACCTTGAGTTGTAGTCATTAAAAACTCAATATTATTAATAAAAATTGTTGTGGAGTTATAAAGTTCCCTTCATAAGCTGGACATCTACTACTACTACTCTCCTACAACAAAATAAACAAATTTTAACATCAATAAAACACAAATAAATACAATTTTATATGGCCTCTGCTCATGGCCTAGGTTCTTGTCAGTTTTCTAATGCAATGATTAGTCTTTTTCCTTAATATATGTATTATTTCACCACTATACACACAGAGTTTATTATTTTGTCTATCTTTTGTGATACCTGGTTACTTTGTACATATTTTATATTTATCACAAGATGACATAGCATCATTGATTGTCTTGAGATGTCATTTTTTATGGTGTGACAAATCTCACTCTAAATAGTTAAATTCTTTTAGAATTGATTTTACTTTCAACTGAGTTTATTTCTTATTAAGGTATTCTGATGTATTGTACCTTTCTATCTTATTTTTGTTAGTATTCTGTAAGTATTTTGCCAGATATGATTATTTTTGTACTGAATAGTTGGCTTCAGCCATACATGGTATTAGTAAATATTTTGCTGACTTGACTATTACAATGTTAAAGTTGGTCAGGTATATTAGTATAGTTGCTTTATATCATATTACAGCTTTCTAATACAGTTTGGTTGCATTTTGACAACATTAAATTCATAAATTATACAATATTAGATGCCTATTACATGTTTTTAGTTAACACTGTTTTTGGCTATTTTGGCTGCTTTTTATTCATTTGACAGCTTCCTTTATTTAAGATAAATTGTTCACTATTGTCTGCTTGACAATTACATATAGTTTTTATTTAAATCTGATGATAATTAATTTTTTCATGAAATCTTGGTGTATGGTCTCAAATCCAACACATTAATATTTTTTGTCATTGCAAATATACAATTTTTATTTTAACTTAAACTCTTTCTAATAATGTATTTAAGTCATTTAATACATTTATTTTATTTACATCACATAATATAATGATGGATCATGTCCATTTATTCATAAAAAATAGTTTTTAATACTATATTCATAGTTACAAAACTTAATAATTATTGACTTTATTCTGGTGGATTCTGACATTATTTCTCTCTCTTGTAGTGTCTTATGGTTTTTTCACTCTTGTTCACTTGAATAATATATATGGGGTTTTGTCTTAGTCATAGTTTGGTCGTTTTTTCAAGTTGATAGAAATAATTATTATACAAAATTACACAATTTTTTGGGACTACTTGGGTTCGATACTGTTCACTTCACTTTCCTCTTATGCTAACTTACTATATAAATGATTTCTTTTTATGGAACGTTCTGTGACGTTACAAACTTTAGATCTGTTCCGCTCAAATACATTATTTTCAGTTTAAAAACGTATGTATTTATTATTTATCGTAAAAGATATTGGTCTGGATTCTGGCATGGCGATTATCCACTTTGTAGAAGATATATTAGAAGAATGGCACAGTGGTTTTGGAACATCTAGTTTACTACAAGGTAAATCTTTACCATAAGGCAAATATTAGAAAAAATGGCATTAGTTCAGTTTATATAGCCAGTCAGATATATATTCAGTTCATATAATTAATGGTAATATCCAATTATATATTTTTGTAAAGGATTCGACAGCATCCAGCGAAAAAACTACTTCCAGCAGCCAAATATTTTTCAATACGTCGTAAATTAATAACAAATCACGATTGTTTTTTGAAGGAAGATGAAAGACGAGCTTATGAAACATTTGATATTGTAGAGAAATTAAGGCACTGATATGTTTTCTCGACTGTATTGTTTAATATTGCTTTAGGAAAGATGATGAGGGAAGTGATTGTGACAAATTCAAAGGAAATATTATTAACAAATTTACGCTGTTGTCAAATTACGAAGATAGTATACAACTATTGAACGAAGGCCTGGAGGAATAAACGGCAACTATGGAAGACAATGATGTAGAATTAGGTTAAGGATTAATATAGAGCAAACAAAGTAATGCTTTATAATAGCTGAGGTAACTTCTAAGCGAGACAATAGTAATAATGTTATTAACGATACCGCCTTATTAAAGACTGAAGTTTTAATTGTCTGGACCCACGGATAGCAGAGGATAATAACGAAGGAAGAAAGAAAGGAAGAATAGCTTTAGGGAACAGAGAAGTTGTTATGTACCGATCCAAGCTATGAACGATGTTGAAAAATAAACGGAGTCTTCAAAGATGAGGACGCAAAATATGACACCTCATATTTTGTTGTGATAATGGATGACAACTGCAAGATGCATGAACGATGGATCATGGATGTTAATGAAGACTTAAGAAGCAACCAAAATTAGAAGATGGAGTTAAAAGACGAATTATAGAAGGGAATGGACTGCTTTGTCCGAGACGTCAGGTCCGACATCGGGTGAACGTTCAAGGTTTATAATTAGTAAAACACTATTACGTAACTAAGAAAACAAATACAATTTTTTCGTTTTTTAATTGGTCCAAGATGATAAGATGTCTTGTTCCGCATTAACAGTATAGTTTGTCTTATTTTATTATCTGATGCTGTATAAACACGATGAATACAGTTTGAAACAGTAAAAAATTGGCGATTAGATAATCTAGTTGTATTCATTAATTCTAGTTTTTGATGTTAACACCAAACACATGTATATCTAAGATGTTTTGAGTTGATATATGAAAACCGAAATGAATGTAACACATTAGAAAACAGATTTCGGTGTGACATTAGATAAAGTCCGTCCATTCTATGCTACATTTCTTTTCGTATGAGACGCAAAAAAGCAACGTTAATCAATATATCTCAATTAATTACATGATATTAATGTACAGAAAAAGTTGGTATTATAGACAATGTTGCTGATGAAATCGACGTTCGCGTTTTCTCGGAAGGTAAGAGTCACTTGATTTCCTCCAACTTTGGGTGTTTGGTAGAATTAACTGTGATCTTATAAAATCATATTTACAGCGTCAAGGACCTCTCATGGGAAGTTTACGTTCGGAAAATTACCAGTTTATATTCTGATAATTTGAAATGTTAAAAAGTTATGAAATGTTTGTATTCAACAATATCTGTGTTACATCTGTGAAGGAGCCTATTCTTTAAATTTCCCTCCCTTCCCCGTAGACTCCTTTCGTAACTTCTAAAAAACAAACCGTCTTTCAGGCATATATTCATTGTACGCCTCTTTTTTGCACAACGATATTAGCTGGTTAAGGTATTCTCTGCTGTTGTAAACTTTTATAATTTTTTATTATTTCTGTGTCTGAAAAAGTTCTTTCTGGTTACTCTCACAGGTATTAGTTTTCACAAAATTACTTCAGTCAAAGTGTAATCTGTTTACACAGATAACATAATAATTTGTTGCGGTTCTGGTTGTATCAGTCAGTATACTGTTTGTGATAGAAAATAATGTATAAGAATTCGGAATTCCGACATCATCAACTGTTCTTAATTGCACGTCAAATCGTGCCAAAGGGACCTGCAACCTAACATTATTGCGCTGCAGTCATACAAGCGCTTAATTCTGCAAGCAACTCGCGTACTCGCGTCCATCGTAGAACTCTCATACTCCAGAGTGCTCTATCCCCCGGGCGCTCTGTACTCCGAAACAAAGGGCTTTCAACAGTACAACATCATTTCCAGCGACCAGGTAAGATCCTAATATGACGCGTCGACTGGTTTCCCGAAGATTGTGTACTTAAGTCCCTCTTTGTAGCCGAGCCCCCGATTATGGCATCTCACCCCACGTGATGGACATTTGACAGGCTACAGCGGACTATCGCGCCTACCCCAAAGCAGTTGTAAACAGTCCTCGATAAAGAGCTCCAGGGTTGACTAACTCCAGAGTCAGCCATGGAGCCTCAGGCGTGGCCTTACCGCAATGCAACCACAGTCTACTCAAAGCGTTCAGTCAGTATCTGATCCTACTTATCAAGCAACACCGTAAGATAATTGAGCTCACCTGGTTAAGACGTCCACGGGTATTCCAATTAGTGTCTAGAGCAGATCAGAGGCCTTAGGTTGTTTTTACGACATCCGCTTTCAACCTGTTTCTTTACACGCTAGTTACAGAACATTCACCATTGATAACGAGGCAGAAATCGTTGTTTCTAAAACCCTTTAACAAACTGACTCGCCTTGTTTAACGTAACTAAAATTCATTTACCAGAGATTAATTAATATTCCATGAGCTTCCTTTCAGAGGATGTTTATATCGTACGCGAGCAGCTAATGCAACCTCCGTTTTGTAATAGCAAATTCCATTAAACAAATTACTAATGCATTAGTGACTGTTTATGTCTGTTAAAACTACGGTTGTTTGTGTAGCTATCAATAAACGTCAGCCCGCCACTACAATCGATACTGATTGCCGTGCTAGTGCAAAACCTACAAGTTTCAGAAAAGTTTTCTTTTAGACATCAAGTAGTGCCGAGTTATAACATAATTATATAAAACCCAGTCTGCTCGACACGACATTTACATAAGACAATCCATTATCGGGTCATCCATTACGCTGTACGCGTCCTCTGTCACTTAGATAACAACATTTCCCAGCACTTGATCATTTTTGTGACAGTTTTGCTATAAACACGACACGTCCGCTAACATCATTTTCACTACATACGCCTCCGCTCTGACTCTCTTGAATACCAATTCTTGCACATTAATAATAAACCGACATTTATCAACAGAAAGTCCTCGGGCATAATGAGGAACAAAGGTATGGCTGATAAAAAATAAACGCACATAATATATGTTCGAGAAATTAAGTAAACCAACAGAAAGGGGATGTGAACAGAGAGACTGTATATGTGTTTAGGTGAGCGCCTAATTTGACAACAAAGACGTGAATCAAAGGGACAGTTATAATGCAACAGCTGTCACTCCACAACTTGGCTACAAGGTGTCAGTGCGCTTGAAGTGTTGTCCTTCTTCAGCTAACTTCCAGTCCACCGTTAGTTTGTATTCTAAACACTCCACTGGAGATCCGAAACCCCGAGGGTCCTATAGTATGTGGTTTCTGCGTTCGATAGATCCTGTCTCCCTTAGTGAGAAATTGGTTGATTTCATGTGATCTTGAAACGTCTTTCGCTTCTTCTGGCCAGGGATGGGATGGGATAATAGGGATGGGAGTTCCAATCTGTTATCCTCGTCTAGATTCAGACCAGGTGGTAACACAGATACAGGAAGACTGTTAAACAACAACAACAACAACAACAACAACAACGACAATAATAATAATAATAATAATAATAATAATAATAATCATCGTCATCATCATCATCATCATCATCATCATCATCATCATCATCATCATGACGATAGCAATATTATTATTGTTGTTGTTGTTGTTGTTGTTGTTGTTGTTGTTGTTGTTGTTGTTATTATTATTATTATTATTATTATTATTATTATTATTATTATTATTATTATTATTATTCAGTAAAATTATCTTCCGGGTTGTTGGGCTTGACGTTTCGACTGCAGTTGCGCCAGTGATCTTCAGTGGGATCTCCTAAAGAGAAGCCGGAAGAGCAGAACGGAAGACCCACTGAAGTTGACCGCCACAGCTGCAGTCAGAACATCTGGATCTATAACAAGAAGATCACGGTCCAACATGCCGGAAAATTATGGTTTGATGAATACGTATAATTATGATGATGATGATTATTATTATTATTATTATTATTAATCTTAGTTAATAAGTAATCCAGAATCCCTGTACTACCCGAGAGCTGCGGACGGTGTCAGCCATACCTTCTTCTTCTGCGACAGATGGGAGCAACTCAGGAGATCGTTGCAAGAAGAGGATATTAGGTAGGAGATCTCCCCGGATCACATCGTCGAAGCGATGTTTCGAGGGGACGACACCAGGAATTAGTGGCACGCTTCGCAGAAGAGATTCTTCGGGTCAAAGAAGATAGACTTGGACAATATAATATAGAAGAAGAATAACAAACCAGACGTGAACCCTAAGGCTAAAGAACAATAGGCCTAGCCCGAAGTAATGTGTCAAACAGTTCAAGGTTAGTGTCCTAGAAGAGGTAAGGAAGGTGTTTTTTTTTTCTTAGTGTGTTGGGTATAATACTCAGACTTATAAACCTCGGAAGTGCGCACCCTTTCAGACATTTTTTTCAGCAAATTTTTCTGCCCATCCTTGTGAAAAAAAAAAAATAATAAATAACATTTATGAGCGGACGTCATCCAATATCTTAACGTTTAGGCTTTCTTTAAATGTATGCAAACCTTCTTTAACAAAAACCTTTGTTTGTTTGAGCGAAATTTCTAGAAAAACGTCGGTATGTAGCAACCAATGTTCCCTATAAGTGTGTGAGGGCACAGTGTAGTGTCTGACTGTGATTTTATGATCGAGCAGGATGTAAAGTAGGAGAAGCGTGTCTGAATACTGGGGAAAGATACAGTAGGCATATGGAAGCGTTATGCGCTCTAAGCTGAAAACGGTTTCCTGACGCTGAGTAGAGGGAAATTGTGTTCTCCTGAATGTAGGCAAACGGCTAGTACACCTTTTCAACCTACTTCGCTTACAAGCGGCTGCGAGGTGGCGGAGAGTGACCGCGATCATCAAATAACTGCCAGAGAGTATATATTGTTACATATTACTTGAACAAGCGAGTTCTCAGTTTTAAAATGACCGTTTGGCATTTGTCTGTCTGTCTTTCTATCTACTATCTATCTGTGTGTCTGAGGTAGATCTCACGAAAACATTTGGATGCATCAAATGATTATGTCATGCGTGATGATGATTATTGTTGTTGCTGTTGTTGTTGTTGTTGTTGTTGTTGTTGTTGTTGTTGTTGTTGTTGTTGTTGTTGTTGTTGTTAATCTTAGTTAATACGTAATCCAGAAATGCCTGTACTCCCCGGGAACTGCGGACGGTGTCAGCCATACCTTTACTCCACAGAAACTATTGAGATTTTCAGCCATACCCCAAAAACAAGGGGTGGAACCAAAAATGTGAGGGGTCAAAATTTTCAAAAAATTGCAATCTGAATACAGTGTTCACTTTTGGAAACTTCAAAATTTTGGGACACCAGCGCCCAGAAGTTATAAAAATTTTCAAAAAATCTTTAAGAGCTGAGATATTCAATTATTTGCCAGTTAGGTAGGCTATTCTGGTTATATGTTTAACTAAAAAAAAAGCAGTGTTCGTTATTTTTAGTTTATTGTTCGAATTATAATAATAAAAATGTAATAACAATTATGTAGCTTACAATAGTTAGTTTGCTAAACAATAATAGTAGAGTAGTCAGGGTTTTTGTACTTTTCCTGTCACTTTTTACTTTTTTTTTTTTTGTTTAACGAAACCTCCATTAACCGTGGCAACGAAATATAGTCACCTCCTTGTCGTGTTTCTCAACTAATGTTAAAAATCATTCATACGAAGAGCTTTACTGACATCTTTAAAAATAAAATTTATCAATTTGATTTTTATCTAATAATCTATCTAAGCGTATTTCGTTCAAAATTGTAAGCGAGTTATGCAGCTCAAGCAGTTTATTAGTGTGATGTGTGTTTGTAATTATATAATTTAATATTATATTATATAAATTTTAAAAATGTATAATGTGTAATTTAAATTTTTACAGTTTGTGTAACATTATTAAATTTTTACAATTTATAATGTGTAATAACTTATAAGTTATAATATATAACAAAATATGTAGTGAGGTATTTATAATACACTTGAATAATCATATATTTATTTATTAATATGTTTTGATAGAATACCGCAGATCGTGGTTTAACTTCACTGTTTCAAAATCGTCTTCAGACCACTTTCCTATGTAAAAAACAGACTGAAATACGTTTTTTCTTTAACCAAAAATATACAAAAGGATTAGCATGAAATCTTGTGGATGACGTACATGCTAAACGATACAAATATAAACCCGCTCAATTTTAATTTCTCTCAGTGCTGATTTTAAATATTAAAACACACACATTTACACTCTACAGCATCACTTACACTCGCCCGTTCACGGTTTCCACTCCGTCTACTGTTCTGCGTCCTTCCACTTAAAAACCACTTTCGCTCTTTCATTTGAATTCTCAAGACAATCCGTTAAAATGTCACTGACAGTGAACGCATGAATATATTTTTCACGCAGTATAAGCCAAGCGGAAATTCCATTTAACTTTAAATTACAGCGTATTAAAGCAATTACACTTTTGTCTTTTTCTCTTCTCACCTAATTCTCACACTCCTGCGACTTCCTTCAGGAATTACGTAAATCCCTCCCAAACAGACAAACGGAACATACAAACAGGCCTACACCACACTTCCACCAAATGTATTCTTTCTTTCTTTAGCAACGACATTTTCTTATTTAGTTTATGCTGTGTAAACAGGAACTATTACAAATGCATTAATAAAAAAAATGTATATTGTCTCATTATAACTTTGTAACTATAAAGCTATTTTCATTATATGACTCAAAATGTCTAGACCGACGGATCCTCGGTATAACATGGATCTGCTCTGATTTTGTCATTCTTTCATAATTAATAGTGTTTTTTGCAACCACAGACATCGTTTTTATTTTTTCATTACGTCCACATCCAGTTTCACATTGATGTTCATTAAGTATTAACGTGTACGAATACTTCACACGCACGCACGTCGTAAGTAAGCACATCCTCTCTTTGATACCTTTCCCTTCTCATTGCCTGTGCCTAATGCAGAAACAAGTGCGGACAGAGTGTGTCTACAAGTAATTTAAATAAAACTTTATTCCTACAGGAAATGGCAATTATCTAAAGAACTGTCGTATCCTACCGATTTTTAAACTTTTATCACGGACATCAAAAGATGTCTTTGAACATTCAATATCTAAGCCAAAAAATCTAGATAACACGTATGTGCTAAAAAATTTTATATTCTTAAACGCGCTTGTTCCTTTAAAGAAATTAGGCTTTTTGTCTTGATTTACAACTGAACTATTTACATAGGGAACATGACGTGAAAAGGCAAGCTGCTTACACTGTCATAAATGCTTACTCTAGTAAGTACAAAGTATGCTTTGTACTTTAAACGCTACATATCAAAATAATTTTTACTGCATGCATATCTCACAAAAAAGGATGATCCCATCTGGTTAGAGTTTTATTTTAATAAAATGTATTACGATTTCCTACGTAAAGTTAAACAGTTTAAAATTTTATTCAACTAACTCCTTAAAAACGAGTTAATCACTTTGTATTCCGAGATGTTGTCACATATATTCTTAAAATTTTATTTTATATTCTCTTCGAAACGAATACACATTTTTGAAACACTTTCGGTTGACTGACGACCGTCTTATGTGTGCAGTAATTAAATAGGAGAAAATGCTTTGATACCGTGTAGCAAAAATGCTTTGAGGAAGCTACTGTGCAGCGAAATGCAATTCTGTTCAGGTAGCGCCTAGACAAAGAATAAAGCACTGGTTGAACCTATTCGTTCGGTTTTCCTTTGATTAAAGTACTTCTTGTGACCTTGAAACCATTATACGAGTATAGTATAAAATAGCAACTAAATCTCGTATAGTATAAGCAATATAAAAATGTGACAAAAACTAACGTCATAACATGAATGATGAATTATAACGTATAACAATTTGCCATTACGTATAACAATATCAATCAGTGTGTATAACATGATAGATTTTAATCAGTGTGTGCTTCCTGCAGTAACTTATGTAGGTCATACAGGGGGAAACGAACGCAAGAGTGGTACAAAAATGCGAAACGTACAAAGAAGCATGGAAAACCTATGCTAAGAAGACTGACTTTCCCTTTTGAAAGGGGGAGAAGGTCAATCAAAAATATTAGAGGCAAGAAAGCAGTTATGTTTAAACGTCATCAGTGATGGAATATTAGTCTTTTAATTTTAAAATCGTACTTTTGCCATCAATGATTTCATTTTTGAGAAAGCTATACCAAGGGTCGGTAGCCGTCTTCACATTAATAATTCTAAAACGTGAAATTCAATTATTCCGTTTGCACTTCCCAGGATGCTTTGCTATGAGTTGTGCAGTGTGTGTGTGTGTGTGTGTGTGTGTGTGTGTGTGTGTGTGCGCGCGCGCGCGCGCGTCTTCCGCCTGTCGTTGAGAGTAGGCCGCTCAATCACTTGATACCAGATTCGGCAAGATAAGTCAATTCGTTTACATATTATAGGCCTACCTAGTGATTAGCAGCTATCGTTCACACATAACCTTGAATTGATAGTGATATCATATAAGTGATAGATCACTGTGTATGTTATTTGCCATTTTTATGGTTTAATATCATTGTCAGTACCAGACACTAGTGCGGTCGAAACATACCTTCCTCAAAAGTTAAATCAATGATGGCAAACTTTCTTTTTTTTTTCAAATTTAAACGTGGAGCCACTATCAATCACTTTCGTATTACTTCTAAGTACAGTTATCTCCAGGGCTCTTACCACAGTCTTCAACCTGAATGGTTGATAGTTTAAACCGTTATCTGTTTTTTAGAATTAATAAAAAGGTGGTACGACAACCGTTTACGATTTTAAATTTCAAGCGTTTTTAATGTCAATCGAAAGGGATAACCCATAACCCAAATATCAGTGACAAGTTGAGAAACACTAATAGTCATCATTATCATCATCATCCTCAAGGTTTAAACCAAGAATGGTCTGTTTCGGTCTCAAATAGGCAAATATTACAGCTGGTCACTCCAGCGCTGCCTCGGACGTCCCACACCTCTCCGTCCCCTCGGCTTATAGTTCCATAGTTGTTTGGGGATGCGGCAGTCATCCATTCGGCAAAGATGTTCCCACCAATTCAGCCGATACTGGGCGATCCTGTCGAGTATACTCATAATATTCAGTTCCTGCTGGTTAATATCTGTGTGATCCGTCCGCCTATTCGTTATTTGAGGCATTTTAGTAGTGAATATGTCCCCTGGATATGTTACTAGCATATCGCAGGGTAAGGACGTATGGCTGCCACCTTCAGGCTTAACGTTCAGCCCGATTTTCTGTCTGGGTGTTCTCCCATAAACTGGCTGTCTTACCAGACTAAAGAGACCAGTTTTCCCTGTTGAGATATCCATAAGGATCTTTAATGTGGTGGTTTCTCCTTGCCTCCCACATCCTACGTCGTTGACCAATGGAAAGTCATCCTTCTTTAGGGGCAATTTCTTACCCCAAGGGGAAGAAGGTGCCCTAACCTCTACTTGACAATGACAAGAAGAGGAGGGACAGAAACACTAATAGTCGTCCCCGAAACAAGAGTAGAGTAAATAATAAACTATCCAAAAATATCTTGTTGTAAAATTAAATAATACCGCATTTTCTCTACGTGGACTATAAACT